>JBBMKA010000021.1:10461791-10517249 GCA_037833695.1 Sechiopsis laciniata | reverse complement strand
AGGGAAGCAAACAAAAACACCTTTGTGGTCTGTAATCTTATCAAAGTCAATGCCTTTTGGCTCCTTTTTCTTCCTTTGGGCCGACCCTCTTTTTCCTTTATCAATAAAAATATATGAGATTAAAATAAGAAATTTGTTAGAGATAATAAATTTTAGTATCTAGATTTTAATTATATCAAATTTTTAAAAATTAGTAAAATATTTTAATATTTATGATTTTCAATCATGTTCACTTGATTGATTTCGATCACTTTATTGTGACTAAAATCATCAATTTGATTTGATTTTATTTTTATTTTTATTTTTTATCAATAATTGTAATTGAATCCATCAAATTCATTTGATTGAAACCATTTATCAATTCAACTTTTGAATTAATTTTTTTCATAATTCAAATTTCTAATATTTTAATATTCATAGATTGTTTTTTCTATTTTTTTATTCATGAAAAATCCCTATTAAAATATCATTTTCATCTATATAATTTAAAAGTTGTTCCATTCATAATTTTTCACATGTTCAATTTTTTTTCAAAACTAAAACTCGTCTTTTATATTTATATATATATATATATATGTTACATTTTAAGTTAATTATAATAATAATAAATAATGACAATAAATTTAATACGGAAAAATGATTTTTTTTTTAAAGGAAACATGCGAATGTATTTAGAGTAATGTTTTCATAAAAGTTAAAAAAAAAAAAAAAAAATTGAATGAGTCGGTGGCAATTCGTTATCTTGTTTGGTGTTAATCCAAAGTAAAATTTGTTGGTTCTCCTTCTCTAATTTGTACTAAAAAACAAATATAAAAAAAAGATGAATTTTAAGATAAATATATAAATGAAAATAATGCACATTTTTAATTTTATCCCCCTTCATCTTCTTAAATAATTATTTAATTATTGAGATTGTTCTCTTAGTTCTCATTTATTATATCAAAATCATTACAAAGAACTTTCATCAGTACCTGATTTTCTTCACAGCACTAGGTGTTAATAATAATGTCTCCCACATCTCTTCTTTTTCTACAGGAATTTAGTTGGGTTTTATGTATTGTTGATTACTTTTAGCTTTTATTTTTAGTACTTTTGATGTTTATATTTTTGGTATACATTTGTGATTTGAATTATTGTTCCATTTTGATTGGTCACCGCTATAAGAGGTAGGAATAAAGTGTTTTCTTTGACAGAGCCTATCGTATATAGATAACAATTATCCGTTCTTTTAAGCATTATTTAATTGTGATCACGATTAGTTTATGTACTTCTTTTGAATTTAAACATTATACATTGGATTTGTTTTTAGTTCTATAACAATAATTAAGACTCATAACCTTTTGGCTATTAGGTATATATCGATACCAATGAATTATGTTTGTATTAGTGTTATATATTAGAATTAATGTATGTGTTTTCCAATATGTCTTATCTATGATGTGTATATAGTTAATCTTCATTGAATATGGTTTCCTGTTATTCTAGGACTGCCCGCCGTTGTATGCTTAGAACTTTTCTTATTGTCGCGCTCTTCTTTATGTGTCTTTTTTTTGAAGTTTATGTTTTCGTGTTTCCTTCGTTTTTGAATTTGAGGTTGTTGTGTTCTACCTCAAGTTAGTCGTGATTTCTCATAAAAAAACTTCAAGTTATCCGTTACTCTTTTTTGGAAAACAGATACTTCATAGAAAGAACAGGCTAGCAAGATGCAGGTCAAAGGATCACAAAGATCACACAGTCAATTACATGAAAGAATGCCAATGTAAGGCTATACTTTGTACAAATTTTTTTTTTAAAATTTTGATTTTAGGCACCATTCAGCAGTAGAGAAAGCAATGTTGTCCCACAATTGTCAAGGAGAACTAGGCTTGAAATCAGCTTCAAAATATCTGTTACTCAACATCGAAAACGTTCAAGTTAGTTGTGATTTTTCTCGAAAATGTGAGTTTTACAGTCAACCTTTGTTGTTTTTTTTTTTTGGAGATTATTCTGTTTTTCTAATTTTTTTCGTTATAGCTTTCATTTTGTTCTTTGTTTAACTTGTTTTTTCATTTATTTGTTAGAGTTTCTTTATTTTTGCAAAGTTTGTTCATAGTTTTAGAGATTATAGTAAAATGCATTGTTTATGCTCTCGGGTTTATGGTTTGGGCATTGAGTTAGACACTTTGCTCTCAAGTCTGTAAGATTATATGTTAGTTTCATTCATGAATTGATTATATATACTTTTTTGTTTCTATCCTCAGTCGTAGATTATACTAAGAGGTATTCAATTCAATTTGTGATGAACTTATAAATTTCCTACCGTTTTCATTAATGAACTGGTTATACTTTCATCCTCTCGAGTCATTAACTTACTTTGATAATATTGTTTTTCTTGCAGTTTGTCACATAATGTTGTCTAACTCTAGTAGTGAGTCAGAAGATGAACAACATGGGGATAACAAATTTGTTGATCGACGGTTTATACTTTAATGACACGCACCTTTCATGACGAGCTGACTTGTTAGATGACGGGCAACCTTTTAAGACGGAGTTCTTTCATGGCAAGCTATTTTTCATTAAAGGGCATTCGTCATTAAAGACCTTCAGTAACACATTTTTCGATGTCGGGCGATTCTGACATTAAAGCCCTTCGATTTCAGGTTTTACCCAACATTAATTTTTTTTTTCTTCGTAATATTGAGAACAACAAGTTATAAAAATAACGTACAAGTGGAAGTAAGCATATTTGGCAAAAAGTTAGAATTTTATTTCTATGGTTTTAAAAATTAAAATTAGGTCATTTTAATTTGATAAAACTTAAAAAATGTTCTCAATTATTTGAAACCAATGGAGAATTAAAAATGTAAAAGTTAGTTATTTATAGGTCAATGATGATCGGTGTCAATTTAGTGAATGACTGAATAAAAAATACATTATTTATACATAAATAGTTACTTTCATGTACTTAAATTTGTCAGCAATTATAAATAATATAAGATTTTTTTTTTAAATATATCAAATTATATAATTTAATTTAATTTTTTAAAATCATATGAACTAAATTCTAATTTTTTTTCGGGCTTTCTTTCACCCATAGCGAGTAAATTTTGAATTTTGTTATTTACCCTTTTTTTTTCAATTACACCAACAACTTTAACTTCTTTTATACTATTACACCCCAATATATAAAAAAAAAATGTTGAACTTGATGAGAGAATTTGAAGTTATCATGTCAGTTGGTTAAAGATTTTTTTGGCATTTAAATTTCAACCTGCAACTTATAGCGAGTGGTACCAGTGAGAATTGATTTAAAATTCTTAAAATGCCAGAAACTAAACATTTTAAAATATGTATAATATATATGCATTAGAAAAGAAATTATAAATTTAATTGTCTCACTCAAAACCCCCCATTAAATGAGTGTGCAACTTAATTTATAGAATAATTGTGGTTCATTTACTCATATGGGACTGAAATTATTTTTTGTTCACTTCACATAGTACAAAATAAACAAAGAGTGTTTATTTATAATTTTGAATATGGAAATAAATATAACTTTCGTCCTTTTTAGGAAATGGACATTACAAATTTATTTGGAAAGAAAAAAATAATAATAAAAAGAGAGAAAAAAGAGATGCGAAGAGGGTGGGGGAAAAGTAATCACACGTGAAGGTGTCTTCTCTCTCTAACATTTTATTATTATTATTATTATTTAGTCCTCTTCCTGTGAAAAGAATAATATCCAAACAACTCTTTCTTTTTTAGGTTAAATTAAATTTCCATTGTTTTTATTTCACCAACTAAACTTTTAAGTTGTCAAACCACAACCATGGGTAATTAACATGTACGGTAAAAAATAATAATTAACATGTATCTTCGATCAAAATTCTTAAAGATTATTAGTGTACCAAAAAAGATTAAATTTGTAATTTTTTTTTATTATTTAAATTATGAGAAATCAACAAAAGCATTGACGGGCTAATATATATGCGGTCTCATAACAAAAGGTTGTGGATTTGAATCTCCTATTATGTCGTTGAATTAAACCAACTTTTAAATGATAAATTAATATTTAATTTATTAAGTTAGGGTTCGATATATAAGTTAATTCTATTTCCATGATAGAACTTTCAATATAATAAAAATTTCAATCCTTGAAGTTTACCAAATTTACTTTATTAATATGTACCTTTTATTTTTATTTTTTCTTTGGACAAATGGTTAGCGTCGTCTTTGGCATGTGTACTTACATAGGTTGAAATCGTAATAAATCACGTATGTATAACTTATTTTATTGTCAATTTATTTTGTGATAAAATATAATCTTGTGTTATCTAATATGCCATCAATGATCATAAAATCCAAATAACACTATTATAAATTTGCCAAGTGGTGAAGAGGTCTTTGAAAAACTAAGAAATAATAAGTTCAATTTATGGTAATCATTTATGTAAAAATTAAATTTTTATGAGTTTCCTTAATATTAAAATATAATATTGTAGCGTTAAGTGTATGTCTCATGAGAATAATCGAAGTAGGCATAAATTGACACTAAACACTCACAGATATCAATGAAGAGATCCATAAAGTCAAAATGATTATTTGGTCCAAAAGAATTTTACAGTGAACTCAAAGAGACTTACAAATTTTAATAAGATGCCTCAGGTACTTCCTCTTAAATTATCAATATTTGTTTTGAGAAATAATGTTAAATCTAAAAGTATCATATATTTTTTTAATCCAACGACATTTAAAGGTAGAAAATTTAAAATCATGATCTCATAATCGTGGATACTTCCAGAAAACATAACCTTCGATTGAACTCTAAATAAAAATAAAAATAAAAATGTAATTTGAAATTTTTTATTTTTATTTTTAGTTTAATACTTCTTTGATCCATACCGAAATGGTTAATAACTTAATAGTTTCATTGTTTAATAGTAATATAGTTCTCAATGGTCACAATTTTGATATTGAAAATAGTTATTTAGGATCTAGAACAAATACAAATAAAAATGATATTTTAATCAATGTTTTTGTTCCCTATCTTAACTGGAGAGTAAGAAGAGAGAGAAAGCTTTTGCTCTACTTTCTTCTTCTTCCTTCTTTCTTCAGTGTCATTTTCTGATATATGCTCTTGAGGAAACACCATAGTACTTAGAACTCTCTCTATTTTCTCTCTCTTTCTCCCTTTTTTCGAATTCCATTTTCTCTCTCCTCTATTTCTCTCTCTACACCAATTTCTCTATATTTGTTTTTCTGGGTTGGATTTTTGTAAGTTTTTCTGAGTTTTCCCATCTGGGTTTCATCAAATTCCAACAAAAACCCTAACTTTACCTTCCCCCATGAAAGCTTTCTTAATAAAAATCAAACTTTAGAGCTTTTTTCATTAGAGATCCAAAGCTCCCACCTTTAATTTTTCCCTTCTTCAAATTTCCTTACACCCACCATCTTCTCTTTTCCCCCCACTTTCTTTTCACTATAATTTCTTCATCATCAAGTTAGCAAAAACAAAAAAAAGCTTCTATATAAGTTTGCTAAAGCAACAACAAGAATTAGAGAATTAAAAGTGGAAAAAGGGAAGAAAAAAAAAATGCCCTTAGATGGGATTTTTATTGAACCTTCCTCAACCCCTCTTCCTGATCTCTCTCTTCAAATCAGCCCTCCAAATGTTTCTTCTTCTTCTTCAATTAGAACCCTAAGCCATGGATTTGCTGAAACAAGTTTTGATCTTTTGATCCAAAGAAACTCCCAATTCAAAAATTCCAATAACCCTCAAGCTCACACTGAGCTCTCTTTAGCTACCAACAACAACAACAACAACAATCTTCCCAACCGAGCACCGCCGCCCCTGTCTCATCCTCGTGGGGGTTCAGTGTTAGAGGGCGAGGGGTTGCGACCCATAAAAGGGATTCCAGTGTACCACAATCGTCCATTCCCATTTTTGGCGGTAGATCAGAAAGATCATCATCAGTTTCCGTCGAGCTACTTCTACCCGAATTACTTGAATGGAGGTCTACAAATGGGTTATCATCGAGCCGGGGGAAATTCTTCTTCGAGGTTCAACAATGGGGTTGTTTCAGTTGAAGGAATTAGATCTTTGCATAATAGTTATAGTAATGCAGCTTCTTCTACTTCTGATGTTTGTTCTCATGGGATGATGATGAGATCCAGATTTTTGCAGAAGCTTCCTGCAAAACGAAGCATGAGGGCTCCTCGAATGAGATGGACTAGCTCCTTACATGCTCGCTTCGTTAACGCTGTCGAACATCTTGGTGGCCACGAAAGTAAACATCGAAGCTCTTCTTTTTCTTTGGTTCTAGTCCTAAGGTTTGAGTGTTTTGTTTTGTTCGATTTAGTCTCTATCGTTTGAAAAACAGTTGATCAGTCTTTTAATTACCGATTTTCGATCATACTCTTTTGCGTAATTTATTCAGCTGGATGAATTTGCTTGTGATTTATAGACGAGTTTAGTAGAAATTTAGAGGATACTAAAAGAGACAAAAGAATTTAAATTTCTACCCATTTCTTAGAACTCTCTAAATTTCTCCTAATTCGCTCAATATCACGATAAGTAAGTTTATTACATCAATTGGCTAGAGATAAGATAGCCTAAAACATAAGATACTAATTTGAAATTTGTAATGAGTTCTATCTAAAACGCAACCGAACATTAGGAACTAAAACATATATAAAACCGAAAAATGTGGACCTTATTTTGCAGGAGCAACACCGAAGGCCGTTCTTGAGCTGATGGATGTTAAGGATCTAACACTAGCTCATGTCAAAAGCCATTTACAGGTAATAATCATTTTTATTTTTTATATTCGTAAGTGTTCAAGACAGTTTAATTATATCTATTTCAATTATTTAGTGGCCTAATAATGATCTTGAAAACCCTCCAATGTAATCACAAATTACTATTTTTTTTTTCTTCTTCTAGGTTTCTATGTTTTTTTTGGGTCAGTGATTGATTGAATGAATGAAAGAGGAGTAAGTAAGTGAGTGAATAAATGTGTGTGCCTTAATGAATGGTTATCAATCAGTCTGCAATTTTATTTTTTCTTTTTCAGAACCCCAAATTCATTTCTCTTTTTCTGCTTTGAAAATTGAGCATGAGAGAGAAAGGAAAAAATGAAATGAAAAAGTTGTCATCATTACAAAATAATATAAACTTGGATTCAAAAATTAAATAAGCCCTCGTGACTGATGAAGAAACAGTCCCACAGAGCCCACAACTCACGGAAGAGAGAGAAGAAGAAAAATTAGGTTAAAATAAGGGATTGTTAAGTGTAGTATAGGGCTAAAATATTAATTTCCTAGATTCCGTTTGATAATTATTTAATTCTTAATTTTTGGTTATTGAAATATAAGTCTATTCTTACTCAAATTTCTTATTTGTTTCACATTTTCTATCATGTATCCATTTTTTTTTAAAGATAGTATGATTCGTTCACAAACTTTAAAAAATAAAACAAACTTTTGAAAGCTATGTTTTTTGTTTCTAAATTTGGATTTGATTTTTATAAATATAAGTAGGATGTAGATATCCAAGTATGAAAAAACACAGTAATTGTTATAGGTTTAAATTTCAAAAATAAAAAATAAAAAACCAAATGGCTATCAAACGGGCCTTAATGTTTAGTTTATTTTGAGGTGTGGTAAAGAAGTAGAATTTTAGTGTCATTTTATATGACCGAGTAATTAAAAGATTATAGGTTTATTATTATTATTATTTTATCTTTGATGGTTGTTGAAAAATAAGTTTATTTTAAGATGTGTGCTTTAAATATTATAAAAATGAACCTAACTCAGCAGAAATAGGGATATATTAATAATCACGAGATTTCGGTCACTGAGTCTTTTAAATTCTTATTGTACTTAACAAATTATTATTAGAATGGTTCTAATATTAATAATAGTAATAAATTTAACCTTTGAAAAAATAAATTTAATATTTTTTAGAGAAATTGATCTTGTATTTTAAAAGAAAAACTAACAAAAAAACTTAACCTAATGAATAATTTTAAGATTTATTAAAAATATTTGAAAGTAGAGAAGCTAAATTATAATAAATTTGTATAAAATAATAGAGTATTATTATAATATATATTATCTATTTTGATTTTCTTTTTTGGTGTTTGGTATTTTGAAAATGAGATTGATATAAATGAGATGGGTTTCCGATGACTTTTTTAATTTGCAGATGTATCGGACTGTTAAGACCACTGACAAGCCTGCCGCTTCCTCAGGTAATTCGTATTGTTTGGATCCATGTTTATTTATTTGTTTATTATTTATTATTTATATTTATTTTCGAACTTCAAAATGAATACCCGAGTTCTTAAAAAACATTTAGAGGGTGATTGGATTTAGGGGTTGGGAGGGGTGAGGAGAGGAAATTATCCAATTTCATATTTATTATTTTTTTTGTACATAACAATTTCTTTCAACTCCTCTTCGACTTTTCTTTACATTCTATCAAATATATTTAATCTTATAAAATATCAAATCAAACTTTATTATAATAAAAATTAATATAAAATAAAAAAATTCCTCTCTTAAACACCAATTCCCCCCAAAAAAAAAAAAAATAATAAAAATCAAATATCTATTTTCAAAACATAAATCAAAAAAAAAAAAAAAAATTCTACCATCTTTTCTCCAAAACATTAATTTCCAAACAAATACTTCATCTTTCCAAATCACTCCACTTCTTCTCCATTTCCTCTTCCTCTTTTCTCCCAAACTTCAAAATCCAATCACCCCCTTAGAAGGTGTTTGAGGCAAAGATGATGGAAATGATTATGAATGAATCGTTCTTTTCCTCTCATTCGGGCGACCAAGAATTCTTCCATAATCACATTTTTTCCCTAACTATTTTTTATTCTATAATTACTTTTTAGTTTTTTCAATACAATTTTTCATTTTTCTTATAACCATATTTGATTTTTATATATTTACTATTTTGTTCTTTTCATAATAATTTTTTTTCACACAAATACAGATATTCGTTCTCTCTAATAATTATTTTGTCATATTCTTTTCTTAATTCTAATCATCTTTATAATATTCTCATTTTTCTTATCCAAAATACCCTTTCAAAGTGTGAATTAAACTTATGAAAGGTTTGACCTTTCGAAGCCCAACAGAAAGTTGAACTTGTGGAAGAGTTTTGTTATGAAAGGTTGATTTAAGAAAACAACAATATTTATAATGAAAAATTTAAACTCGCACCCCTCGTAATTAGTTATTCGATCTACATCTTATCAATTGAATTCTTTGGGTGATGCAGGTTTCTCAAAATGCTATTGGGATAATTATGTGATCTAGAAAATGAAAATTTTGGAAGTTTGTGTTTGTATGTTATTCCTCATAGATCACCCTTATAATAAATTTATTACTTCACAAAAATAAAATAAAATAATTTTTTTGTTAAAATCTAATTTATTTTCATATTCATATATATTTTTTATTCTAAACTCCTACTTGTACTCCAAAATATTTAGGGTGTGTTTGTTTGACATATTTAGGTAGGATTTAGGTTAAGAGTTATATTGAGTAGTTAAAAATTGAGAGTTATGCCAAAAACTCGTTTGGATGTAGTTTTTGTGTAGAGAAGTTAGAGTCAAAATCTTGTTTAGATGTAGATTTAAAATGAGTAGTTATTTTTAGTAGTTAAAAAAGAAATAATTAAAAATGAATTATTTTGATTGATTTGAAAAAAATAATTAAAAATGAGTGGCTAGAAATGATTGAGTAGTTATAAATGAGAGTTATTTTTAAAAATAAAAATGAAGAGAAATCAATAAAAACTCGTTTTGATGTAGATTTTTGAAGAAAAATTAGTAAATCCTAAAACTAAATCCTACCTAAATATACCAAACAAACAGCCCCTTAAGTTGTTGAGACTATGTCCGGTTAAAAAATGTAGAATTTCATTTAAAAATAAAAAAGAAATTTAAATCTTTCACAACTTGGGAAAAAAATTGAGCATTGATTTGATTCGTTGTTGGGTTGATGAAGGCCAATCGGACGGATCCGGAGAAGATGACGTGTCTCCTACAATGGGCACGGGCATAGGGGATAATGGCCCAAGGCAATTTTCC
The DNA here is from genome assembly GCA_037833695.1 of Sechiopsis laciniata. Lineage (NCBI taxonomy): Eukaryota > Viridiplantae > Streptophyta > Magnoliopsida > Cucurbitales > Cucurbitaceae > Sechiopsis > Sechiopsis laciniata. Next base: position 10,507,161 of record JBBMKA010000021.1, on the reverse strand, counting down.
GATCAAAGCGCTCCGCCGGACCGGTCCGGCCAGAGGCAGCCGGAGTTTGAATTTGGCTGCTCCACTCTTTGGTCTAATTCTTCAAGGTTACTTCATTTATTACATTTCTCTTTTCCCTTAAAAAGTTTGGTGCTTTTGAGTTTATGCTTTTATGAATATATGCCAAATAAAATATTTTCAAAGTTAAATCTTTATTGGTATGTTATATATGATCAGCTTTTACAGCCTTCATGTTCTCTTTAAAGTCAAGTTATGGAGAAGATAGATATGATTTATGAGCTTTATATATATATATATATATATATACACACACATAAGTGTCAAATTTGAAACTCGCAAACAAAGTTAATTTTAAATCTTTTTGTTATCTTTTGGATTCGAGACTTAGAATAAGTGTGGATACTCAGACGATAGATCCATACACAATGTGCAAATAGGATTATTCCTTCTTAATCGTAAAATACTTGTCTAAATTGGGATATTAAATAGGAATTGTAGTTACTTATGATTGAAATCTCTAATTACCTTTTATTTTCTCTTTCTAGGTTGATTTTCCTATTGTTATTTTGAAAAGAGAATTAACCATGTATGATTTTTTTTTTTTTTTTTTTAATTCTTTATTCTGTTTTGATTGAGAATTTCTCTGATGTAATAATGGTGAAAAATGCTTTAGAATGTGTTATAGTTGTGATTTTTTTGGAGAAAGATACTTTTATTGTTGTGATTAAGATATTGTGGGTAATAATTAGATCATTTTAGGTTACTACTTTAGATGTCAGTTTATAAATTAGGTTTTACTTTTTGTTATATATCATTTGCAAGTTTATTTTTGTAAGATTTTGTCTTAATTACAAAAAAAAAAAAGAAAAAAGAAAAAAGAAGATGAATTTCAAACTATACATAGGCTGGTTTCTGTTTATTGCAAATAATTATGAAATATATACTATCACCATCCTAGGTTATAAACTCGAATGATTTTGAAGCTTTATTTTGCAGAGATGTATGGCCACAAACAAAGTCTAATGAAATGGATGTCATTAGACCAACTTCATCTACACAAATGCAGCAAAAATCTATGCACCAAGTTGAGGTACCATAATATAAAAATATACAATTATATCAGCTTGAACTTCTTTTAGGTAGTTGCAAGGTTTAATTTGGAGTGCTTCTACAAAAGAGCACTTTCTAAACAAAACATTCTTGTTTGGAAGTGATTTATTTTTGTTTTTTTTTTGCCTAGGTGCTTATAAGGTGGAATCCAAAAGGTTATGAGTTCAATCTATAATATGACTATTTATCTAAAAAATATTTTTCTTATGATTTTTCTTGACATCTCGGGAGAATAAACATAAACTGATTCAGATACTCATGGATATTATAAAAAAGTTTTAAAGCATAGAACTAATTAATATCCAAATGATCTTGTATTATTGAGAAGTTTTAACTAAAATATTTTAATGAACAAAATACTAATTTTGCTAAATCCACTTATTTCAAAATCATTTTGAAGTTTTCTTATATTTAAGTTCTTACCAATGTCGTTTTCTTCCCTGCCCATTATTATTATTAATATTATTGTTATTATATTGATCACACCTTGTTGAGTCTTGTGAGAATTTTTTAAGTTCAAAATGAGCTTAGCTCAACTGCTTAAAGATTGTATTATCACCTTTGAAGTCAGATATTCAATCTCATCACCTTACACAATGTCAAAAAATAAAAAAAAAGTATCGAAAACTTTTTGGATTGAGAATAATATATAGTATGGGAGCAAAATAGAAGTCTTATATTCAAACTCTCGCATTAACATGGTTTTTGTGTAAAATGTCCGAACCTGAAAATGGACCGGAATATTAAAAAACATAACTTGACTATTTAAAACTATTTGATAACCATTTGGTTTTTTATTTTTGGTTTTGAAATTTAAGCTTATTTTTATTTAAATTTCCTAACATGTGCTCAATCTTTCTTACAATGTATTAACTTTCCTTAAAAAAGTACGTGAATACTAATCAAATTTCAAAAACAAAAACAAGTTTTTAAAGCATACTTTTTTTGTTTTCAAATTTTTGTTTAGTTTTTACAAATATAGGTAAGATGTAGATATCCAAATAAGAAAAAAAAACACATGTAGGATAGTTGTTGTAGGCTTAAATTTCAAAAAAATAAAATGATTATCAAACAGAGCGTTAGTTAGTATTTGATTGTTCATTTACCAATGCTCATGCAAATTTTCAATCTCAATTTCATATATTTTAACCTATCAAACTTAAACTTTTCATTACACTTCTCATAATATTTTGTACAAAGATTGATATGAAATGATGAGAAGATCATGAAAGAGAAATTGTATGACAGGAATGTGATTCAGGTGCAATGAAGAGATACAATAATTCAGAATGCAAGAAATTAAGCTTGGAGTTCAGGTTAGGCAGAGCAGAATGGGATCTCAAAGAAGACTAAAAATTTAATTTTGTCTATTTTTCTCAAAAAAAAAAAAAAAAAAAAAAAAAAAAAAAAAAGAAATTGGTTTTTGAATATTTGTTGACTGAGTTGCTAATCTTGGTGAGTTGGGATTGTTGCTAATGCTATTATAGATGATAGAGATACACAAATGAAAGAGATTTTAATGTTGGGGAAAGAAGATATATAGGTGATTTTTAGTTTAATGTTTTGGGGTTACCTTTAAATTTGCAAGCAGCTAATTAATTTGGTAAACTCTCTCTTTCTTTCTCTCTCTCTTCTTTGAGTGGGTGAGGTTTTGAAATTATGTTATTATATGGTTTGAGACTGATAACTTTTTGTAATAGTATGTCAGAGATGGAGAGATAGAGAAAGAGAGAGATGGTAGGTGAAAGTGGTGAAGTGTAATTTAACTTTCAAAACATATAAACCATATGTGGATAGAAAATGTTTGGTTGAGAGACATACTTTTTTTAGATTCCAAAGTTTGGTTTTCCTTTTTTTGTTGTGATCATATTTTGGTACTTACTTTTTTTAGGATTGAAAGTTCTTTTGTTATCTTTGTTAAAGGGTATTTTTTTACTAGTGATTTCATGCATTAAATAGTAATTTGTTAGTTAAAGACTAGGCTCGAGTCTCAAATGTTGTTAAAAAATTTAAAAAATTATAAAGAATTTTTGCATGAGTAGCCAAAAAAAGGAAAAAATACTATGGATATCAAAATTTTAGAAAATAACGAAAATTGATTAGTGAAAACTCCGTTTGATAACCATTTTGTTTTTAGTTTTTGGTTTTTGAAATTTAAGACTACCACAATAATCGTACCATATGTTTTCATCTACATGATATCTACATCTTACATATATTTGTAGAAACCAAACCAAAATTTGGAAACAAAAAAAAAAGCTTCAAAACCTTGTTTTTGTTTTTGAAATTTGTTTAAAATTTACATACTTTCTTAAAAAAAGTTAGATACATGGTAGGATAAATGGAGCACATGGTAGAAAATATGGGTAATAATAAGCTTAAATTTCAAAAATAAAAAACAAAAAATTAAATAATTATCAAACGGAATTTAAATTAATAGTAACAAAATTGATTGGTTTCAACGAAGTGAAATTGATCGTTTTTAATCCGTGGTTAATATGAGGTTAGTTCAACTCTTGGTTGAGGTTTTCAAACCTAAAAGTTTCATTTAAGCTAAAGTTCAATAATGATATTTGTTGATAGTTTCTAGAAATGTCAACAAATCTCTTATCTGAAATCAATAGATATATAAAGTCGGGTAAATAAAAATGTTGACAGGTCAACAAAATGCTTGACCCTGCACAGACATTTGGTTAAATACAGGAAAGACTATGATGTCAGTGAATGTGAGAGAGCAAGCAAGTCAACTAAATGCTTGACCCTTTTGATATTTCTTTTTCTAAATTCTTCATTACTAAAGGGAGTGTTTATATAGGGCCAGAAAAAAAGAAAAAGAAAAAAGAATGATTAACAGACAACCGTTATTTGTGTTATAGAAAATGAATAGCAAACGAAATGAAGGAAATGATTTACCATAGTTCAAACATGGGTAAGAGAATCATTTTTCTATTTTTATTCTCCTTTCCTCAAATTCCCTTAAAGGAAAGTGAAATTTTTTCTGCTAATTAGTGCAATAAGAGGTATAGGGATCATCAACAAGAACAGCAGTTCAGCGATATTAGTATATTTACATGATCAAGAATTCATAGGTTTGAATCTTTCTCTCCCAATTGAAGTTGAATTTCTTTTTTAAAAAAGTTTAGGATTGAACTTATATCTCTGAGATGTTCAATATATGTGTCGAGCAAAATCGACACTTTATGATTTTACCAGTGTCATAGCTTAAGGATGAGCCATGAATGTACCTTAGATGTTGGAGAGTGAAATTCCAACCCTGAGTTAAAAAAAAAATAATAATAATAATAAACCGGATGAATTGAAAAAAAGAGGACAAGTCTAGTAACCATATAGAAAGGATGATAAGAAAAAGTGCATTCTTAATATTAAATCTCAACCATATAAAATTTATATTGCCAATCAGCTTTTATCCAATCACACTCAGCCACCATAACCACATCACCACCCACAAATTCATAACCCAAAAAAACTTCATCTTCTTTGTTTCTTCCACAGTTAACTCAGTCATCCAGCTTCCATTTCTTCACTCACCAGCAGCAACCCCACATGGCCGAGAATCCAATCCGCTTTGGCATCATCGGATGCGCCGAGATAGCCAGAAAAGTAGCCAGCGCCATAAATTCAGCACCCAACTCCGCCGTCTACGCCGTCGCCAGCCGATCGATTGAAAAGGCCTTGAACTTCGCTGCACTCAATGGCTTGCCAGAAAATGTCAAGGTGTACGGAAGCTATGATCAAATTCTGGAGGACCCTTGTGTGGATGCCGTGTACCTGCCTCTGCCGACCAGCCTCCACCGGCAGTGGGCGATTTCGGCTGCTCGGAAGAAGAAGCACATTCTCTTGGAGAAACCCACGGCGCTGGACGTTGAAGAACTTGACCAGATTCTTGATGAATGTGAGTCAAATGGTGTGCAGTTCATGGATGGATCTATGTGGCTGCATCACCCTAGAACTGCCAAAATGAAAGAGATTATCTCTGATCCTAAGCTTTTTGGCCATGTTAACTATGTAAGATCTTTTCCCCAACTTCAAAATTTTGGCTACTAAATTATGAATTTAGGACTTAGAACACTTCAAGAGGTTTTAATCAAACTTTAAATTTGGGTTCTAAGTAACTCGGTATGTGATAGGAACCTATCTTGGTATTTAGTCAATAGGAATGTTTCGAGAATTCCTCAATCTCCCTCAAAGGACTAATCCCTTACATGATAGGATTTTCCTATCTTTTACAAGACTAAGCTAGGGCTTAACTAAGATTCTAATCTCATTAGTATGGCGTTATCACGGTGGTTAGTATTGTATAAATATGATGTTTCATTTCAAAATCAATAAGTAGCGAGTGAAGTAACTTATTTATATTATAAATACTGTGTATTCTCACATTTTCAATGTGGTACCTCAACATGCTCCTCGAAATGGTGCCTCTTTGGACCAAAATATTCGTTTGTATTTAATAGACTTGCATACCATATTAGATCAACATGAGGTTTGATGGCAAAACTGATTGATAATTAGTGGAGTAGTTTATCTATCTTATAAATGTTGCGATGTCTCCTAAATCGTAAATAAAATATAATGATTTGGTAGAGTAGACCAACTCGATAAACTGCAATGGATAAGTCACTAAAGATTCAATTCAAAGTGTTGCATCCCTATGCATTTAATTGCTAGTGACAAGTACAGTTTTTGTTTTTTGCAATTTCAAGATCCACAGCACATCAACAACATCAGGAACAAAACACTTTCTAGAGGAAAATATAAGAGTAAAACCAGACCTGGATGCCTTGGGTGCATTGGGAGACTTGGCCTGGTACTGCATTGGAGCTCTCTTGTGGGCAAAAGACTACGAATTACCAACACAAGTCCGTGCGCTACCGGACGTTACCAAGAACTCAGCAGGCGTCATCTTATCCTGTTCGGCCTCCCTGCATTGGGGCAAATCATCAAACAAAACATCTGCAACAATTCACTGCTCTTTTCTATCTCATACCTCCATGGACATAGCCATATCCTGTTCCCATGGATCAGTGAATGTTTACGACTTCATCATCCCTTACCGAGAGACTTCGGCCTCGTTTGATTTCACCTCCGGGGCGAAGTTTGCAGAACTTCATATCGGATGGAACATAAGACCAGAGGAAGTTGAGGTGGCTAATGAGCTACCACAAGAGGCTTTGATGGTTGCAGAGTTTGCTAGCCTTGTAGGTGCCATAAGGACAACCGGGTCTCGTCCTAATAGCAAGTGGCCACAGATAAGTAGGAAGACACAGCTAGTGATGGATGCTGTAAAAAAATCCATAGATAGTGATTGTAAACCAGTGTATTTATAGTCTCTTTTTTACAAACATCAACCTTATTGTATAAACATCTATATAAACTAAGTTATGCTTTTTTTGTGGAATTAGAAAATCTACCTTGTTGGCCTTCTGTGCTGGCCTTTCAGTTTTGTTTAAATTCAGAAGCTTTAATTCTGATAGTTGTACATGTTTAGATGCTCTGCCATCGATTCTGATACATGTCTGAAAATAAAAATGATCTATCCAGTGTTTCTAAAAGTTAGAGGCGCACTAAGACACAATAACTTACTTTGGAACTTAGGCGCAAATTTGAGGTGCATCATGTATAAAAACATTCATAACGAAGAGATAATATAATTTATTTTTAAGAAAAAAACACTCTAAAACTTAATAAATGTTATTTTTTGTAGTTAATAAAGAGAAAAAAAAAAAAAAACATAAACGCAAGAAATTTTGCGTTTAGAGTAAATAAAACTTTTTGTTTTTTTGTAACTAATCATATGCCTTTTTACGTGAAGCGCTCAAGGCACATGACAAAGTGCTAGACCAGCACCTTGAGGGGTAAATTGCAAGGATAGGTTTTTTTAAAAAATTATTTATCAAAATGGGTTTAAATGGAAAAGATTTAGGTTGTGGCGTCTCTACAAAAAAAAAAAAAAAAAAAAAAAAACCAAACCACGGTAATGAGGGGTCAACTCTTATACTTTATAAATATATAAAAAGCTATTGTCAAATGTGAAAATGTTTATTTCACAACTCTAATTAATGAATCTTTAAATTTTCAATTATATAGTATTATAGTTTCTTATTTAATAAGTATCCAACTAAATCTATTTTGATCACATTTAAAATAATTTTAAATTGTAATATTTTGCCGAAAATGTATAATTTATCATTTATAATAATTGAAAAATATATAAAAATAGGTAGAAAATAATTTCCATACTTGTCCAATTTTGGTCTTTTTTAATTTTTTAACTTTCAAATGATCAATTTTAGTCTCTATGCTTTTCAAATAGTTTAAAATTAGTCTTTGGAGTTGAAAGAAACCTATGAGACATTAAAAAAGAAAACTAAATCATCAAACAAAACATCTGCAACAATTCATTGCTCTTTCCTATCTCATACCTCCATGGACATAGCCATATCCGGTTCCCATGGATCCGTGAATGTTTACGACTTCATCATCCCTTACCGAGAGACTTCAGCATCGTTTGATTTCACCCCGGGTCAAGTTTGCAGAACTTCATATCGGATGGAATATAAGACTAGAGGAAATTGAGGTTGTTACTGAGCTACCATAAGGACAACTGGGTCTCGTCCTGATAGCAAGTGGCCACAAATAAGTAGGAAGACACGGCTAGTGATGGATGCTCAAAAAAAATCCAAACAACAAGTTTATTGTTATTTGGGTATAATGAGTAAATCCACCTTGGTGGATTGCTGTGAAAACTGTTTGTATCCTGGCTCAGAAGCTTTAGGGGGCGTTTGGGAAGAGAAATGATTATGGGGAATGGGAGTTAGGAGAAGAATAAAAAGAAAAGTGATTATTTGTATTTGGGATGAAGAGAATGATTATAGGGAAAATAAAATAATGAGTATGATGAGAGTGAAAAATAGATATTAAGAGAATAAAAACTTGTTACGGGAAGAATAAAAATAGTTAAGAGGAGAATAAAAATGTGATTTTGAGAAAATGTAATTATGGAGAGAATTTTTCGGTGGCTCAAACACCGACATCCTCCTTCCCATTCTCTCTATTTCATCTCTTTGCCACGAATACCTCCTTAGTTTTGATAATCTACAGGTTTAGATGTTTGATAGGTTAATACATATACATATGGTTAAAAATGGGAAAAAGGACACGATGAAAAAATATATAGAAACAGGAACAAAAGAGATAAAAAGTAAAAATAGTGAAAATATATATAAAAAAGGGAAAAAAAAATAATACAAATGATAGATATAAAGGGGAAAAAAAGAGAAGGAAAAAATATATTTATTTATATAAGAAAAACAAAAAGGACGAAAGACATCGTAAAAAATACACAGAGAAAGGGAAAAAAACGCTAAAATAATCTCAGGGTTAAAAGTCCAAAAATTGGGGGGCCAAATCCGATTAACCACAATTTATAATTGTTTAAATTTTGTCAATGTAAAACATATTATTAGATGTGTTTAAAAAAAAAAAAAAAAAAAGATGTAAAATTATTGGCAAGTACACCAACAACTCCATCGCGATGACCTATTATTTGCAATTCTTAGAAAAAAAATCACATCCGAGCAAGTTATTGCTTGGAACACTTTTTATAAACAACATTTACATTCTAACGAATTATTGCTTACAATCCTTCTACAAACATCCACATCTCATTTCAAAAAAAAAAAAAATAATAATCACATCCAAACGAACTGTAGTTTTTATATTTTTGTAAAAAAACATATATCAAATAATTGGTGTTTGGATAGAGATTTTTTTGAAATGATAAATTATGCATATATAGGGTTTGGAGGAATTTGAGGAAGATGAACTCTTATTTGGATGGAGGACGAGTCATGAGTGGTTGAAATAAAAGTGATGCATTTTTTTTCTTTCAAGAAACCGGCTTGCTTATGCCAAAAGTGGGGCTGTATCAATTCATGCTTAAAAAAACAATTAACAATCCGAGCAATGTAGAATATCCATGATGTAAAAGGATATGGGTATTTTGAGAATTTCATAATAGTTAGTAAGTAGTGTATTTTTCATATTAATTAGTTAAGTCCTATTTTCCCTTTTGACCATTAATAAAGATTGAGTTCATGGAGATTTTATTCTTTATTGTCTTAGGCTACACCAATCCAATTTAATCCAATTCAAAGTGTAAGAATTGAGTTGAGTTATAATTCTTTTTGTCTTGGGTTGAGTTATTATTTATCATTTTTGTTAGGTTTAGATTGATTCTCAAGTATCAATTTTTGACTTGGTTCAACTAATCTGAACTCAAACTAAGAAAGATATATTTTATATATATATAACAAACATTGGTTGAGATCATGCACCAATAAGATATATATACTTCCAAAATTAAATTTGAATATTTTAGTGAAGGGTAAGATTGTCATTTCCAAAAAAATTTCATCATCTTCTTTAACTTTCATGATCTCTCTTAGTGTTTATTCTCCTAAAATGAAAATTAATAAGAACATAAAATATATTCTCTTATTTCATCTCTAATGAATATTATATTTTAAAAATGTTGAACCAATCAAATGACAGAAAATAAAATAAATAAATCAGATGAATGTTTTAAACGTAGGCTGAATAGTGGAAATGAATCTAAATACAAAACGAGGCCCCCATAAAAAATTCCAGAGTATTCTTAAAGCAACTTTCATAACTTGTTATTTATAGCTTCCATTAGAGGAACTGAACCCATCACAAAACCTCAAACATTGTTCATTCATTTATTATAATTTTACTCCAATAAACAACAGAGAAAAACCGAGTGGTGCTTTATGGATGTGATTTAGCTCTTTTGCGAAGAGGATCGAGCTTGTCCTTAAAATAAAAGGTGTAAAAACGACAATCAACAACCAATTGAAAATAATAAAGTAACGTAAAAGAGGAAAAAACAACACAGAAAATTTACGTAGTTCACTAACGTTGTGTTAGCTAATCCACGGGTAGAGAGAGGCAAAATTTTATTAAGGAGAGGCGAAAATATACAGATTATAAAATGAGCATCCAAAATGTCATTATAGGACTACTAATCGCAAGACATTAATGCGTTCAAGACATAACTCAACAATACCCTTTGAATATGTCGAAAAGAATCTCAAGAACAAAAGTCCAGAACTCATTAATTTAATTACGTTTACGAGAAAGTTTCACTACTCTCGTCCACAATGGAAACTCCATTTTTTAATATATTGACGAAATTTGGAACAACTTCTTTCCAAATTGCATTTCGTCATTCTACACCTTTCAACTTCTTTCTAAAGTGCGTTTTGTCATTCAAGAAGAAATGAAATAATAATTTTTATGTTTTATTAATTTTCATATGAAGAAACTTTTTTGGATATGACAATCTTATCTTTCATTATAATATTCAAATTTAATTTTGGAACTAGATTGCAACACTTATCAAATTTTAAGAAATGTAACTGATCAAATCAATAGTTTAAAGACGTAATTGTTACAAACATCATAGTTTAGAGGTGATTTGTGCAATTTTCCATATATTTTTTTTTTATGAAAAGTGCACTAATAAGATATGTATATAGGAAGCATACATTAATAAAACATATATTTAGTATATTGGTTGGGAGCATACACTATTAACATATCATGTACTTGTGTTTGAGTTTAGGATTATAAAATTTCCTTGCAATTTGATAACCCAACTCACCCCATGTTACATACAATTGAACGAGGTGACAAATTGATCAATTAAAAAATTTTAAATTGGTCTAACTTTTTAAAATCAAATTCACCCCGAAATATGTATAGACCTAATATTTTATTTTATTTTTGTTTAAATAACCATTTTCTAAAACTTGGTAAAAAAAAAAAAAAATTTTAAAATGGTTAGTATTACCGAATGGATCGGTGGCATGATTGGTTATTATTTGGTGTTAATCCATTTTCAATCCACGATCACGAGTTTAATCCCTGAAATCAATATTTATAATTTACTTCTTTCAATTTGTACTAAAAAATAAAAAAAAAACTTGGTTAGTATTGAAAAAAGAAAGAAAAAGAAGTTAGTATTGAAAAGAATCCACGAACAGAAAAGGCATAAATCATAATACAGAAAAGAAAAGTAAAATTTTGGAAACCGCGCGAAAATACTTCCACTAAATCTCGATAATGGGCGATGTGGGTTCGTGAAGTGGCTACCGATCGGATGAGATCCATCGATCAGGTTTGAGATTTCGTTTTTATCTTGAAATTCTTCACACCCACGTCAAATTTCTCCTTAATTTCATGTTTCTTTTGTTAGAATCGATCAATCTACGAAGGAATAATAAAAATTTGTTGTAACCCTCTTTTCGATTTCGAAAGAATGGAGGATAAAATTTGCAGAAAGATGAGATTTCGGATTAATAACGTTGTTCTCTTCTTTTTGGTATGCAGAAATGAATAATAGTCACGGGGCAACGAACTCGGCTGGTAGAATGGAGCAAGGAAATTCTGATTCGTCCACTGCGTCCAAGAAATCAAAGAGACCCAAATGTTGTTTCCTTACATTTTGTTCTAGTTTTTGTTTCTTCTGTTCGTGTCAATTTTTATATCTATTGTTAAGAATTGTTCTGTTTTATCCTTTTGTGTTTTCATATACGATCTCTTCATTTCTATGGTTAAATCTTTTGGAATTTTATCTCTTAACCCATGTACTTGTACCTCGTTGTATTTGCACATTGTTCGTATGATTCATGAAAAGCTCTTATTTGGAGAAGTTTTTGGATTGTGCTTCTCGTGTTGTGTTTCTTTAAATTATAATTGTTTTAAATGCAAAGCTTTTGTCCCCGAGGGGCAGCCTCGTTGGTTGAGATTTGGGGCTTTGAAGACATGTTTCTTTGGAGGTCTCAAGTTCAAGCCCCATGGGTGAGCTTAATTGTAAAATCTCTTGTTCTCTCTTAGGTCCAGGTCTTGGAGTGCATAGTAGAACAAAGCTCCATTTTTCTGGTTTTAAAAAAAAAATGCAACCCTCATGATCTCAATTCATGGTGGCCACGAATTAATATTGTACAAAATATTGTAGGGTCAAACGATATTCATGAGAACAATCAAAGTGAATGTAAATTATCTCGAATACTCACGGATATAAAAAAAAATGCAGCAATCTGTATGCTTGCTTCTCGTGTTGTGGAGTTTTGTATTTTGTTTTAGAGGGTGACTTTTTTGTTGATTGTCAATGGCTGGTTATGTTTTTTTAGTACAATCTCCTCCACTCTGTGTGGTTTAATCTTTTGGAAGCTCACCTCTTAATCTATGTCCTTGTACTTCTTCCTCGTTTATTGTGCATGGTCTATGAGAACCACTTCAACGGAGGGGTTTTTTGTGCTTCTTTGACTAAATTCATGTTTGTGCATCTTTGCATTATAACCATTTTAAATGTGCTCCTTCTAGCCATTCACATGCTTCATTCTCATGTTGTGCTTTTGTTTTAGGGTGTGCTCTCTATTACTGTTATTTCTCATTAATGTTATAGCCATTTGGTTGGTGCTCATACTTTTTTGTGAATTCGATTGCAGATTCTAGATTCACACAGCAAGAGCTTCCTGCTTGCAAACCGATTTTAACTCCAGGATGGGTATCCCTAAAAAAAGTTTTGAATTAATTTTTTTCTCTGGTCCCTGTTGTAGCATTATGCACTTTTTTTATCAATGTGATTTCAGGTTATAACATCCTTCGTTGCTGTTGGCATTATCTTTATCCCCATTGGCATTGCTTCCTTGTTTGCATCAGAACAAGTATTTTCTTGTCTGCCTCATCCTCACAAATATGATACAATGCAGTTCTTTTTTTTTTTTTTTCATTGCATAACTTGAACTCTATGCTTTCCATGATACTCAGGTTGTTGAAATTGTGGACCACTACAACCATGATTGCCTTCCTTCTGAGTATCGCAACGATCCTCTTTTGTTTATTAAAAACAGTCAAATTAATAAAACCTGTAGTAGGACGTTGACTGTAAGTACACTTTCCATTTTCATTGTTAAAGACCATATTGAATTTTGGCTCCTTTTTGTGTTAATATTTTAATTCATCTGTCTTAATGAGTTCTACCAACTGAATGCTTTTCAGGTTCCTAAACCAATGAAAGGTCCGGTTTACGTCTATTATCAGCTTGATAACTTCTATCAAAATCACCGACGGTATGTGAAATTATTGTTTTTGTTTGGTTATTGACAAAAAAGTTGGTAGAGTTTTGAATATGAGCCCTACTGTTTGTTTCATAATTTCAAGTTTAATTGAACTATGTGAACTTGCTAATTTGATTGAAATATCCGAGTGTGTAAATTTCTGGAAAAGAATTACTGGACCTGTTTACAAACTTATTTTAGAAATACAGAATCTGTTTGCATAACTTGTTTTTTAGAACTCAAGGACAGTGTACATCATATGGAACAAATCCTTGAACTTATTATGGTAAAGAAGAGCGTGATTTAATTTGTAAATATATAAAAGTTGCAGTTTAAGGTGGAAATTTGAGTTAATAAACCAAGCTGTATGTCAATTTACAGTTCTGCTTTTATGTTTATGTCTTAGTTTACCTACAAGACAAATGGAAGTTAAGAAATTCATTCAGAGTTTCTATCTGTTACTCCTAATAAGTAATAACAACTTTTGTTGCGTAGTTACTAGTTAGATTTTTTATTGCTTTGTTTCCTTCATTTGGTTTGCCTTCCGTGTATTATCTTGTTCCACTTGCTTCATGTATTTCTTTTCAATCATGGTAACATAACTTCTATCTAGTCCATCAGCCTGCAAACCTGTTTCTTTATTTTCCACTTGTGTGGAAATAATACATTAAAAGAAGCATGCGATAGATGAGATGGAAGAGAGTGGTGCAAGCAATTAAGGATTGCTTTAAAGTTTATGAGGCGGGTTTCCATTACAAGGAGGAACTGGGTGTATTTGTTTAGTAAAAATTTGTATGTATATGAATAAAGCTGAAAGGGGAGGATACCTTTATCCTCACTTTCATTTGTAATATTTTTATTTATTTTTTATTATATGTTTTTTATTGCTAAGAAAGTAAACAATTGAAAATGTGAAGCTCAAACGTATTCTGCACCTTCTTAAGTCATTCAGAAGGTCACCATATACCCTTGTTCTTTTATTCATGCTATTGGAATCTGAAGTATGGAATCTTTGTCACAACATGTTAACTGATTTTTGTGCCACCTGCTTATTCAAGTCTTCTACAGATTTTTCATTTCTTGCTCTTCCATTTTAACATGTTTTTCGGTTTCTTTTGACATATGAAACGTTATCAGCTATGTAAAAAGCAGAAGTGATAAACAATTACGAAGCAAAGAAGCTGAAGCAGATACCAAAACATGTGCACCAGAAGCGACGGTTGGGAAAGGGGGGGCTCCAATTGTCCCTTGCGGCCTCATTGCATGGAGTTTGTTCAATGACACATATGGTTTTTCTATGAAGAACAAGGCACTTCCTGTCAACAAGAAGGACATCTCCTGGAAAAGTGACCAAGAAAAAAAATTTGGATCTGATATATATCCTAAAAATTTCCAGAGTGGAAGCTTCATCGGTGGCGCAAAACTAAATGAAAGCATACCAGTGAGTATGCTTCATTCGCATTCTACCCTCGTGTTGATACTACTTGATTTTGATATTGTTTAACCTCCTCTTTATTTGATTTTCCCTTTTCCTTTTTCTTTAATATATGGATAAATATACTTCCCTTTTGTGTAATAGCTGAACCAGCAAGAGGATCTTATTGTTTGGATGCGAACAGCTGCACTGCCCACCTTCAGGAAACTATATGGGAAGATTGAAGCAGACTTTGAAGCTAATGATATAATAACGGTGGTGATAGAAAACAACTATAATACCTATAGCTTCGGTGGTAATAAGAAACTGGTCCTTTCAACCACAAGTTGGATTGGTGGGAAGAATGATTTTCTAGGCATAGCTTATCTTTGTGTTGGAGGGCTCTGCTTGTTTTTAGCAATAACCTTCATACTCCTTTACGTCATCAAGCCAAGGTGAGATAAATTAATCTTCTAAACGTACATATGGTTTGGGAATTCAGGGAAAGATATTCACTTGACTGAAATTACAGAATATGACATATGCAACTGGCCCCTCTGTTCTTTAGATTTAATTTTGTATAATCATGATTAAGTGCTCCCATTTTTCTTAACGTTAACCTACAAAAACTTGCAAGTTTCAAATATTTCTATTTATTTTTCATTTGCATTAATATTTTTGCTGGAAGTTTGCATGTCTTTGCTCCTTTTGTTATGTTCAATAATTTGTATCATGTATCAGTCTATCTTAATTCTCTTTAAAACTGTTCTATTAGAATGGATACTTGGTGCTTTAGGATGGACTAGTTACTGTAAAACCTCCTTATGTTTTCCTTTGATAATTGCATAATTCACTAGTAGATGACGATATTAACCGCCTAGGATAATTTATGGGTTGACGAAGTGGTCAAGAGGACTTTAAGAAACCAAAAGGTTATAGTTTCGATCCATAGTGACCACTAACCTAGAAATTAATTTTCTATGGATTTTCTTGACATCTAATTGTTGTAGGGTCAGGCTGATTGTCTCGCGAGAATAGTCAAGGTGCACGTAGTTGACCTAGATACTCATGTGGATAAAAAACAAAACAAAAATTTATTGTAGTGGTTTTGGAAGTTAGTAAAATATCCTCTTGATTAAAGCAGAGGTTTCCAAATATATTTGTATTCATGTTTTTAGCCAACCGTTCCGCCTCATCTCTCCATCTCTCCCTTTTTTCGTGTTGTTTCTTACATTCCTTTTTCAGTATTCTCCTCAAAGTTGTTTCTCCTATTTGCCTTTGGACAAAGATGAAATCTTTTTCTTATAAATGTAGGGTTGGAAAGAAGTTGTTTATTTCTGATTTTGATGGGATGGAGTCAGTAAGTTCTAGTATCGGAAAGGAGTTATCTATATCTTCAACCTGTATGAGAGTTTTTCTTTCGAATGTTGTTTGTGCCATTGTGTGAATGAAAGCGTGTTTGTGGGTTGCATCTCTTGACTAGAAATTCTTTAGCATAAATTAGACCACAATGGCTTCATTTAGATACGAAGTCCATGAATAAAAAAGGAAGCCTGGTAGGAGTTCCTTAAATGTTGAGTGATGGTCTAAAGCATAATATCATAGTCGTAACGGGTATTGGGTAACAGGTAACGAGAAAAGACTCACAAGGAAGAAGGATTTCATTTAGGGGTGTTTGGGGTGAGAAAAATGGAAATGATTATAGGTAGGATGAGAATATGGGAGCCAATCATAATTTGGGTGAATCATTATCTCTGTTTAGGAGGAAGGGAAAGATTATGATGAGAACTATTATTTGTGTTGAGGTGCCGAAAATGATTATAGGGAACAAAATAATGAGTAGGGGGAGAAGTGGTTAGAAGGAGAATGAAGAATGGTTATGGGAGGAATGAGATTGTAGGGAGAATAAATAATGTTTTTTTTTTACAAGAAACAATATCATTAATATGGAAGTTACATAAGGCTTTCCAACAATTTAAGAGAGATTCATGACTATAATCATGAAATAGAGGGGAAAACTTGCACCATGATACGACCATAAGGATGACAGTATCCATAAAAATGCTTAAGGATGAGGATTTGTCTTGGAAGATCCTGTGATTTCTTTCAATCCAGATGCCCCAACAGTAAGCCCCGACAAAATTGGGCCATCGAAGCTTCTTTTCTTTTCTAAAAGAAAGACCACAATGAGTGATATCATGAAATAGAGGACAATAAATATTGATTATGGGGAAATGATTGTGGGTGGCCTAAACCCAGGAAAATTATTCCTCCGTAATCGTAATCATTTTCATTTTCCTTGCCTCAAAAACCCCTTAACCTTTTTTTGGGGAATTCATCTCTAGCTCTTCTTCGATTCAGCTATCCATACAGGTTATAAATGAAATGCGCGATTGCTTAAATTTGAAGTTTTTCAACATTCAATCACTTGATTAATGCCATTCTAACATCTATCTTTTATTGGATTGTCATGCAGGCCTCTTGGTGATCCATCATATTTGTCCTGGAACAGAAATGAAGCAGGGCTGTTAAGCTAACCATCTCTTGTGCACCAAGTTCTCTTCTAAGTAATAGAATGAGGGAAGAGGAGGTCTAAAGGTGTGTGTTGAAAGCTACTGGTAATAATCAAAGAAGCCTACTTTATTTTTTCTGGTAGCTTAGACTTTGGTTTATATATATGTATATCTTTGAATCTTGTCTTGTTTACTGAATTCCCAGATGAGAATGATTCTGTGTATACTCAATTTGAAGCTAGGGAAATGAAGTCTATAATTCCCTATTTTGTTTCAAAAAGCTGTGAATTGAGGGTGTTTGCAGTTGCAGGGTGGATTGGATTTTTTTTTTTTATTTTTGTTTTTACTTTTTTCTTTTTTTGCTTTTGAACTATTATTGTAGATAAGGGAGAGAAAATGTGCACCTATAATCTTACCAGATAGCTAACTATTTAAGTTATGTTTGAGTTGACTAAATTAGACCGGGATAAGAGAGGTACGAGATCTAATTTAATTGTTTGGGTTGCAAGTTTGAAAAGATTCTAGACAAAAGGACCAAAATTAACTAACTGTCAAGTTAGAAGTAAAAATAGTATAGTTATGAAGTTGGATCAACTTGAGTAAAGTTCCGATTTCTCAATTTCAAAAAAAAAAAAGATTAGATAAGCCTATTTTCATATATGAAATTAGAAATAATAGCAATAAAAGGGTTTGTAAAAGAAAACCCATATATAATTAGATAATTTGATATGAAAAGATTTCTTTTAGGAATATGTATTAAAATGTATTTTTCTTGAACAATTAGCTTTTTAATTGAAGAACTAAAAAAAACTATCTAATTGAAAATTAAGCGTTGCATACATCTAGCAAAACGTCAAAGTGAAGTCACCTCAATAGTCTTAAGTTTAACAACCTTAAGAATGATTTTTTTTTTTTTTTTGCACTTTGATTATTTTCACTAAATGTACTACCTAACTTTACAATATTTGGATTGAATCCATCATATCTTTTTTTTACTTCATTCCTTTAGAATAACTTTTGAAAGTAAAATTCTAAGAAAAGTACCTTTTGAAAATATGTTATCATTGTTAAGGTTTATAAGCACTTTTTAACTTTTTAAAAAAGAAACAACCGCCCCTTGTTTTTAAAATTTTCAAAACTAAATCTAACTATAATACAAATTATGTATGAAGTACTTTTAATGAGCTAAAAGTACTTGCATTGTTCTAAGAGTTATACCAAAGTAAAATATTTATGTTGAAATGTGTTAAATGAACAAAAGATTGGATAAACCATACAGCACTTGCATTACTTTAACTTATGAGCCTCATGCTTTTTGCACAAAGAAGGAATAGAAAGCAAGAAATTTCTTCTAAAGAAGCTCTTAAGCAAGGAAAATTACTGATAGCAAATCCACAGCAAAGACTAATAACAAGTACTTCAAAAGGGAAAGCTAAGTTGTTTGATTGAAACTTCCACCACTAACCCTCCATATCTCACTCACTGTACAGAGAAAGAAACCAGAAATAGTGATGATGGATCCCTCTTCAAATAGTCCTCTTAGAGTTTGAGAGTGAGATCAGGCGTCGAGTCATCTACGTCCCTCAACGATGTTTTATCTGCTGAGCTTATGCTCGAAACATCAGTTAGTATGAAACTTGGTTGAGTTGGTTCATGAGTGTTTCTAGTCTCTGCCACCGGGCGAAAACTACCTGGCCACATGACCTCTGCCTCGTCGTCCTCCAAGAAAATCGGCATGCCTATATATCCTGGTTCGAATCTAGCACTGCTCCTAATTGGTGTAGTCAATCCATGGTGCAGTGAAGAGTGTGCTTTGATCCCCAAGGACCTGAATGAGGAGCCATTCAGTGGTAGATATGCTAGACTTGCATATCTTTCAGCTAAAATGCCCATACGCATCACGCGTTTCGCCAAAGTTCGCTCGCGTTTATGTGCATTCTGGTGGCCGCCTAGAGCTTGTGAACTAAAGAACTTGCGCTGACAGTAGTTGCAAGAAAACACTCTAGCGACAGTCGCTGCTGTGGCATGGCATGTTGGCTCATTGCTACTCTCACTTGTGCTTGACAATGAAAACCCTGTCGAATCCCCTATTCCGAGATCGTCGATGTTGAAGTTAAGAGTCAAGTCGAGGCAAACCGACTCGAATCCTGGTTGAGCAGCAATGGGGTTAGGAAGAAAGGAGTTAGTTATGAGGCTATCATTATTAGAACTTTCATGGAGGGAAATGTTGGAAGCAACTTGGCTACTAATTTCAGAATCATTTGCCAAAGAAGGCTCATTTTCAAGGTCAAGAAATTGTTTCATAATTGAAAGCTGTTGGTAGAAATCATCTAGACATGCACAAAACTACAAAGAGCGACACCAACTGCTCCCTGCGCAATGTTGAACAAGATACAATCAGCATATTCTACTTCAATTTAGTGTTGATCAGGTTTTAATTTCGTATATAATCACAGAAATTATCACATCCCATGATGCCAAAATGAAAAATCTATGAATGAATATTGACTTAGTTCATCTTTTATATCTTATCAAGAGCTTGTTTATGCAGAAACCTTGACTTTTCTCTATCTCACCAGTAAAAATTTCAATTTGTGACTAGTCGTAGAATGTTTCGAAATCAATCTCTAAGATCTCGTTTGATACTACTTGGTTTTTTATTTTTGGTTTTTGAGAATTGGCTTATAAACACACAGCTATCAAGTCTTGAAAACTAAAACAAGTACTTTGCAACAACTTGTTTCTGTTTTTGGAATTTCTTAAGAAAGATGGAAACTATTGTAGAGAAATAAGGAGTAAATAATCATAAATCAAATGGTTATGCCTAAAATAAAGGAGCTCTAGCATTCAACCAAACTCAGACAAAAGTAGATATAAACAGTCAATAGTGTTTACATGAATCCAATATCAAGGGGAAAAGCCATGAAATATGATGCTATTTTGGAGATTCATGGTAAACAACCAAGTAAAAACCAAAAAGAAAAGAAATTATGAAACCACAAACCAAGAACCAAGTACCTAATCACTTCATTTTCTTCATACAAAGACGTGAACAAAAACAGGAGCCCTAAGATCAAGCCTCAAAAGTAATTCCTGAAGACTAGGATTATCAAAACCAGAAAACAGACAAGATGACAGAAAAATAGTCTTTTTTTTTTTTATAACTAGAAATCAGAGCTTTGCCTCCACTACATACACAAAGGTATCCGCACCATTCCAAGGCTTGGACCAGAAAAACAATAAGAGATTTTACAATTAAGCTCATTCGTGAATTTCAAACTAGAAAACAAACAAGTTGTTCGCAAAAGAATAGCTTTTTTTTATAACCAGGAATCGGAGTTTCACCCCACTACATATCTGAGGGCACCCGCACTCGTTCTAAGGCCTGGACCCAAGATACAACAAAGGATTTTACAATTAAACTCACTCGTGAATTTTGAATATGGGATTTCCAAGTTAGAGATTATACCTTGAAGATCCCAAGCCTTTACAAACGATTTCTAGATTGAACTGTTCCAAATCTGCAATCTCACCAACAAAATGAAAGAAAGGAGAAACATGGGGAAGATTCATACCATGTCAATATCAAGAAAAAAAACCAGAAGAAACTCAGCTAGCTAACTGCAGAGTCTTGAACAAACAGTTGTGAAGAAGCACGAGGAGTGAATATCAGAGAATGAAGGCCAAAAAATAGATCATGGGAAGTGGGCAAAAAAGGAAAGGAAGAGAGAGATGGTGGGTTAATAATTAATTAGTGTTGTTTAATTGTTGATAATCACATTTGGAGTCAAGATCAAGTGGCTGATTGGCTTAAAAAACCAGAGTCCACTGCTCAGTTTCTGCTTTTAAGTCAAAAACTAGTGTATGATTCAGTTCAGTGTGAAGAAGCATGTGAGTTAATTAGTCACTCCCAATAAGGTTGCAACTAGCAAGTTGGCACACGTGTAAATTGTATCTTAAGCTAAGTTTTGAGAAGAAAAAAAATTAATCTAAAATAAACCATATATATGTAAGCAAAGGTGGATTTATTGATCTTTAGCTAAAAGTAGATCATATCTTTTACAATATACCCTGAAAATACTCCATAATGTCAACAGTCACTACCAATCTACCAATGTAACTCCAAATTTTTGGGAGAAAACATAGAGAGGATGTTTAGGACGGGGAGTTGGTTATAATTGTGCGTTATTATTGTCTATGTTTGAGGTGCAGGTAATGATAACATAAGTTATCATCGTTTGTTTGTGGTGCAGATAATTATAAGTAGGAAAGATTTGAGTGAGAATAGATTAGTGAGTTGTATAGTTTTTAAAAAGGGACTTAAATGAACAATAATTACTTATTTATTATCTGAATAACAATTATTGGAGGCTCAAAGGTTGCCACTCAAACTTTTTGTTCTCCCCAAGGGTTGGTGTATTTGGTTAAAGCCTTGGGTTTTGAGGGTATACTCCCCTCAAGGTCTCGAGTTCGAATCCGCTTGTGACATTAATTTGTAGACACCTTTAATTATGTCTTGACTCCTCTAATGTATCTCGGTGTTGCAGTTTAGGGACGGACCAGTGATGCCCAGGATATTAGGGAAGAGAAGCTCAGACTCCTGATAAAAAAAAAAAAACTTTTCGTTGTTGGAGCCCTAAACACTCCTAAAGAAGCTTAAGAAAGACTGGTAAAAAGTCCAAAAATCAGAGGGAAAAAACCAAATAGAAAAGCAACAAAAAAAACCATATTAAATCAGTTTAATTCACCAATGGAGGTCTAATATGAAGCCCCCTCCATGTTTTAAAAGCCAAATGCTATAAAGGCAAGCCTATTAAGTAGGTAATAGAAGGCCTAAGCACATGTTTAGAGAGGATTCCTCTTTCTATCTTTTGTCGAACCCATACAAACATTAAAAAAAATAAATTAAACCTTTCATTGGTTTTAGATACATAAAAATATAACCTTTTTGAAGTTAGCCAAACAAACACCCCCAACTGAATGCTAGCTTCCATTCTCAAGCAAGCATCATGATCTTTCATGGGAGTTTGAGCATATCTGGTTGATCTATTGTATATCAAACAAAAGGGAATGATCTACAAGAAAAAAGATCAAAAGTAAACAAATAATAGAAAAACCCCATTAACCCACATTCGAAAGTAATAAACTCGATGGATTACTCCACTCATCGCCAATTAATTTTAAAATGAAACCTCAAACTATTTATTATGATATAAGAGTTCATTAAACTCTAATAGATAATAGGTTCAATAAAATTGAATTGAAATTCGATTCATGATTGGTAAACTCAAAGAAGCCTCATTTTAAAGAAAACATGTCGAAGTTCCCACATTAAAATAGTGAGGAGATCTCATAACATTTAAAAGATACTTGCCGATTAATTTTGAGATGAAAATAAAATGAAATGGCATACCAGAAAAAAAAAAAAAAAAAAAAAAAAATCATGTAAACAAATAAAAGATACAAAAAAGAAAAACCTCAATGAAACAGTGTTGCCTTTATCTAGAGAACTGAATTTTACTTTTATAATGGTAAAGCAAACAAAAGAAAGGAAAAAAAGAAAAGAAAAGTCTTCTTTTTATATATATTATAATAATAAACAGTACAGTTTTGTGTAAGGCATGGCAGTTTCAGACAGCTTTGCCTTTGCGCCGCTCAGCACAGCATCCAACACAGCCTTGGTCCGTCATGCAGGGTGAACCACCTTCTTGCTGGTCCCCTACACCACACCACTTTGTTTTTCTTTTATTCTCTTTCCCTATTTTTCATCCACGGTTGAAATGTCTTGAATAAGTTATCTCACGCTCTTAATGATTAAGCACGGAGTCCAGATAAAGTATATGTTTTAATGGTTTGGGGGTGCAACGTAATAACCTTAATACAATGCTTTCGAAACATGCACTATAAGAAATTAATATTACACTGACGGCCATACAAAGCCGTTGGCGGAATGGTCATTTTTATTGATGAGCACTTTACCTGTCAACATATAAGATATATCTTTCGATGGCTTGAGCTCGTCGTCAAGATAGTGTCTATATTGACGACTTGAGCTTTCTGTTGGTTAAGATAGTTTCAATGCTGGCGGCTCGAGTTCATTAACGGCTACGATAGTTTCAATAACAACGGCTATAGCTTGCCGACGGCTTGGGTTCACCATAAGCTAAGATAGTCTCTATGATGACGGTTTGAACTAGTGGTCGGTTAAGATAGGAGGACACACTTGCCTTTTTTAAAAGTTTAGCTCTCTTTTGGCCTATATTCAATTGGAGAAAAGTCTATTGTTAGTTCAAGGGAGATTATTACTTCAGTTTTATGTTTTGAATTTTAGTGTTTGATATATATTCTCTTTAGGATTCAAGAAGGGTCCTCTTATATATATATACATAAACTTTCTTAAACTATTATATGTACTTTGTATCTTAAAAAATAAACTCATCTATCCTTATTATAGTGTAAACTGTGAATCTCTACCATATTTTAAAGTGTCGGAATGATAATTTGAGTCACGAATTCAAATATTAAATTTCTAATTAGTTTTTTTTTTTTTTTTTTTGAAATATCTTAATTAGTTCATTCAACCCACTATGTTTAGTGCTAATTCCAATCTTTATTCCCCTCTTGCTTTCATTTATTTATTTTTTAACAACCAATGAACATTTTTGCATATATGCTTCTTCTGTGGGCCCCAGAATAAAGTAGTCTATATATATATATATATATATATGATTGTTTATAGAGTAGGTATATGCTTGGATTTATTAAGCATTATATCCATATAATTTCTCTAAATTCCTTTGCTTTCGGTGTGATCATATTCATATTCGTTATAAGCTAAATAACATTTTCATGCTACACAACCTTTGGAGTAAGAATTATGAGTGTCTAGATACTAATTTCACCCAATAATTATTTGACTTTACTACATTGGATTGTCAAAAACTTGTAATAAATTAATTTTTAATAATATAACCTATGCCCTGCGTGAGATGTGGACCAGTGGTTCAACCTTTAAAAAAAATTTTTTTTTTTTAGAAGTTGGCTCCAACACAGTTAGATTAGCATCTAAGTTTCAAATTTCAAATCATTTATCCTCAACTAAACCACTTCTGAACTGGAAACTAGCAGCAAGTCATGTTTCTAATAACAAGTCATGGCCACATCTCTTTGAAAGTGCATGCTTGGTTAATAGATATACGAGGCAACAACTATCATGGAGTGACATACTGATCAAGAGAATCTTTGAGAACTAAAAGTAATGATTTCAATCCAAAGTTGTCATCTACTTAAGAATAAATTTCTTACAGGTATCTTTATTATCCAAATGCAGTATTTCTCGTGAAAATAATCAGGTTGTACATAAGCAGACGTCGACACTCACTAATATCAAAAATAAAAAAAGAGAAAAAGAGAGACATAACATAATAGTTGAGTATCTCAAGTCATACTATTGATACAGCTTGTGTGGAAAATGAAAGAACAATCTTTGATCTAAATGGTTAATGTGGAAGACGAGAAATAGAGCATAGTAAGCAACATGACCATATAAGATTTCGCTAGGACACATAATGATTGTGACTAAATCCCAGCCTTGATGTTATGTCTTTTGATTTACATGGGTATTATGAATGACAAAAAGTTGTCTTTTGAAGAGGTTGTTGGAATAGAGAAGTGGAAGCATTAGGACATACATAAACACTAACTAGGGCTGGATATTTTTGCAATTTATTTGCCAAACACACTGATTATGAGAACTATAAAATTAATATAATATGATAAACTAACCATCATGAAGTCGTCTAGTGGTTAAGATGGTCTTTAGAAATTAAGAGCTGATGGATTCAATTCAAAGCGCCCACCTACTTAGAAATTAATTTTTTAAATATTTATTTGACATCCAAATATAGTAAGGTCGGTCATACAGTATATCCATGAGAATAGTCAAGGTGTTCGTAAGCTGACCGAGACACTCAAGGATATCAAGAATAATAATATGACAAACTTATATTATCCATCTAAATGAAAGCGAAAACTTGGCAGAAATGAGAGAGTTTCTGGAAGGGAATAATTATTATTTACATCAAGATAACAATAAATGTATTAAGATACCCTATTTTCATTGTGTGAGAGTTGAAGCAAAGGGAAACTGAACAAGATGATGAAAGCAAGAAATATTTTTCAACAATTCTCTTCACTTACAGTTACAACTGCATCCTCCAATAAATCCACGATGTTAAAATAAAGATCTTGGGTCTGCACAATTTCAATGCAAATAATATCGTTGCTAGAATTTCAAATACGAAAACAGAATACAATAATGAAGTTAACTTTTATAAATTAAGGTACAAAAGAGGAATTTCAAGTGCAACCTAGATAGTTTACAAATGAGATGGTTCATTTGCGAACCATAATAATGATTCTACTGATTAAGGTATATATTCTAGACCAAGTAGGTGTTCAAATCTTCCACCTTACATGTTATTATTATTATTATTTTTTTATATCCGTGATTGTTCGAGCCAATTTGCACGCACTTCGATTAATATCACGGGACATACCGTTTGACCCTACAATATTTGGATGTCAAAAAAACCCGTAGAAAATTAATTCCTAGGTAGGTAACCATCATAAATTGAACTCATCTCCTCTTAGCTCTCCAAGACTCTTTTTGCCACTAGGTCACTCAGTGATGGTTTACATCTAATGTGTAATTTTTTTGAAAACCAGAAAATTGAACCTTCGCTCCACTATACCCAGGGTAATCACACCCGTCCCCTAGACCAGGCACTGAGAGACATCGGAAGAGTAGAAATACGGGAAATGTCTACAAATTAATGTCACAAGTGAGTCTCGAATCTGGGACCTCGAGGGAACAGACGTTCAAAGCCCAAAACTTCGACCACCGCGCCACCCCTTAGGGAGTGAACCTTATGCCTAATTGAACTCAATAAAATAATAATAATAATGAGGATACTCCAATTCAAGACCTCCATGTTTCTTTTCTGCAGCCCTATAACTCAATGTGCTAGTAAGTAGTGTTAAGACAAAGTACCTACCATTTCTACTATATTTTAGATAACTTGTATCTTTTGCCTAAACTTTAGTTGGTATCAATCTGTCTACTTAATATTTAAACACTCTGGTAAGTTAAGTTCTACAAATAGCGAAAGAACTCTTTATTGTATAAATCATCAAGTCAAATGCTAAAGAAAACAATGGAAAGAAATCCAAATCCATTTTTCTTCTTCTTTATATTCTCTATATCTTACTACTAGTAGTAATGGTCTAATTAAAGGGATACATAGAGTTCTAAAATTTTCAGCCAGACAGCATAAACCTGTTCGCAGTCTCAGATTCATTTGCAAGCGTTTATTCCTCTTATCATTATATAATTCCATCCTGCCATACAATAGAAAAGGAAGAAAAAGGGAACCACTTTCTTTCCCAAAACAACAAACCTTTTTTTTAGTTCAGCAACAATTAGGGGTTAGAGATTTGAAACCTAGCCCATATTTATGCAGCTTATCTATTGCTCTTGGTGGGCAACAAAACTTATTTCCTGGAGATAAATAACTAGACTGATGGAAGCAATGCACTAGTATCAACATCATAAGTGTTGAGATATGCCTTGAACGACTTAACGTTTCGTATATGGGTTTTTTATGTATTTGGGTCTTTTATCTTTAATAGGGTTTAATGAGAGTGCATATATAAACTCGAATTAAACTCTAGCCGCCCCATGATGTTCATTCTGTTTTCACCTCTCCTTAATAAAATTGTCTCCCACTCTACCCGTGGACTAGCTAACACAACGTTAGTGAACCACGTAAATTTTTGTGTTGTTTCTTCTCTCTCATTTTCTCTATTTTCGATTGTTTGTTGATTGTCATTTTCATAACAATAAATTTCCAAGAAACGGGCTCGATATCTAAGGTGCCCTCCTTTCGAAAATTCAGATTCAAAACCCACGAGGGAACTTAATTATAAAATTATTTTGTTGTTTTACATGACCAAACCTGGAGACGGATGCAAATGCCTTCAATACACAGTAAGGATTCAAAGAACCTCATTAAACAATTATTTATCAATACAAACGTACAGAGAGAGAGAGAGAGAGAGAATTAATTACCTCAAATGAAGATGCAAATCTATAATCCATCTGATCCTTTAAAACATACAGGAAGCAGTTCTCATTTCAATCCTGAATCCAACAACCTTCAAAACATTCCATGTCAAAATTTTGCCACACCCACTAAGCCAAATCGAAACATATCAAAATCCCACCACAAGATTCACCGGAAATAAGCCGGAAAGTGTAAGATTCAGCAACAATACGCAAAATTTGCAAATGACAAGAGTATTAACGTAGCGATTATTGCAGTCTAAGCGAAGGAATTAGAAGGGAAGTGGAAAAACAAAGATTTCATCGTAAAAATTAGAGAAAAAAAAATAGGATAAAAAGAAACGTCGCCTGAGAGATTCGAACTCTCGCGGGGAAACCCCATGTACTTAGCAGGCACACGCCTTAACCACTCGGCAAAGCGACGTGACGTTTAAGATTATTATTTTATACAATTTATTTATATCACCATTAATAATAATTAAAAAAATTATTTGAGTACCATTGATCTTTATAATTAGTTTGACTCAATTTTTATTTGAAATATGTTATGATAATAATATTATATAAAAAAAATACACGTTTAAAAATTTTATATAGAATTTTAATAGAGATTATTTTTGTTTTTGAAAATTATAACAATAAACTAACATTAGCAACCAATTTAAAATTTCAATGAAAACAAGAGTTAAAATACATACACAAAATGATATTTTAATTCTAATTAATCAAACATTGTAATCTAAAAAAAACATTCATAGTTAATTATATAAAAGAATATTCATAATTAATGAGCAATAGTTTCATCGGTAAGGTTGGAAATTTGATGAGGTACATAGTAGTCTTAAAAAAATATTACTCCAATATTTAAGAAAAAAGATTCAAATTTATAATCATTATGTTGAACCTATGTTATTTTTTTATGATTAGAAAACTAACGTTAATTAACATATAATGTTAAATTGAATGAATCGATGGCGCAACTAATTATTTTGATTGATATAAATTTATTTCAACTTCGATCACATGTTCGTGTTCGAAAATGGGTATTCGACTCTCATATTGAGAGTAGTAGTGCCTTCTAAAGGGTTGTTGGTCCCCCTCCCTATATATAAAATTAGTGCTATAACTAAATAAGTTGGTGGTATGTTAGTCATGTTCTTTGATAGTAATTCATTTCAATTGCACGGTCACAAGTTTGATTTTGAAAATCGGTATTTGAAAGCATTAATATTTTCTTTATAGAATTTGTTAATTCATCTCCCAAATTTGTATTTTAAAAAAAAAAACAACATTATTGCTATACTTTTATGTAAAAGTCCATAGTAATTATAATAATGAAGTTTTGAAAGTAAGAAATGAGAAAATAGTAAAAGAAATAAAATCAAAGCAAAAGGGCAAAAAGAAAAAATAAAAAAACGGTGTTGACGAACAAAACAGTGAGAGGAGAAGAAGAGAGGGAAAAATGGAAGTAGTGAGATACATATGGGAAGGTGCGATTCCATTACAGATTCATCTCCACGAATCCGAAGTCACCACCGTCCCTTCTCCTCCACCAGCCATGGTAATCCCTGTTCCTCCTTCGCTTCACTTTCTCAATTCGATCAATGTATCACGATCATGGTTTCATTCCAACTTTGTTTGTAAGGGTTCAATTTGAAATCTAAGAAACGAGGCGATTTTCTGTGTTTTCTATACCCCTAAGTTGAACTTTGATTGAATTGAGTTGATTTCCATGTGGGTTTTTTTTTTTTTGTTTTGATCTGGTTTAGGTTTTAGCTCCTCGGATTGGCTACCTGCCGCTCTTGGCTTCTCAGATTAAACCTTACTTCAGTTGTACGCTTCCTCCTGGAGTTGACACCATTTGGTTTGAGTACAAGGGTTTGCCTCTTAAATGGTATGCTGTTCTTTGGTTATAGTTTGTTTGAGTTTTATGGATTTGTTTGGATTCTCTTTTGTAATCTGTTAATTATAGCCCGAGGCCGATCCTTGTACCGCTCTGGCTCCTCTTAGTGATTTTATCTCTTTTGGGGGAATTTGTCCTGGTTGTTCTACATATCTATTATGCTTCTTTTTTTGCTTTTGATTTAACTCTTTCTTTCTCTCACTGCACATGTCTCACAAACTAGCTGTATACCATCTGTTTTGAAGAAGAAGAAAGCTCAAAATTGAGACATGTTACATTGAGATTGTTTTTGTGTACTATTTTTTTTAGGAATGACTTGGTTAATTGAGGATTTTTTTTTAACAAGATACAGAACAAGAAGTTGAAGAAAATTACAAAACTCATGTTTTTGCGTGAATGAAGATAATAAACGGCCATGATTAGAAAAACATGATCGAAGTGATTCCAATTTCGTAGTTGGAGTAAAATAAACAAAAGGGAAGGAAAGTCTTCACCAAGTCTAATGGGAGTTGCATAATGGGAATAAAGTTTCAGGTGGTGGAAGCTAGGGAGTTATTACCTCTTTAAAGTTCTCCCCCCCCCCCTATATCCTTTCGTGGGAAAATTCTGCAAGAGATCAATATTTTGGTTTTCCTTGATGTCCTTTCACGGACTTTGAAGTGCTTTATGGTGTCATTTGGTTACTAATCTTTTGAAGAACCCCCAAATTTAGCTTATTGGTTTTTTTCTGGAAAGTGGGCGTTGTTTCAAGAGCATATCTAGCACCAATAGATAGACAGTTCGAACCAACGTGAAGAAAGGTTGTGGATGGACAACTATTTTTTTTAATCTAGAGAGGAGGGATGTTTGTTGGTGGATTCCTAATCCTTAAGGGGGCAATTATTTTTCCTCGTTCTTTCTTCCATTTGCTATTGTTCCTTCTTCCCCTCTCAATTCCTCAGATTTCTCCTCTCATCTGAAGGCTAAGATCCCGAAAAAGGTCAAGTTTTTGCATGGTAGGTTCTTCGTAGGAAAGTAAACAACCTAGATCTATTCAAAAGCAGTTTTTCTTTGTGTTCTCTTTGTCATTGAGGGATGAAGGACTTGAATCATATGTTGGGAGATTGTTCACTACTATTTGGGAGTGCTACTTTGCTTCCTTTGGAATTTTTTGGGTTTCAAACAAAGGTTGTGGATCGTTGATTGAAGAGATTTTGAATCCTCGCATCTGGGATAAGGGAAGAATCCTTTGGCAGGCTTGTATTTTGTTGTGTGGAATTGTCTCTCAGTTTTTTTTTTTCATTATCAGGTAGGTCTAGTTCTCCTTGATTGGAGTTCGTTTCTTAGTTAGTTTTGGAACTCCGTTTTTTTAGGTTAGTTTTGTTTATATGTCCTTGTATATTCTTTCATTTTACTCAATGAAAGTATGGTTTACATTTTAGAATGTTGACATGAAGAAAGTGGAAGAGTCATTAGAAAAACTTCTAGCAATAACACGCTTCAATTAGAGCCACCAAAATGAATAAGATCCCAATATTTTAGACGGTACCTTTAAATCTTCCCCCTTTTTGAACAATTATTTATTTATCTCAAGTCAAATATGTCTAATGTTGCCAAAGAGGTAATAATTCTTAAGATGTTCTCGCTATTTTAATTATTATATTTATTAGGTATTTATTGTTTTGAGTGGAAGGAAAAACGAAGTTATAGTTACAAAATTATTTTAATGATTTTAAAGAAATTACAAGAAGTTATCAAAATGGTGCAAAAGAGTGTGTCTCCTGATAGAATCTGGTGCATGCTTCTCAGGAATATACCGACAGGTGTACTCTTTGATCTTCTATGTGCAGAACCAGAAAGACCATGGAATCTTACGGTACAAGTTCTTTCTCTTCATCTTTATAGTTCAAGTTGCTAAAACTTTTTATTGGATCAGACTTATTTTCCTTTGAATACGGAGGAAATAAAGACATTTCAAACGAAAAGGTTCTGAACTTATCTAGGTCATATAAGAATTAATATATATTTGGATCTTGAATGATATGTGACTACAGTGGCATTCTAAAGTATGAGAATTATAGGTGCAGACCTGCGGTATTGATGAGTTTTAGGAGTATTTATGGTTAACAAAAGTTAGTTTACATTACTTTTACAGATCTTAGCTCACGAGTCAGGAACCATTTTGCACATTTTAGGTTTTTTAGTATCATTTCCTTACACAAATACAGGTTTCCAAATCCCATTCTTCCTAATCCTAGACTTCACGTTCCCATTCCCTAATACCAAATGCGCCAATGCCCCTTTTAAATGTTTTGACCTAGGAGTGCAACTGTAATATCCATTCTCTAAATCGAATTCGGTTGGTATGTTGTCTCAAGCTAAGACTATTTTGAACTATATGAAATAAGATTTATCTTTTCTTATATTCTGGACAAATATGAAATGAAAATCATTTTCATTATCATCATCCTCTTTTTTTTTTTACTTCTTGCAGGTACATTTTAGAGGTTATCCACGACAGTTGATTCCATGTGAAGGTGAAGATAGCGTTAAGTGGAGTTTTATTAACTCATTAAAAGAGGTCAGTTGATAATAGTTTCTTTAAATCTTGTCAAAATCATTGTCATCTCTTGAAGAAGAATATTTCTGTTGTATAAAGCTTTTAGTCATTTTCTTACTCAAGAATGAGACACATCTTGTAATACCAAATCTGTTTTTTTTTTCTTTTCCTTTTTCCTCCTGCCAAAGCTTTTAGTTCAATGGACAACTTGGAACTGCAAAAGGAAAACTAAGGAAACCTTTAAACCTATTGGGGAATAACCTCCACCTCTCTAGCCTTGAGAAAAAGAAGAGGTCTTGTTTGCTGATAGGACGACCTTTACCATTTTCTTAAGGGGGATATCACTTTTCAACTCTTAGGGTGAAGGAACTATTGTCGCTAAAGATACTTCTCCAGTTAATGTAGAAGAAACAGTTTTTTCTTGTATTTCCTTTGTTGACTTGTATGAAGAAGGTGAGAATATCCTTGCCTTTTCGGAATGGATTAGGATACAGGCATTCAAGTGTTATTTGGAAATGATAAGCAAGTCTTTACTGTGGTTACTAACAACCCTAACAACAACCATTTGAGATTAAATTGATTAATGAACCAGACCCAAGAGTCACCCCCTCTAGCTTGCTGGGAATGGGAGATAGTGGTATGGAGCTTCCTTTTTTATAAGTTAGGAGACAGTGTGTCAAACAAGCTCTCAAAGACTATAAAAATGTCTACTAGTCTCTTTGAAGGTTCAATCATTATTAATTGCTTTCATTATTAAATGTTGGCATTATTATTAATATGATTGCTGTCTTGATGTGTATTGTATACTTTTAATTTGAATCTCTGAGTAACTTAATGACACTTGGTGAAAGAGATTATAATTTTCTACAAGTTGACCAAGGGAAGTACATTATAACCAGGCAGATTACATTGTCAATGGGAACACCAAGAATGTCATGAGCATGTCTCAACCTGATCTGGTGGAGCTATGGCGTTCTGTATTAAACGGTATGCTAGCAAGTGCTGAAGTGCCTTTGATTAAGAAATTACATCAACAGTTTCTAAATGTGAAAAAATGTTGATGAAAGCTTACCTGACTTTTCCTTAATTTTGCATTAGAATTTAAGTTGATATTGTAACTTTATTCAGTGATTTTGCACTTAGATTATTTTTGTGATCAAGTTACTACTGCATTCTCCAATTGCAGCACCCTTATGATGAACTTTCATAATAACTCCTTTTTTTATTTACAACAATAGGAATAGCTACTTGGTTAGACGGGCTCTCCCTCCCTTTGTATATCTTCATTGATGAAAAGCGTTTCTGTTTTTATTTTTAATAAGAAAAAAAAAAGAAAAGGGGTTTCGATTTCTATTGAAAAGACAGGAACATAAGTTATGTTGAAGTTTGGGTAGAAAAAGGGAATTTCCTTTTTGGGAAAACAAGAGGGTAGGAGACCTGCTTTTAGAATGGTTTCTTACAGTATACAATATTATAGTGCCTTGCCATTATGAGTTAATTCTATAGTGGTCACCTTAGAATTAATTTTCTATGGGTTTGCTAACAACCAAATGTTGTAGGGTTAGACGGTTTGCTCCGTAAGAATAGTCGAGGTGTCCATAAGTTTGTCCGGACACTCATAGGTGTCATATATATAAAAATATATATATAACAATGTAGTACTTACTACTTAGGAGGTACCACTGCGAGGGACTCTTTGGATGAAAATACTAGCAGTTGAGAATTGTTTTTAAGAGTTTTGTTGATGAAAATACATATCTCCACAATGGTGCTCACTCATTATGCAAAGAAAAATATGGACTCACAAAGCCACACCTTCCTCACTTGTAGTTATGCAATAATATTTCTGGAGACTTGCTTACAGCCTTTGAATAGACAACGGCCTTGCCAAACGACCGAGTGTACCTTCTCACATACACACTTACTGGTTACCCTTTCATAAAAAAAACTTATTTGTGTCTTATTAGAGCCTTTCTTTGGTTATCATGAAATGAGAGGAATCAAAAGATCTTTC
Source organism: Sechiopsis laciniata (assembly GCA_037833695.1). NCBI lineage: Eukaryota > Viridiplantae > Streptophyta > Magnoliopsida > Cucurbitales > Cucurbitaceae > Sechiopsis > Sechiopsis laciniata. Next base: position 10,473,378 of record JBBMKA010000021.1, on the reverse strand, counting down.
ATGGAAAAGAGAAAGCTTTCGATAGACTCCTATCAAAAGAAAAAAGAGAAAGCCTTCAAAAGCCTTTTTAGTTGTTTATCTTGATGTATCATGGTGTAAATTGTTTTCTGTTTCATCATTGTAGTTCCTCTTTTCTTTATCTAAATGGAGAAGTCTTTTGTCACTCCTTCGGATGGATACCAAACATTTTCTTTAAACGGAAGATTTTTCATGGATACTTTCTCTACTTTTGATCACTATATGGATATTGTCTTTCAATTGCATTTTTCATGGTGTAATTTTGGAGGTCTTTCTCTTCCATATAATCACCTATAGATGTTCAGAGTTTTACTCCTCCCTTTCATTTATCTATAAAATTATTTTTTATTAAAAATAGACCTAGGGGAGTTAGTAATGATAGTTATGAAGGTTAGATATCCTATAGGCTTACTTGATTTTTGGGAAGAAATTCAATCTATATAGGAGACAGACTGTCTATCATCAAGAGAAAAATAAACTAAAAAGATAAGGCAATTATTAATATAAATCTATACGACTAATATTTATAATGAAAGGAAATCCAACGGACTTGATAATGTATTTTTCTGTACTTTGTTTTGCGTGCTCATTGTCTTATTATTTTCTAGCAGGTGATTTGGATGCTTACCTACAGATATCATCTAAACTTAAGATTGGAGGAACTGGCCACGAACATGTGTTGAAATCTATATCAACTGGATCATCACCTAGTCAAAATCCTGGTGAGATGGATATAGCAGGACAACTAATATCAGGTATAACAACTACATTTAGGCATTTTTGTTTAAAGTGCAGTCTATCAAGCAAAAGTTGGTGATAATCATTGTGTATACAGTATACAGAATTTTTTTCACCAAATATGTTTTGGGTCGGCAGTGAGTAGAATGAACTCTTAGGAATAACGGTCTTGAAAGAGATTTCTATTCTTCTGTTTCCTTCCCCTCCCCCCATTTTGATCTCTCTTACCATCTGCTTTATGCCTGATGAAAGAGGGTCTTAGGGATCTTAGTGGTTATGGGTTCAATCTATGGTGTCCACCTACTTGGGAATTAATTTTCGACAGATTCTTTTTATAGCCAAATGTTGTAAGAATAAATGGTCTATCTTGTGAGAATAGTCGAGGTACGTGTATGCTGGGCTGGATACTCACTGATATTATGTATGTGGATACTGCCTAGGAGGCTAGGATAAGAGCTTAAATCTCTGGGTTAGATTTCCCTTTTTGGGGAATGTGGATAAATGGAGGGATTGGAAAGGCTTGGTTTCCATTTGCCACTTACTGGAGGTTTGATAAGTCGGAAATATACTCTTCTTTACTCAATATATGGGTAGCGAAGCATAGCGTATCTTTCTTGCTTATATAGATAAATAAGTAAATCAAGCTGCAGGCCGAAGAGTTGACCTTGGGTTATTACAGGGTTGAGAGCTTCCTATTATAGGAAGTTTTATAGTAAAAATGAGGGGTTTGGAAGGTTGGGCCTTAATATTACCTTTTTGTTTTGCTTTGGGTTTCTACTACTAGATTCTCTTGAACATTTCCTACAATATCATTTCCATCACGTTTTTTTTTTTTTTTTGTACAAACAGCAACTTAGTGAATCAAAATTAAGAATAGAAATTAAAATCATATACTTTCTCTTGAGGGGGAGCCTTGTTCTGAAATGTGAGTGTTTGGTTCATTAGTTAAAAGAAACTGTCTACAAAACCAAATTCTGTGATTCCCATGAAAACGGAACTACAGTTGCTAAATAGAAAATTGTTAAATATGTTTGGGGTAGAACTCTTGGTGGTGTATTGCGGTGAATGGACTAAGCTAAGAAGGACAAGAGCTTTGTAAATCTGACCTTTCGTGGGGCATTCAGCCTTTTGATATTTATAGCTTACCTTTTTTTTATCCTCTAATAAGAGGTCTTTCATATAATCACCTCTAAGTGCTTGGAGTTTAACACCACTCTCTTAGTTATCAATAAAATTGATTCTTATTCCAAAAAGAAAAATCTATCTGGGTCCAATCAGACTTTTTCTGTCTGGGATCTTCTTTGAGATGCAAAAAGTATCTACCAACTATTCTGAAAGACATTGGACTTTCGTCCAAATTTACATGAGTGTGCATATGTTCTTAAAACTTACACTCAGCTTTCGTTACTCTCTCACTTTATGGTTAATGTTCATTAACCGCCCTGTGTGCTATCATTTCTGTTCTTAGGATAAATTTCTTATTATTTGAGATTTTGATTAGGTCGAATTCCAGTTCGATTATATGTGAGGAATGTTGGCGAAGATTTTGATAATTTAGAAGATGCACCACCAGTTAATAATTGGGATGATGTCTCATACATTAACCGTCCTGTAGAGATTCGTGAAGAAGGTAAGGCAAATGCTTTACTAATTGAATTTCATACCGTTACTTGGTTACTACGCACCAGTCACTTTGCTTTTAGTTTCTTTTGTTTTGGTGAAATCTATTTGATGAGTAAGTATATTTGTAGTTGTCTATTCATCGTGACATTGACTATAGCCTCTTTCTGATTTAGAAACCAAATATGAGGGCGCCTAAACTTGCCGGAACACTCAATACTATTAAAAAAATTAGAAACGTGGAGAATAGACAGATAGAGTAAAGATTGATTTCCTCTCACAATTTAAGTTCTTGTTCTTTAAAAAAGAAAATAATTTTTTTGGATTGAACCTTCAACTTTGGAGAAGGTGATTAGTGTTTTATTTACTGAATTTTGTAATACAGACAAGGGGTTCACCTTGCACGATGCTGTTAGGAGTTTGCTACCTGAGCTTTTCCCCGAAAAGGCAACTACGAAGGAGGAATCATCGACAGTTATAAGTGAAGAAGAACGAAGTGATCATACCGAACAGTTGGATGGTACGAAAACAGAAGAAGAGAGGGGACCAAATTCTTGTGATGAAGAGTTGCAATCTTATCATCCTAGCATCAAGCTTGTTAGGATCCAAGGGATTGAACCAAAATGCCAAATTCCTTTTTCATGGGTAGTGAACAACTTAATGAACCCTGAATACTTCATTCATATGTGTGTTTTTGTATCAGTTCAACAAGTCAGATGCTAAATTATAGGACCAAAGAGGAAGCAAAGACCAGTAGGTATTTCCATTCTTTCATTTGTGGTGTGGAGAGTAGACTTTTTTTTTTATATATAATTTTTTTTATTGACATTCTTTTGAAAAAAATTGTTCTGTAAAGTTGCATAGAAAGTGATGTTATCAATGTCTATAAGTAGTCCTACCCATTTCATTTCTATCATCGGGGTGTTTTAGTCAATGTCATTGTCATTGTACATTTGTGGTGTTGGGAATTAGACTTTATTTTTTTTTTTGAAATTCTTAAAAATGAAAAATAAATGAGTTATTTTTAAATGATTAAATTTCAATTTCACCTCTTATGTATTGAACTCTTTTCAATTAAAGCCTTACGATCTCTATATATTGATGAATTTTAAAGTAATAATTTAGAGCTTTTCTCTTATGTATTGAACTCTTTTCAATTAAAGCCTTGTGATCTCTAAATATTAATGAATTTAAAAGTAATAATTTCGAGCTTTTCTCTTTTAAAAAAGTACTCTTAGTTTTTAAAATTGGAATATTATCCTTAACATTTTATAAGTACTTCAAAATTACTTTTGTGAGATGAAAATTAGATGTGACTTCACTTGTTTTATCAAACATAGTCTGTACGAGTGTCCCAACCACCTCCACATGGTTTTAGGGATTTTAACTTATTCTCTTAAACATTGGTTTGTCAAAGTTAAATTCATAATCTTTCAATCATATAATTAATCTTATGTAATTGAGTTATTGATCTTATTGACATAATAAAATCTTATGGACATAATAAATATTAAATCATCATTGTACTAGTTACATAAAATGAGCAAGTTTTATTAATATTATTATTATTTGAAAAAAAAAGTTTTATATTGTATGGTCAAATATCACAGCGTACATAAACTAAAATAAATTATGTATATTTCTTCATTACATTATTATTTCATTAATTAGTTTTAACGTTTTGTGTCGATTAAACTGAATTCAAAATTTATAAAACATTAGAAAATATCTTTAAACTTTTAAGAGATGCGAGACTAAATGTTAATGAATAGCTTTATACGTTATTTGGGATGCTGTAAATATTATTGAATAAACAATGTCATAAAAAAATATACATTATTGGCAATAAGCTACCCATGCAATCAAAAGTATATTGCATATTGTGCAATTTTTATTACAACAAAAGCTTCCCAGAACTAAAACAAACAAGTCTCATTAAAGTGAAATATCATAAATTTGTTTGTTCTTAGTTTAACGATGAATGAAGAGAAAAATTCAAATCTTTAACATTTTGATAAGTATAATCTAATACGTCGAGCTATATTCAAGTTAAGTATTATCCTCGAGTCGCCATGCACCGGATAAAACAGAAAGTAACTCACCTTTCCTTTTGCTTTCCCATCATTCCCTTTCTAATACACATTTCTTCAAAACATTAAGAATGAATATATTAGCTGTAAATGTTATGAGACATTTGATTCTAACACCTTTACATCCCTTGTCAAGAGAGACTTAGATCAAGGTCTCCATTATTGCCAATGCCAAACAGAGAATGAATTTGTAGCTCTTTTTATATATATATATACTGGATGATGATGATGATAGTGAGATGTTGTAGTTGGTTGATAATTACAAACTTTGGAGCCATGAGAAAGGAGAACTGTGATCATCATGTATTCTTTTCCAGAACAGACAAGGCAGGGGTCAAGTAGTTATTGGCTTTGTCAGGCAAGTGAGCAACCTGCCAAACAAACATACAAACAGCTCTTAGTTTGAACCCTAACCATAGGAAATGACTTTAATTCAAATAAACAAAACCAAGCTATAACTACAAAATTATCTAATAACCATCTTGGGTTGATTTAGTGGTCAAGAGGGTCTTAAATAACTAAGAGGTTATGAGTTTATTTCATCACTGGTCATCTACCTATGAATTAATTTCTTAGGTGACAACCAAATGTGTTATGTCTGGAAGTTGTCCATGAGCCAAACCGGACATTCACGGATAAAAAATAAAAATAAAAGGATTTAATAAATATTAATTTCTTACAAATTTCTTTGAAAACTAGATATTATAAGGTCTGGTTGTTGTCTGTGAGAATAGTCGAGGTGTCCATGAGCTGAACTGGATACTCACGAATTTAAAATAAAAAAAGGCCTAATGATCGACGGCCATAGGCCATAAGGAGACGTGCTCAAACCTCCTCACACTATCTCTCCAATCATGCTCTATCCTATGAATTAATTTATTTTTTTAATGAAATCCTAGCTTTATAAAATATACATTAAGGTTGAAAAGCTTCTACCATGGTAACATTCTTAATAGGCAATTCTTGTTGCATTAAACCTAATCAGGTTACACCTAGTTTTCAACTTTATGGGTCCAACACATCCAACAAACTATTCAAATTTGGTTAAAGAAACGTATTTAAATGTTACATCATGACTTAATTAATGAGTTCTGATGATCTGTGACCACAAGGACTAGGAGAAAAAAGCACTAAACATAAAAAAAGAAATTGAAACCTACAAAAAAGAAAAGAGGAAGAAAAAAAATCTAAGTTTCTTACCAGTTCATAGAGTTCTCTTCCTTGCTCAGCAACATATTCATAGCATACCTGGAAACAGTATAATTATAAATTTGGGGGTCATAAGAAATGAACGCTAATACCAATGAAAGAAAAGTTTCCACTCACATCAAAGCTTTTGTTTCTTGCCGTAGAATCATGCAACGCTTTTACACAGATGTCGGCAACATCAGCACAGCTTATGGACTAAATGTTAACAATGGATGAGTAAGGGCTGAGTTTGATCGTCTATGTTAAGGAAAAGACTATTTTTCTTACCTGAGTTATCCTGTTTCCCTGGTCAAAAATGAGAGCGCGTTGGCCGCCGGGTTCCTCCTGCAAGACCAAGAATCTGGTTACGTTTCTGCAGCACAGTTAACCGAGCAACTTGGATAAATGCACGGAGTATCTGTCGACTAAGTCGTGGACTAAGTCGAGTTGCTTCAAATAATCAATTCAAGGATGATGTGAAAACTGTACCTTGAGGGGCCCTGGACGGATAATTGTGTACCCGAGTCCTGATTTTCTCAATGAATCTTCCCCGGCCTGGAGGCAAGAAGTTCCATCCATTTATAAAGAACACTGAATAATGAAATGGCCAAAAGGAACAAAATGAGAAAGAAGAGATACCCTTTTTGCCTTGAGAACCTGCTCTCGTCTGGTTGGTTCAACACCAGATCCTGTACACGAAACCAAGATGAAGTCTGTCTCTTGCCCAGTCTGTAAAACACCCATTTGACGATTATGGAGGCTGTTGTAAGAAAATATGTAAACATTTCTACCCAAATGTGTTATATGGCATAAATCATGCACAAGATGTACGCATGTAGCAACACTTTGTTAGGACTTAGGCCTCCTATTATTCATACTTGTAGTAGAAAGGGAAAATTAGGGAAGAAGGGAGGAAATTAGAGTGTGGGACCAAGATGCGAGTAGTACCGTATAGTTGATTGAGGTTTTGTGCAGTGGGGGAGGTAGGAAAACTTTGAGGGCAATGCTAGTCTTTGTGGAGAGAAACAGCTTTCTTGAAAAGCTGGTGGACTTTTCTTTTTTAGGTTTCCATTATCTTGTTATTTGGATTTACCAGTTGAAACTTTATACTGTATATTGAAGAACTACAAAACAGAAACAGTGTTGAAGAACTATAAATAGAAACAGTGTCGTTCTTGGTTATATTGGTGTTTGTGTATTTTTCTGCTTCTTAACAGGTTAGGGTGTTGGCTAACACACTTCTACCAAAACATGCTGTCAAACAATACTCTAGTTTCTTTTATAGGAAAAGAAAACATCTACATTGATAAAATGAAAGTGTTAATAGATGATGGGGTTAGGTTCTGAACCTTTGAACCTTTAACAATGAGATAATACGGAAAATAAAACAAGTCTAAATCTCTGTGGAAGCTGAACATCCAACTTAAAATCCTAAGAGGGAAGGCTTGTACATTTGAGGGGTTACCTCATGAATCAGCTACACATTCGTGAAATGTATACTTATGCCGAGGAGTTTTCATCGGAACTGGCAAGAGGGAAGGAGGAGAAAAAGACAAATCCATACCAATGCCATAGTTTTAGAAAATTTGCTATAGTTTTAGAAATTTAGTTATAAACTCAGTCAAAAGTATTTTAAAGAAGATGGAAAATAAAATAAGGAAAAATGTAAGGAACTAAGTTTAATTTCTGAATACAGAAAAACAGCCTAAATTTATCATGTACTAATGATCATTCCATTTGATATCTTGAACTCAGGTCAGCTGCAGCTGGTGTAATAGTTCTCAAATTCTTGCTAATAGCATCCTAGCTCGAACAATCATTTTTTTATGAATCGTTGTCTGACAATCATGAATTAAAAGGAACATGGAACCACAGCCAAATAATGTCCATCAAAATGAATAGCATGAGAACACATAAAATAACTCACAGGCAAGGCTTTTAAGTATTCCAAAATGAGTTTGAAGCTTCTCAAGTCTTGCTGCTTTGCGCCTGCTGTGGCAGGTCCTTCAGTAGGTCTCTGCAATAAGGAACATTAAGTTAGTAGCCAATGGGAACATGACTTCCATGAAAACTAATCAAAAGTTAGGTCACTATATGGCCCTTTATCATTTTTCATTCATCAACGAAAGTTTCGTTTCTTAAATTTAAAAATAAAAAAAAAAACAAAAAAAAAAAACTGTACTTTCAGTTTGGTAAGTCGTGGATTTATTGCTTTTAGAAACAATATTTGTCAGTAAGAAACCCCATTATTTTAGATATTAAGCACATGCATTGAACTTGAAGCCATAATTGTGCGCATCATGCTCATTAGAGAAGGCAAAGAAAGAGGATTAACAGACGGAATATATATTTCTCTTCTGAAAAAACCTGTTCCATAATCTAAAAAATAATTAATAAACTATGAACCATCATTCGTTCTAAAATCACAAAATACTACTAAAAAAGTGTACTTGAGCAACAATTAATTTTTTAAAAAAAGTTTCATTTTAATGGTATTGCTTATCTTCACTTAATAAAAAAAAATTGAGTAAAAAAAATGCATCACCAGAACTAAATAGTGGAAACATTCGACATCTTTTACTTGATCATCTGATACAGAGTTGATGCACCAACCTGTCTTCTAGGCTCAAAACGAATGGTCAATGTATGCACAAGAAATGGATCTAGAGGTGGATCGTCTGGTTTTACCGGGCGGAAGGATGAAAAAGGTATTCTGACCTGCCAATCATTGATGCAATCTCATAAACTATATATTCTAACTGTTAGTTGATATAATTAAATTTACCTCAACTCATCGGCTAAAGTTTTCGGGTTGATTCGTAATTTAACAAAATTCAACATCGTATCAGAGCAAGAGTTCATGAGTTCGAATCCTTGCCCAATTATTTTTCCCCCCAATTAAAGTTGAATTCCACTTGTAAGGCATTTCTCAAAAATTTCCAAGCCCACGAGTGAGGGGGAATGTTAGTTGATATAATTAAATTTACCTCAACCCATCAGCTTAAGCTTTTGGGTTGATTGGCGATTCAACACTAATATAGCTATTAACAAATTTAAATGAATTTGTTCACGATGTTAGCAACCGTAGAATATTACATTACTTTGGTGAAGAGATTCTTACCCTACAAAATCCAGCTTTTGTGCTAAATCTTGAGAAATATTGTTTACTTTGAGTTGTATCGGCTAAAGGACCAGCTTCAAGAATTAACACATACGACCTTCCATTCCCACCAACTGAAAGAATGAGCCCCTCATATCTAGTGATGAAACATAGAAGAATCAAAGGTATCTGCAGTTAACGCCTTTATTTAAATGAAGAACTCTTGACTAGAATAAAAAATAAATAGATAAGTAAATCAGAAACCTGTCGAGAGTGGATCCCAATGGAAATGAAAGCTTTGTTGACAGCTCAACATATCCTCCTCTTGTGAAAACATAACCTACAATAAAAATCGAAACAAATCACATGCTGATTTTTTCTTTTTTTTGCTCAACAGAACCCTTTTTTATTTTCCTTACGACTCTATAGTTTATATTGCTATGATTTGGAGCCACTCTCTCCCCTTTTTGTAACTAAAACCACTTTGATTTTTCAGTGGGATTGCTTTTTGAAGGTTTTTTTTGTACCTTTTCATACCTTAATGAAAAGTTTACTTTATCCTATAAAAAAAAAAAAGATAAAAAACAATTTCATTAAAATATGAAATTAAAAGTTACATCAGAAGTAAAGCCCCGTCAATACAAAATAGACCTCCAACTATTAAGAAGGGCGTTGTAGCTATAATTACAAAAAAGGGGATTGTTTAGTCCAAGATACAACCGAAAATATCATCAATGAAGCATTCAAAGGTAGTCAATTTGTGTTGGAATACTCGGTTGTTCCTCTCCATCCATATTTGCCAGCAATAAGTCCTAATAAATTATCTAACTTTGCCCTAATAAAAATATTTATAAAAAAAAAGAGCCACTTTGGTCTTATACTTATCACTAATTGGAGAAAAAATGTACTGGCAATACAAGTAATTTTCACGGTCCAGGAACCAGCCATATTTTACGATTTGTTCAGCATAAGTGAGTTTTACCTGAGAAGACAGCTTCTCCAGTTTCAGTATATTCAAATTTTGCATCCATGCCTCCATCATACTTAGCAGCAACAACATCCTGGAAGTAAGTTCCTTGGCGAACTTCCCAACCATTCAGCGACTCTTCAGATTTGAACTTCGCAAGCAGAAGCTTACTTTTGCTGCTTTTACCAGCTCGAAGTTGGGCTAGCTGATTATTGTAGTCCTACAATTTACATCAGGTATCAGCTTTTGCCAAGGACTATAGTGAGAATTGGGTTTGCACAAATGATCAAACTTGGGAATAGTTGAATGTCTTAATATGACCTTTAAAATGAATGTAGAGGCCAATACATAATGCTTACAATCTCAGTGAAAATGCCCAATTTACGTCATGTATCATATAGTAACCAGTTGGTTATCTGTTCGAATCCTAAATGTTGTAAAAAAACTCATGCCCGAATTCACAAACCCACAGTCAGAAAGAGAACTTATGATTATGATTTATGAATGCAGAAAGGCAGACCTGAAATGCTTTGGTGATATTGTAAACTCCTTGATGATCAACTCTGAAGAGATCTGCAGTAATCGTAGAGCGAGCAGTTGCACAATAAATAATTTTATTGCAGCCCTGCACAGCAGCCATAAGAGTATTAGCATCACCGACATCTCCAATCACTATTTCCACCGACCTTGGAAGCACATCCACGACATCTTCGTCTGCCTTCCTCACTAGTGCCTGCTTAGCATAAGGATAAATTGATGGCTAAGTTAATAAAACAAATTTATGAATCAAGTTGTATGAATGAGAGAATAAATAGCTCGTGCCTAGATTCATTTGGAATATTTTGTGGGCATTCAAGTAAACGCCCAAGCATTAGATTTAACACCTACAAACATAGGAAGTCAGTTGATTCAGGATCCTACAGATCTTAAAGTTCTGTCTAAATTATATTCTTCTTCCAATCTCTTGAACCATGTGGATAAATGCGACTTGGCAGGGATTCGGACTCAGGACCTCCTGCTCTGATACCACGTTGAATTATGTTAAACCACCAATCAACCCAAAAGCTTAAGCTAGTAGGTTAGAAAAAATTTAATTAAATCAACTTACAATTATGCAACAGTCTCAAATTACATCTTTCATGATCAAAGAGAACATATTTCAATAAGCACAACACAATATACAAAACATCATTTTAAACCTGGTATAAACAAATAGCAATTTACTCTAAGGGTGAGTGGGATGATTTGAAAGTAAAGAAAAGAGCTTATAGCTAATTAAAAACACTTTTCAAAATTGTCCCAATGTTTAGTTAAACAGTCAAAAATAATTTCAAAAATTCTAAGAACACTTCCAAAAGGCACTCTACGAATCCACCAAGCCACTGACCAAATGTGCTAGAGGAACACTACTTCAGAGAGAAAAGCAACCCCTACTCCCAAATTCGCCATAAGAGACATCAGCTAGATACAATGCAACAACTACCAACACACTTTGTAATGAAAAACTGAAACAATAATAATAACAATAATAATAATAATAAAAATAATAATAATTTTTTAAAAAAAATTGAGACAAAACAAACATATATACTTGTTGGGAAGGGGAATTATATAGTGCACCCTCATAATATCCTAAGGCGTGGGCGTCACCTCTTGAACCCCAACTCGCTCGCCAACTAAGTAATTGTAGGGCAAGTTCAAAGGCATCTCAACACACTTGAATAGTAAAAGGGGCAACAAGAGCCAAGCTCAACTACAATTAGGGGTGTTCACATTTTATCCGAAAACCGAACCGACCGACCGAATTAAGGTCGGTCGGTCGGTTATTATATAGGGTCGGTCGGTGTCGGTTAATCAAACAAATTA
>JBBMKA010000021.1:10442033-10461691 GCA_037833695.1 Sechiopsis laciniata | reverse complement strand
GATTTGGAAATTATGTTCGGTTTCTATTTTAAGAAAACCGAAATGTCAGTTATTGAGGTCGGTTTTTGGAGAAAACCGACCCCGACCGACCGACAAACACCCCTAACTACAATGATGCATGACTTGATAACAAGAGGTAATTTTTTCTAATACCTCCACCCAAAACATTAAAGAATTCAAAAAGACAACATTAAAGTGTGGCCAATGAAAAAGATCAAAGAAAGTAGAGGAGATGAACACAACAAGCAAATCAAATCACGTAAGACCTTAACAGTGTAGCCTCTCAGCATAAGCTTACGAACAACAATACGCCCAATTCTACTAGTGGCACCAACAACAAGCACAGTTGTATTCTGAGCCCCAGGAATAGCAAACTCACACATAGGCCCCTCCCTAATAAGCATAGCATCAAGAGCTTCCTTATCATCCATTCTAGTAGTCCTGGAAATCTGTCCCAACCCAGAAAACTTCCTCCAAACTTCATCAAACAATTGGCGAGATTTTCGCCCCAACCCCACCGGATTGACATCGTCCAAACTAATCTTCGGCTGTTGCTGTTGCTGCTGTTGCTGTTCAAACCCATCATTCGAATCCACAATCCCATCCACTTTCTCATCCTCAGCAGCAACCACAGCTTCCATCGATTTCCCTTTCTTTTCCCCTTTATTGCCAGTATTCGCAGCCGCCCTTATAATCAAGGATCGGCAATGGCTTCCATTCCCACTCCGAAATGAATTAGACGAGAACACAGATCTGTACAGATTTGAAATGGGTCTCAATCTACACTGATGGGTTGTAGCACAAGATATCGTCGTTGCAGCAGCTGCCTCTACAGCCATTGGAATCTAAAGCAACGATTGATTCAGGAATCTTTAGGGTTGAGAATTGAATACGTGGGTATGTAGAAAAAAACGACTTGAGGGAGGGATTTGATTTCTATGGATTTGTTTGAAGTTTGGATTGGAAAATGAAAGTGACCCATTTGGGTTATTGCCCATATAAACGAGACGAAGCACAGAAAAAGGGAAAATGGAAGAGAAACTTGAAGCTGAGAGGGAAGTGTGAATTTTGGTAACCACACAAAGAAGATAAGGGAATTTGGGGCCATTTTCACGAGCTTTTTTCGCAGGGAGAGTGCCACGTTTAGGCCTTCTTTTCCTCTACTTCAAGATTCAAAGCGAGTTGTACACAAAATCTTACTTCCTATGATATCTGTAGAGTGGCAAAAAGTTGGAATTTTTAACCATGCGTTCTAAAGGTTAAAAATTCCAACTTTTTGTTGAAGTTTTTTTTTTTTTGTTGAGATTCAATTCATCATGTGATTCTAAATTTTCAACCTTGGGGTAGATTTATAGTATCGAAAAATTTGTAACTAATTTCAAATATCATTTTCAAGATTTTTTTTTTTTTTTTTTTTTTTTTTTTTTTTTTTTTTAAGTACAACAAATGGTTTTAGGGTGAGTCATGTCTTATGCCCTCAAATGTGTCAATGGAGTTTCCCTGTGAGGATTTCTTTTTATGGTCAAGCTTTGCGTCGTCGTTTCTTCAAAGCTCTAACGAAGAGGAAAGTTCAAAAGGGTTAGGTAATGGAAGCTTAGTTGGGTTAAAAATTGAGAAGGGGATGCGGTTTTACTTGGATGATAAAGAGATAACTGATGAGGGCGAGGAAATGATTTCGATGATAGGGAAATGAGTGGGACGAGGAAACAACCCTTTCGACTGATGGAAAGGTGCCCTTAAAGGTGTGTTTGGAGGAAGGAGAATGGTAATAATTATTAGAGGAATGAGAATGAGGGGAGAATAAGAAAGGGAATAATTAGGGGAGGTTGATTATTTGTGTTTGAGGTGAATGAAATGATTATAGGAAGAATGATTATTTGTATTTGGAGTGAAGAGATTGATTATTTAAAAAATAAAATAATGAGTATGATAAGAGTGAAAAAGAGTGATGTGATATATAAAAAGTTGTTAGAGAGAATAAAAATAATTAGAAAGAGAATGAAAAAAATTGATTTTTGAAAAACGTGGTTATTGAAGGAATGATTCTCGATGACCAAAACATAGAGAATCTATCTCCCCATTTCCATTCTCTCCTTATTCTTGGTGACCCAAATACCCTCTTAGTGAGAGATTTGCAAAAAATATAGTCGTTCGTGTTGGCATTTGGTTGTCGTGTCATTGTATTGGGATGTTGCTTTTTATATGTGTAAGAAAATGTTTGCTTCCACTTCTTATTGGACTTCTCTACTAGTTTGCTTTTCAAGTTTTGGTTGGTTTCAATTTGGAATGTAGATCAAATCTAGAACTATGATAAGAGATAAGTGAACTCCTTACTTTTTTTTATATTTTTTAGTACATATAAGGGGAGGGGGACAAATACCGATTTCGAGATCGAACCTGTAACACTGGTGTTGAACTGATTTACAACCAAACAATGAAATCATTACACCATTAACCCGGTACGTGAACTCCTTATTTGAAGAGCTATTGTATTCTCTTTTTTGGGTTCAAATAAATAGAAATACACCCTCAAAAGAGGCAGAAGCCATGAAAAGAATAAGAAAACTAAAGAATATTGTCTATGCCTAATACAGTCAAATTCAAGAAATAATTTGAAAGGTGCCTCTATCATCTTAGAGCATATTTTAAAGAGGTAGCTTTCTTCAAACTTTTGAAATTAAGCTTTCAAATACAAAAGAGTTTTCCTTTGAACCAAGGTGGAAGCAATGCGATTCTAAAAACAAACAATTAATAATAAAAAAAGGTGAAACATTAGTTGAGTAGGTTATCCAAGTATGCAAGAAAAACAAAAAGTACATATTCTCCAAACAATTCACTAAAAACATGATTCACAATAAACTATATGGTGATATATGTTTGGTCTATTTAGATTTGGAATAAATATCTTTATATTTGAGTTCAAATTAAATGTGAAAAATGTTTTTTTTTTCTTTTTTTGAGTTAATAAGATTTGAATATATTTCTCTCTTAGTTCATGAGAATAAATTTATGTTATTAAACTATTGTGAATAATGTTGATACTTGGTAGATACTTTTTTCATGATTTTTTTTTTTTTTTTTTTTTGTATATTTGTAAGTGTTCGTATATGTTCATGCTCATCACAAATATTCTGACGAAAATTTATAGAAAATTAATTTTTAAATGAGTGTTCACTATATATTGAACTTATCACCTCTCATAACACTAGTATAATGATATTTTTTTTCTTCATGATTTGAGGATTCTACACAAATGATATATTTACTCTACATTTTCTTTTATTTTCCTTTTAAGTTCTCAATGACCTAAAACTTTTTTAAAACTTAAAAAGTTTATTATAAAACTAGAACAATAACATGTGGGACAATGAACAAAGATAAAAAAGGGAAAAGTTCAAAAGAAAAATTTGCATCTCCAAGTAGCAAGTATTGGTGAGTCAAGCTTGCTCTAGGGTAAAAAGAACTCCTCTCAATATTTGACCGAAAAAATGTACCTTTTTCAATGTCAAACCCAAAATGATTGTTGGCTCTGTTCGTAAAGGTTAAATTTGACCTTGAATTGTTATGATTCAACGATAAAAACTTATTGAAAAAAATATGGTTAGCTCAATTAGTGAATCACCATTCAATATATTAATCACTAAAAGATTTGTGATTTGTGTCATTATGTTTTCTATTATACTAAAAAACAAGTAAAACACATATTCAACCTATTTAAAATTTCAAATATATCACTTCTAATCATTTAGAGCAACTACAATAAGTATATAACTCTAGTAATATCGTGTACAATTTTTAATAAATGAGAAAAATGACAAATTTGAAACCTCAAATCCCAAATATGTAGATTATACATTCAAATCTCCACCATCTTCATGGAATTGAAAGAAAAATAAAACCTTTTTTACTTCAAAGATTCGAATTTGACATTTTTAATTCATTTTGGTTGGAAGATCAAATATTTCAGTGACTCAGAAAACTCCACCGACTTTCCCACCCTACACAGGGGAAGTGGGTCGCTGAGCAGTGCAGACTCCTTTATTACATTATTTAATCATCTTCTTTAACCCTTTAACACAAGAATAAAACCTTGTTTAATCATCAATTTCAAAACTTTAAACCACTCTCACTGCACAAAAAGCGGCAAGTAAAACCGAAGAACTTCTCGTTCACTTTCCCACAGCACTTAAAAAATTCCTCCCTTTTTGGATCCGCACTGATTTTCGCCGAAAACCCATCACATCAGTTGAGTTTTTGAGCCTCTCATTTGGGTTTTTCTTGCAAATGCTTTTTGGTTATTCCTTACTTTCGAAACATTGTTTGATTAGGTTCTCATTATGCTTGTAATGGGTTTGCTTTTTTTTTTTTTGCTTTGCTTTTTTGAAAATGACTTGCATCTGTACCTTCATGAGGGGGTATTTTCTTTTTGTGTCTATCGTATTATATCGTCTCTTCACATGCATTGCTGTGCATTTATGATTCTGCATCTCTGGCTTTTGGCTCTGGATTCCGAGTTTTTGTGAGGTTTGTGGATATGGGTTTTTCGTTTCTTATGTGGGTAATGTGGAATCTTGATTTTGGGGGGAAATGTGGGACTTGTGATGGTTATTTTGGCATGAGTTTTGTTGCTGATGCTTGAGATTTTGGATTTGTTTATATTGTTTTTTTTTGTTGCTGTGCAAACTGGACTTTGCTTGTAAGACTGTTTTCCTTTGGATTCTTCATTTCTCTGGTTCTCTGCAGAGCTCAGTGGTTGTTTGGGGCAAGGAGAATAAAAATGATTATGGGGAGGATGAGAATTAGGAGGAGAATATGGGAAGAATAATTATTTGCGTTTGGGGTGAAGAGAGTGATTATACGGAGAATCATTACTTGCGTTTGGGGTGATGAGAAGAATAAAAATAGTGAAGATGAAGAGAATAAAATTTGGTTATAGGGAGAATGAAGAGTGGTGAGGAGAATAGAAAGTAGTTACCAGGAGAAAAGAAAGTAGTTATGGGGAAATGAGATTATGGGGGAATAATTCTCGGTAGCCCAAATGTGGGTAAGAGGATCATTCTTCCTCATAACTATTCTCATCCTCCTTCCCCCAAACATCCCTTTCTTTTGTGTTATCCGTTTCTTTTGTTCTCCGTAGAGCTCAGTGGTGTGTTTGCATTTTAATGTTATTTTTTCCTTTATTGTTGTGATGCCACAGATATGATCCCCACTGTGGATACAGTTCTAATTCAGGGAATGTTGTCGAGCTTGGTTGTGTTGACTCATTTTTAGAGGTAAGGTGTTATGTTATGGAAATGAATTTCTGTAACTGAGTTGAAAGAAAAGGAAGGAATAAAATCTTGCAGTTTCTCTCCTTATTGAAATGTTGACCTCCGTGATTTACAATGTATTCCAAACTCTTAACTATGGCAAATAAAAGTTGACTTGAAAATGAAAAGATAATGATACCCACAAGCACAAGTATAAGAAAACACAGTTTCTATTAAGTATACATTGTTGCTGGTTTTTGTTCTAAGAAAGTCTCTGATAGCTGCCCACTGCAAACTATTAGTACTAGTGACCATTGTTGAATTATGTTAAATCACCAATTAACCCAAAAGTTTAAGTTGATGGGTTGGGGTAAATTTAATTATATCAACCAACAACCATATAGTACTAACTATGATAATTTTTAATGTTAACTGCATGCTTGTTGAGGTAGAATTCCTTAACCACTTCTCAACCTTGGATCGAGCTGATAAAATGTAACTATGAGGCTCAATTACAGGTTTAGGGAGTTTGTTATTGTTTTATACTGGTATTAGATTGTGAACTTTCTTCTCTCTCATGTATTATGTTAATTTTTGAAATAGAAGACTTAAGTAACTTAAATATGTCCCTAATACTTGGATTGGAGGTTTTTAAATTTAGTCCCTATTGGTTAAAGAGATCCAATTCATGTTTTAACATTTTTCAATTATACCCTCTCTGTCAGTAAGTGTTAAATTTGTGACTAGTAATAAATAGGCTCATATGGTATGGTGCTTAGTGAGCTGGTAGAAATTTGGAGGGAAAATTAAACTGCCCAGGAGAGGAGAGGTTGAAAGTTAATACCAACTTCTTAGAAAATTGGTTGAAAAATTAGAAATTTTCTTCTTTTAGGTGGCTTGATTTATCTACTAAAATTTTGGCAACTCACCAAGTATCATAGCATGCCATTGATCAGAGTTAACGCTAATGAATATAGTTTATGATTGGAAAATGTTAAAAATGTAAGAAGTTACTAAAAAAATTAAACAATAGAGACTAATTAAAAAAATATCAAAATCTTGGGGATGAATCACATTATTACTTTTTAGTGAGTCAATTAATCTAGCTACCAATTGCTTTTTAAGAACATGGTTTGGCTGTAAAATATAATCCATGCAGTATGTTCACCATTATTTCTGAGTTTTGCTTGATGCATGCAGCAGAGCAATCTTGGCATAATGACTAGAACTGCTGGATTATTGGAGAAAGGTGACGGTTCTTTTCCCTACAGATTTCAGCTTGAACAAGATGTAAGTGTCTGGCTGTGTACGGGTGCTCCTTTACTGCAATAAAACACTTTCTTAGATTTGCCTTCAAAATTTCTATGTTTATGCTTCAAAAAATCCTGTCATTCTCTTTGTTTCTAAGTTCATTGGGTATATCGACCTTGTATCTATTGAACATAGTTTTTTGGCATGGGAAACTGCCAATAGGATTGATTGTTGGTTAAAATGGTGTTCTATAGGTGAGAAGGTTACAGCAAAAGTTGCTGGAAGAGATGGAACTGCACACTTCCCTTGAAGATGCTATTCAAAAAAAGGATCTAAGATCAGCCAACTTCTCATGCCTTACTCGTGATGTATGTTGCTTGTAACTACGCAATTTATTGATTAATCTAGTGGGTGATATTTATGCTTAAATATATTCCATTATGAGATTTATGCTTTGAAATATGAAAAATCTCAATATCCAATTTTACAAATAATGATGAGAGATAAGAACAAAAGAAATGACTCGAGTTAACTTAAGGGGTAAACAAGGTGATCTTGACCATCTTCTTTGGCATTTGAGACGACTTTAAAGTTTTAGAACCAGATTTTTTAGGCGATTGACATTCTTTGGCAAGGCCAAGAGATTGCAACGTGATGATTAAGGAGTGCCTTGTTTCTTCGCCCTTTCATGATAAGGGGGAGTTTGTCTTCCTATAACTTGTTGCTTGAAAGCATTCCACTGAAGAATCTCAAAACTCCTCATCTTTCAAATTTAATATTTCTTTTCATGCTTTCCATGCTTAACTTTCTTGAGAATATAAGTTTCTAGCAGTGTGGGGATTATAGGTCAGATCCATTAGACGACAGGAGATTAGATAACTTACCCTTGCAGAACCTTCAAAAGCTTGGCTTCCCCTATTTTCTAAAGGAACTCCAGCCAACCTTTGGGAGATTATAAAATAATTTAATTGATTGTGAAGTAGAAGCGCCATTTTTACTGCTTTAGAGCTATAGCAAATTTCTGTTTCCTAAGTTTTTTCTCAGTTTCTTTTTTCTTTCCAGTCATCTACTAATTAGGTCTCAGAATGGAAGAAATAAGATGTGAATATTGTATTTGATAGCAAGAGCCTTTGCATCTATTGGGGCTTTGTGGCAGTTACTCTTGGGGTTCCTCCAGTACCTTATTTGATACAAAATTTTCACTACTTGTATTGTGTTTTCTAATTCTAAATTATAGTGGCCATAATCTTTGCATTAAAATTTGTGCAGGCCCAAGATCTTTTATCTAGCATTGCAGTATTGGAAGATACAGTTGTGCGACTCGAGCAAGAGATGGTCTCTTTACATTTCCAACTCAGTCAAGAAAAGAATGAAAGGAGACTTGCAGAATATCGTTTAATGCATTCCTCACCCTGTTCAATTTCTTATGGCTCCAGTTCTGACCCTACAAAAAAACCGGTATCTCACTACATCTATTTTTATCTTGATGTAAAGTTCTTTTTCTTTTTCCCTTGAAACTTCACTCTTCTGCTGAATTCTCACTTGCATTGAGACAGGTATATGTGGCCGTTGTTTTTATTATATTTGTGATTTTGATTTCACTTATTACTTATTCTCTGCTGTAATTTGCCATTCTCCAGAATATATCTAAACTTGTTTACTTTTTATGGTCCTTGTTGACTGTGAAAGAGTATACTTCTTCAGCTCCTCCCTGTAGTTGGTTTCTTGAACTTTGCAGCCCCGTCTTTAAAGTAAAACCATAAATCTATTGCCATATATATATATATATATATGAAGAAACTATTGCAACCAATGGAAGACTAGTTCTTTTTTTCCATCCAGAAAAGGCTAAACTAATTAAGTGCCCAATGTCTACTTTTGATATGATAACCATAAATTTGAAATGCTGCAAACTTGATCTGGATTCTGGAATATTCTTTTAAAGCATTTTCTGATCAATTATACTTAGAGATTTATCGCTCGTTATATTATCTGGTTTTTCTAGTTATTCTGTTCAGCGTTTTTAGTAAATAAATTTCAGAAAGTCCAATTTTGGAAGTGTCTAGATTTTCCAAATATTCCAACTTCTCTATTTCACAAATCTTTTTCAACTTCTCTAAAAATGATTGGGACTCACCAAATGTTTTGTACTCTTAAAAATGCATTAAAAAGATTGCAACTTCTGAATAGTATGTAATCACTTTAATGTATGAAGTCTTACAGACAATCTTTTGATTGATGTCTAGAACAAACAAATTTAATGTTTTCATTTTTCATCACCCCTATTTCATAGTTAGTTGAAAACAGCACTCTCTGAGACTAGATTTGTTTCCCACCATCTTTTTTGGGTTGTGAAACTTGATTTAAGTAATGTCTTCCAAAATTCATGAGAAGAATTGAACTATTCGGAGGGTTTAGGAAACTTTAGAGTCAAATATTGATGTTTGTTTGGAGTTAAGCTTAAGACTGCTGAAAATTTTCAATTGCCATCAAAGCATTCAGTGTAACAAAACCATAAATTCAGGACTAACGCTGTAGCTTTGTTTATGCTGAATCAGAATGCAGTTGACGTAGCTGAAATGTACTGTGAGAAGACGTCTGTGATAGAGGTCGATGAGTGTTCCCAATCAGTAGAATGTGAGGAAATGTATCGAGGGCTACCGTCAAGCAGCCTCTGGCATCACCCTAATATCTTATCAGAAGAAATGGTCAGATGTATGAAAAACATATTCATTTCTTTAGCAGATTCTGCTGCATCGTCCAAATCATTGACATCAGAAAGCCACTCACCGGCCTCACCCCGAGGACATCTCTCCAATTCATCATGGTGGTCATCATCTGAAAGGTCAATTGTTTCATCAAGAGTACAAAGTCCACAAATTAATCTTCCGAGTAGCTCTGAAGTATTGGCCCCACAGAATGCCTGTGATCCATACAGTGTACGTGGAAAATTAAGTTGGGCTGACATTGGAAATTATTCACAAGCAGTTGAAGTTTCTTGGATGTCAGTTGGAAAGAAGCAATTAGAATATGCTGCAGGAGAATTGAGGAAATTCCGGTAGCATTCGTAATCCGCATTGTTCTTCATTTTTCTTTTATGTTTGTTGGACATTCTTCACTTTTTGGCAACGTGATAATCCTGCAAATTCTTACTGCAATCTAGGGTTGGCCTGTTTTGGCCCTAATGTATCTGTTTTTTCGAACAGCACTCTTGTCGAGCAGCTTGCAAAGGTGAATCCCATTCATTTAAACTGCGATGAACGGCTGGCCTTCTGGATTAATTTATATAATGCACTGATCATGCATGTAAGCGGCTTTTCCTTGTTATTTTTGTTTAATACATTGCTAGTTAAGAGCATGTTTGTAAAATATGGATAAACAAACAAATGCTAAATTTTTGTAATCCCATGATATCCATCCTTTTTGTTAATTTCATACATCAATGGAATTGTTTCGTATATATATATAGTAAAACAGATGCTAAGTTGATTGTTCACATTTTCTCTTATTTTTGACAGGCTTACTTGGCTTATGGAGTTCCAAAAAGTGAACTGAAGCTTTTCTCTTTGATGCAAAAGGTTTGGTTTTGAATACCGTATCATCTCTTCTTTTTCCTTTTATGTGGATTCATATTTTAGAGCTTGACGTTTCTTTTATTTATGTTAGTCGTAAGCACAGTAAAAACTAAGATGTTAGGTCTTTGCACATGAAAACGTTCATTTGATGTGGAAAGCTCTGGAAGCAATCGGTTCTAGTCGAAATGCATTTTCGAAATTTACAGATTAGTGTTTTTGTTCTCTAAGTTCTTTCTTTTTGTGTGTCAAATGATTTATTTCTTTTGAAATGTCATCTCACAGACAGCATACACAGTGGGGGGGCATTCTATCAATGCTACTGGAATTGAATATATCATTCTCAAGATGAAACCACCAGTTCACAGGCCTCAAATTGTATGCACTTGTTATATAACTGTTTATATATTTTCTTGCTTATTATCTTATCACAATCCATGCCTCATTACCCTGTATTGTGGAAAATTATAACCAGGCTTTGCTTCTTGCTCTTCATAAGTCGAAGGTGACGGAGGAGCAACGAAGATTTGCAATCGACAAACAAGAACCACTTTTAACGTTCGCTCTAAGCTGCGGAACTTACTCCTCTCCCGCGGTAATTATGGATTAATAAACTCATGTGTAATTTGTAAGATAATGGATGACGTATTGACATTTTTCTACTTCAAGTCTAACTATTATAATGTATATAGGTGAGGATCTACACTGCAAATAACGTTCGAGAGGATCTTCTGGAGGCACAACGCGATTTCATTCGAGCTTCCGTAGGTGTTAGCAGCAAAGGAAGATTGTTGATACCGAAACTGCTTTATTGCTTCGCCAAAAGCTCCGTTGACGATGCAAATTTGGCAGTATGGATATCTCATTACCTTCCACCACAGCAAGCTGCCTTTGTTCAGGGCTGTATATCTCAGAGGCGGCAAAGTTTTATCGGTTCTCGCAACTGTGGTATTCTTCCGTTCGATTCTCGCTTTCGGTACTTATTTTTGGCTGAGAAATCTTCATTGCAATGATATCTTCATGCATTTGTATACATATCTAGTATTCTGCTTTTGGTTGCATAATGTGAGTGTAAATATTTTTGGAAGAATTGCTAGGTAGGTGGGAATTGTGGTTTTTTTTTTTTTTTTTTTTTCATCAGTGCTCCTAAGTTATGCATATTGCATCCAAGGGGAAGGGAGTTTGTTCACCTTCAAATTCTAGGTGATTGATGTGCATATTTATATAATCACAATAAGCTTTTCTTGTACTGAACTGAGTGAACAACTAAATGATTTTTCTTGATCGATAGCTCTTCTAGTTTCGGTTGATCTCGGTCCCAAGTGGCTATTGGGAACCCTCAATTTGTTGGGAATGGTATCATTATTAATGAATGATTCTTGGTTATGAAAAAAAGTAAACTTAATTAAATTAAAAACTAAGCTTTATATTTCTTTTCTTTGTTCAGTTTATTAATTTGGCTGCTTTAGATATGAATTTCATGGGTAGCCCATGACTTACCATGTTAAAATTCTTAGTTTCTTGACGACTAAGTATTAATTAGATTTTAGATGTTAGAGGATCAGGCTAAGCAGCCAAAGTATGTTCATTGGGCGATGTTATCTTAGTTCAATTCTAAGTAATTTACATATGATTATGATGTATGAAACTCGATTTGCGAGTATGGGCAAATCTATGATAATTGAAATTAAATATTATATAAACAATTTCAAATATAGCACAGGATAAAACAACATTAGCTATGTTTTTTTTTTTTTCTTTTTTTTTTTCTTTTAAAGCATTTACTATGAATATAATCGTGATTTATAGTTAGATCAAAATTTTAAATCAATTATGATATATATAAAACAAAAATATATTAATTAGTGGAGAATTTGTTGTACAGGAAATTTTAGTATTTCTATTTTAATTTTGTTAACTATTTAAAAATATTTTATAGAGAATGAAATATTTCAATTTTCATTGTCTTTCATTAATTTTCTTATTATTTTCAATCAATTTCATTGATGGTTTACAAATCAAAATGTCATAAATGAGTGAAATATCATTCTTAATTTTTACTATCTTTGAATACTTTTTGCTACTTAGTTTTTTCTCTAAAATTTTGACATCCATATAAGTTATTTCCTTTTTCTTTATAATTATTCAAAAAAATTGACTAATTACTATAATGAAAGTCAACTATTAACTTGTTTTTTTTTCTAGTACAAGTTGGAGGACACCACAAACCCTTTAAAAATGGTACAACGAACTAGATTTTCACCAAATAATAAAATTATCAGGTCATCGATCCTTTCAGTTCGATACTATTGACATATTCTATTAAGATCAATTCGAATGTAAGATAAAACACCAATACCAATACCATCCAGAGGTCAATAATCCTCTACCCTGCAATTGCTAAATCAAAAAAAGCAAGCTATCCATTAAAAAAAAATAATCTCTAAATACAACTTTAAAAATTTTTTGGATGAAAGAAATGAATTTAAGATAGTGATGGAAGTAATTAAATAGCACAAATGAGATGTGACAAGAAACAAAAGATGTTCTTAAGGTCCATCATCACCATCGCCGATCAAATTGCAGATGTCTGAACACTCCACTAAACTGCAGATACCAAAAAGGTAACCAATTATTATTCAAATCATATTAAAATGTTGAAAATATATTTTAACCTAACGCCTTCAAATTAAAATTAGACATCAAAATAATAATAATTAAAAAACCTGAAAATAAAACTTTTGAAAGGATGAAGAACAAAAAAATGACCATAAAATAGAAGTGTTAGAAAAAGAAAATCTTTGGATTAGTTTGGACAAATTTGAGTCCAACTATAAAAACTAAACTACATGAAATTAAAAATGCATCCTTAAGCAAATAAAATAATGAAGGCATGAACACACAGTACGCACGCACCAGTATTGACGACTTCGAAACCCTTGCTTGAAAACAATAAGCGGTCTGCAAACAAAAACAGGGGAATTCGAGAGATCGATCAATCCACAAACAATTCGGTTTAATTTCAACAAATTTGTCTTTGTTCATCAGCTAGGGTTCAATTTCATTTCCAATTTTCGAAGAATCTCCACATACATACATACATACCTCCTGATATTGAGAGGTCCTTCTCCGGGAGATCCATCGCCGCCGCGAATGCAAGTTCCGACGCACTTGATCGTGCACGACTCCGCCTTCCTCGACTTCGGCCGTTGAATTCTCGCCTTCTTGCAGTCGCTCGGCTGCGCGCACTCGCCGGAAAGCGTCTGCGGAATGTTCGACAGCGTTGTAGTACTCTCTTCTTCTTGTTGTTCCAGTACACCGCTACTGCTCTCCGCCGGCGAGGCGATGACGGTTGCGGCTGCCAGAATCACCGCCGCGGTGGTGGCGATTCGGAAAGTGGCTCTGGTTAGGGCGAGCGGGAGGGTGAATCGGACGACGGTGCTGTTCCAATTCGGATGCTGGGCTAGGGCTGGTGGAGATGGTGGAAATGGAGGTTTTACATGGCTTAACATTGCGGAATTTAGGATTTGATTTTGACTGGGCTCTGCTTTTTTTTCGAGAATTGAATCATCATCTCGTTGTGTCTGGATAATGTATTGCGTTCATGTTCATCCACGTGTCTGTTTGGATGGCGAGTGGCTTGAATAGAATAGGATAGGACAAAGGGCTGCGTTTGGATCTAGAGGAATGGTGAGGAAGTGAAACTCCAGCCAAGTGATTGAATTGATGTCTATAGAGGAGAGGTTGGAAATGATTGTTTGAGGATTAATGTCTCTAAGAGAAGTTGTGAAATCTTTGTTGTATAAGAATTTCTACCTTATTTTAATTTTATCATTCTTTTACTTAATTTTTTTTTTTTCTTTTTTAGGGCTATTCTCACCGGACCTTACAACTTTGTAAGAAATTATTTTCAAGGTAAATGGCCTGATGAAACTCGTAAATTGTTGAATCTCCAAATTCCTTTTAACTATTGAAAATTTGAATAATTGTGGGTAATTAAATCATCTACTTTAAAGATGGAATTTGATTTTTTTTTTTTTTTTTTTTTTTTTTTTTTTTTAATTTTAAATTACGTTGTTTTCTTTTAATTTATATAATGATTTCAACGAAAGTATTTAAACCTTTAGCCAAATTTAAAAACAACAAAATTTTAAAATTATATATTTTTCCAAACATGTCCTTATGGTTGAAAAACAACCATAGTGGTTAGCACTCTGGACTTTGAATCCAGCGACCTGGATTTGACTCTCGGTAGGACCTCTTTTTATAGATTCATTACATTTCCATCATGGAGTGACTCAAGTAGTCAAAGAGAGTCTACGGGTACTTCAGGTGATGGGTTGAATCAATGGTGACCACCACTAACTACGCACAAGCTGGTCAGAACAGTCACAAATATTAAAAAAAAAAATTCCAAACATGTCTATTATTATCATTATTATTCAACGAAAGTTAACAATTAAAGTCAATTTTTAACGAACAATAAAAACATAGCTCTCAGCTTTTGATATCATATATAACTTAATTGTTATAAAAAGAACAATCCACATTCAATCGAAAACAATTAAAAAAAAACGTAAAAGAAGAACACCAAAATTACGTAGTTCACTAACGTTGTGTTAGCTAATCCACGAACAGAGGAGAGAACAGTTTTATTACTTTAGGAGATAAAAATACATATGTTTTTTGTCTACTGGAATTAGGAGGCTTACCAAGCTTATATAGAGCACTATCTTAAATCCTATTACAAATAGGGTCAAATACATAGAAGCCTAAATCCTATTTCATTTAGGTATAGAATAGCTCAAATCCTATTCCAATTAGGTTTAGGTTCAAAGCATATCTCAACAAATCTCCACCTTGACTTGGACTCTCCTTCAAATCAACCAGATGTATATCAGACGTATACCAGATGCTTCTCCCTCTGCCTCAGATGGTCCCCTTAGGGACCTCAACAACTGTAAACGTTCAGCAAGTCCAAACAATGTTGGAACTTGCCATGTGGCACTGCCTTGGTGAACATATCAGCAGGATTATCAGCAGTGCCCACTTTCAGAACCTTTACCCTCTTTTCATTCCTCAGAAAATGGTACCTCACATCTATGTGTTTAGTTCTTTCATGATGGACTTGATCCTTGGCAAGACATATTGCACTCAGACTATCACAGTACACTACTGCTTGATCATGATGTATACCCAAATCACTTACTAGCCCTTTCAACCATATTCCCTCTTTAGCAGCTTCTGTCAATGTCATATACTCTGCTTCAGTTGTAGACAAAGTTACTATAGATTGCAAAGTAGCCTTCCAACTCACAACAGAACCACCTAGAGTGAAAACATAACTAGTCATTGATCTTCTACAGTCAACATCCCCAACATAATCTGAATCAGAATAACCAGTCACTAAACACTGTGTCTCATTCCCATAAACAAGACCAACATCTGATGTACCTCTAAGGTAACGAAAAATTCTCTTCACAGCTTGCCAGTGTTCTTTTCTAGGCTGACCCATATACCTACTAACAACACTAACAGCATGAGCGAAGTCAGGTCTAGTGCAAACCATAGCATACATCAGGCTTCCAACTACACTAGCATAAGGAACACGGGACATGTATTCCTTCTCAACTTCAGATTGGGGTGCGAATTCTGAGGATAAACGAATATTTGCCGCACTTGGGTATCTATAGGCTTTGCTGACAACATGCCAAACCTTGACAAAATCTTCTGAATGTAGCCTTTCTGTGATAAGAAAAGCTTTTCTTTTCTCTTTCCCTATAAATTCCATACCCAAGATTTTCTAAACAGTACCCAAATCTTTCATCTCAAACTCAGCACTTAGCAGATCTTTCAACTTCTGAATATTAGACTTGAACTTTGCAGCTATGAGCATATCATCCACATACAGAACTAGATAAATCATTGAACCATCTTCACATTTGTCGTGATACACACAACAATCATACGGACTTCTGTTGTAGCCTAATTCAACCATATAGTTGTCAAACCTCTTATACCACTGTCTTGGAGACTGCTTTAGTCCATACAAGGACTTATTTAACTTACATACATAGTCCTCTTTTCCAGGATATTGGAACCCATCTAGTTGGGTCATATAAATCTCTTCATCCAACTTTCCATGCAGAAAAGTTGTCTTCACATCGAGTTGCTCAAGTTCTAAATTCTGATGTGCCACCATAGCTAATAGCACCCTGATAGACGTGTGTCTAACAACTGGTGAGAATATCTCATTATAGTCAACACTCTCTCTCTGTGTGAACCCTCTTGCAACTACACGAGCTTTATACTTTATCCCCTCTGTAGACGAGATTCCTTCCTTCTTCTTATAGACCCACTTGCAAGTCACAATCTTCCTTTTCTTTAGTCGTTTGACTAACTCCCAAGTTTGATTTTTGTCCAGAGATTCCATTTCATCGCCCATTGCAGCAAACCACTTCTCTGACTCACTACATGAAAATAAACATTACAACCAAAAACTTTTAACAAAGAGCAATCTAGAGGCTTGCCAGACCATACCTCGTATGGTATCTTACAGTCAATGCCTGTGTGAGGCCCCCGGTTGACCAGATAGCACGTTGTATTAACTGCTTCTGCCCAAAACCTTCTAGCTAACCCAGCATTTGAGAGCATGCATCTTGCTCTTTCTAGTAAAGTTCGGTTCATACGTTCTGCTACCCCATTCTGTTGAGGTGTGTCCCTTATAGTATGATGCCGAACAATCCCCTCATCTTTGCAGAATTCATTAAACTCAGAATTGCAAAACTCAAGGCCATTATCTGTTCGAAATCTCTTGATCTTCTTCCTTATTTGATTTTCCACTATAACCTTCCACTGTTTGAAATTCTTGAAGGCTTCACCTTTGTGCTTCATCGTGAATATCCAAGTCATTCTTGAATAATCATCAATAATTGACAAAAAAAAATACCTACTACCTCCAATTGATTCAACTCGTGAAGGACCCCAACAGTCAGCGTGGATATAATCAAGCGTACCTTTGGTACAGTGGACTGACTCCCTTAGAAAACTTGCTACGACGTTGTTTCCCAAACACACAGTGTTCACAGAATCTCATATCCTGCACCTTATGTCCACATAGAAGATCTCTTTTCGACAAGATCTGCATTCCCTTTTCACTCATATGACCAAGTCTCATATGTCATAACTTAGTCATGTCCTCTTTTTGAACTGCAGACAATGCCACTGCAGCTAAACCAGTCAACGTTGAACTTGCCAGAAAATATAGAGTTCCACGTTTTATAACTTTCAGAATTACCTTTGAATCTTTGCAAACATACATCACTCCACCTTCACCTTTGAAATTGAAACCTTTGCTGTCCAATATACTTAAAGATATCAGACTTTTCGTCATTAGCGGAACATGTCTAACATCATTCAAAGTGTAGAACACTCCATCGTATGTTCGTATTCTGATTGAGTCGATTCTAACTACTTTGCAGACTGAACTGTTTGTCATAGACACATTGCTTCCATCAATCTGCTCATACGTCAAAAATCATTCCCTATTTGGACACATATGATACGATGCCCCTGAATCAAGAACCCACACATCTTTGGAATATGTGTGTTCATTTACAGCTAAGGCCAAATCTTCTTCTGAACTGCCATCAACTTCTGCTACGGCTGCTGAACTAGGGGTGCACACATAACCCGACAACCCGAGAAATCCGAACTAACCGAACCCAATTTGACGGGTTGGGTTGGGTCAAGGGTTGACCTAAAATTAACCCAACCCAACCCGAATTTATTATTTAGTCTTTTTTTTTTTTTTATCTATATCATTATTCTTATGTTATTTAAATATTTATATTATATGTATATGTATATTTATTTTATTTAATTATTATTGTTAGACTTTTATTTTTTAATATTTTTTAAACTTTAAACCTATTGATGAGGTTTTGAAGTTAGGTAAACTTGAATTTTGCATTTGCAATAAGAACCTACTTATGCCAATGTTCGTCCTAAGTTTCTAGGAATCGAAAAAGGGGCGTTATAGATTATTTATTGAGTCCATTGCTTATCATGGTGAGCTTCTTTAATTTTAGATTAGTTGCAAATTTATGAACCTGATAACCCAACCCAACCCATGTTTACCCCTATGCTGATCCTTCCTTTTTATCGCTCTGATATCACTTGTTAAGGGACGACAAACATACTCGGATCTCTACAATGATATGATATTGTCCACTTTGGGCCTAGACCCTCATGGCTTTGTTTGTCTTCCTTTATAAACCCACGATCTATTCCTTATTTAACCAATGTGGGATTCTACAACCATTTGTTTGTATTCCTAACAATTCTCCCCTCGAACAAAGTACCGCATGCGAGCCTCCCTGATAATCATTTCCGAATTACACTTGAGCACGCATTTACTCAAACCACGAATCTTTCCGAATTATACTTGAGCAAACTGTAAAGTCTAACCACGGATCTACTCGATTTATGTTTGAGCGCACAGCAGCTATCCCTCACTAGAGGTGTCCACTTTCCCCGCGGGGCCGGGGAATCCCCAGATAGGCGGGGAACGGGGCCGGGGACGGGAGGAAAAAATTCCCCGTGGGCTAATCCGGGCCGAGGACGGGGAATGTATTCCCCGTCCCCGATTCCCCGATCCCCGCCCCATCTATTTTTTTTTTAATATAATTTGTTTATACTTTACCCCTTTAATTTTCAAATAAAAATATATTTGTTGATGAAATTATCTATCCATATGAATATTTTTCTTCAATAATTAACATTATAGTTGAAATTTATAGATATTTTCTAAGAAAATCTATTTATTTAAAATTATTTTCCAAAAAATATTTAAAAAATGTAAAAATAAAAAATAAATCCCCGCGGGGAATCCCCGCCCCGATCCCCTAGAAAAAAAGCGAGAATTTTTCCAGGGACGAGGATTAAATTAGTGGACGAGAACGGGGACGGAGAAGCCATTCCCATTTTGATTTTAACATGTATGAGCCAAATAACAAAGTTGGCAGAGAATTGTTACAAAAATATAAATTGTGGCACTTATCTACAAAATTAGGAAGAGTCTAGAAGAATATTAGACCAATTTCTCTTCTAATGGTAAAACGGTGGCGTTTTATAAGTATCTTCAACATATTTAACACAATTAAGTGAGTATATATAACTGCTTCTCAAAATAAATATATAAATATATATATATATATGTAAAACTAAAAATTTATAGACTAAACTTATATTTTATTCTAGTATATATGAACTTATGAAGTGTGATATAACATACTATTAAATTAAATTAAAGTTTTATTTTTTAAAAAAGCACACACATGTGATATAGCACTACATCAATAAGCCCTAAACAATTATTATTGCAACATAAGTTGAGGATTCAAATTCTCTTCCCCTACATTTTTTCAAAAAAAAAAAACCCATTTATAGAAGTACTGAAGTATTTACAAATTTATTTTTGTGGAAATTGTTTTTAAAAAAAAGTACGAAATTTTTTGGACATCAAATCCAATATTTTAAAAGACCATTTTTCTGTCCAACGGCCTATATGAATATTTGTTTTGGA
>JBBMKA010000021.1:10413098-10441933 GCA_037833695.1 Sechiopsis laciniata | reverse complement strand
ATATATATATATATATATATATATATATATATATATATATATATATTTGTAATCTCAAAAAAAATATAAATATATATTCGGTTTGGATCGATTTTTATTGGATTTTTAAAATGAAAATCGAAACCGATCCAATATTTTTTGTTTTTTCAAATTACAAACCGATATATCTGATTTTATGCTAAAAAACCGATCTGATCCATTGGATTGAATTGGTTCGGTTCGGTTTTTCGGGGTTTTTTTGCACCCGTAAAAGTGACTTGAGTTTTGTTCACTGCCAAGTACACAGTGTTGGCCTGGTCTTGACACCTCAATTTTAACACAAATAAAAAAATATAATTGAAAAATTAAAAGAAAACTACGAGAATTTATGTGAAAAACTTTAAAATCCAAGATAAAAGCATAGATATTAAGAAATACTTCACTATATGAAAAAGTATTATAATCACACATAATTCTCTTTTTGACCTAGTTTAGAAGAAACGCTCTTTAAAAGATTTAAATCATTCACAATGACTGGAGTTATAAATTGAGCTTAAGTATATGTTTTGAATTAAAATAAAATACAATAAGTTTTTTTTATTTGTTTTATTATTTTTTTATAGCACTGGGAGTGTCCTTCATTTCTATGTAACTTTTAGATATTAAATTAATATTTTGTCAAAAAAGAAAAACTCAAGTAAAATTTATTGAAGAATTTACAATACCTAGGTCCCTTCCTCCGCAATTATAATCCTATACTCTGAAAACTATAACCTAATCCAACATAAAGTAAACCACTTGGAATGCCAATTTCAAAGAGTTTTTCTTCATCGCATGCTTAAAAAAACTTGATGCCATTTTTAAGGTAACTTCCATCTATTTGGTTCACTTGAAAGTCTTCATTCATAAATATCTAACTATCATTTTTGTCTTTATTTAAAGGAAGTCGCCATTCTCCCCTAACGAGAGAGGCTACACCAACATCGGACCAAGAGTTTTTATTAGATATTTTATGCATAACATGAATCTTAAGATCTTGAATAATATGATTATTACGAAATGTAATTGAATCTTAAATGGATTAAAATCTACCTTCTGACATCGTGATTCAAGAAGCTTTTTGATTCAACAAGAGTTGTTATTGAAGTCTTTTAACAATTGTTTCAATAGAAGAAATTAGTTTTTTTCCTCTTTGCCTATAAACTTGAATGCGTTATTTTAATTCTTCTTTCTCTTTCACTTTCACACACATTTGAGATGGACAAATGTGTTCATATTTATAGCTGGTACAGGGAGGACCAATGTATGAGTTCATTTAACATAAGTTAAACATTTCATCAAAGTTAACTTAAACAAACATAAATTCAAGTGATTTCTCATAAACATTTCACATAAATTTTAGAGAAGTGAAACTCACATCTCATTAAAAAATTTCATAAATTTGAGAGAAATAAAACTCACCTCTCATAAACATATCATATCAATTGGAAAACGTAATTTTCTAAATAGACTATATTAATGGAAAATACAAGTTTCATTCTAAATAAAGAATGAAACGTTTAATATTTTCCAACAGTTTTTTGATGAACTTGCTCTAATAGATCAAATTTATTTTTCATATATTCATTTTGCTCTTGTTTCTAGTAACTTTTCTTTTTCATGAAAATTTTCTGTCTTCTTCCGATTACTAGCTACCAATGTTGATACTTATTTAAGATAAACTCGTCATTAAGCCTTCTTTTTTATGATAGAAGTTTTCCAGTAGTCTGAACAAAATTTAAAATTATGTTTTATGTACATCAAAATTGCCTTCACGTATTTTTAAGAATGCAAAAGAAACAAGATAAACCTCAATACCTTATCCTCTATTTTTACTTCAGTTCCCTTCCAAGTGAAAGGCAATTCCATTAAAAAGAACACGATGATGATATGAAATCTTCATACCTTCCTTCATTTTCAAAGTGTGTGAAACTACTTCAAGTATAATTCATTTGAGATGGGGTTGTCTGATGTAGTTCTCCCATAAGCTTTTGGTTATTGAGCTTCATGCACATTTACAAAAATATTCTTAACTAAATTTTGTTGGATTGCAACTACAACTCTCAAACTCTAGCTCTTTCCATTTAGCATCACTCATGCTAGACTTTTAGAACCTCTATCAAAATCATTAGTGTACACTATTGGACAACCATCATAGCATAATGTTTCAAAAGCTTCACCCCACGATCTTTCCTTCAAAACCTTGTGAACCTCATATTGTATATAACACATCTTTGACTTACACTTGTTACGAGTTAAATGTTCATTCTTCCATCAAATTTTTTTTCATCAATTTTTACCTAGACTCATAAAGGTTTACCATATTTGAGATATATTGTAAGACAGGAAGCAAAATTAGAAGTCACCTGAAAAATTAATTTTCATCATCACTTTGAATCTAGGAATTTTGAGGGAAGCATCCCCAAAGTTTAAGCCTTCAACTATTGCACGACTCCTTGGTAGACATCAAACTATTTATATAGACTATCATTTGTGACTTGTTTGAGAAATCATTGCTATATAAATATTCAAATAATGTTGCAACCACATAGTATATTAAAAATAATAATAAATAAGAAACTAAGCTATGATACTAGCTTGAAAAAATACATTTGCTTCTACAGGTGATTGAAATTGATTTGAGAGTAGAATCAACATTTAAAAAAATGAAGTGAAAATTTACTACAAAGGAATTACTTAAAAAAAGTTATAAATGATAAATCCCTAAAATTCACAAAAATTAATGATACTACTTGTTTAGAAATTTATCTTAAGAGTGATTGAGATAATTATTAACTCATTTTTAGAATTGACTTAATAATAATTGAAATAATTAATTACTCATTTGAAAAATGATGTTAATAGTAGTTAAGTGATAAAGTTGATGTAAAGTTTGATAAATGGTTTAATATAATATTTCATGGAAGGTTTGATGAACTAATAATAGTTGTTTATCACTAAATACAAACCCAAACCCAACATTTTTTTTTAGAAGGACGATTATTTACTGCCATTCTTCTAAAAAAACAAAAAAAATACACACATTCTAAATATACTTTTGATAAAAAAAAAAAAAAAAGGGTCAAAGATTTCAATTGCCCCATCAGTTGCATCGTGTTAAAAAATTAAAATTTTAACTTTTTTTTTATCAAAATTGTGATTCCAAACCTTTACCCTTTTGACTTGATAGATCCCAACTTGACATTTATCTTCTTTTACTTCGAAAATCAAATATTTGACTGATTGAGAAAACGCCACCGACTTTCCACCAGCACGAGGGAAATGGGTCGCTACAACAGTGGGGCTTCCTTTATTACATTATTTAATCATATACCTTTTGGGTCTTCGTATTCAAAACTTTGAACCACTCCCACTGAAAAAAAAAAAAAAAAAACTTCTTTCCTGCAATACTTGTTGATCATTCCTTCCTTTTTGGCTCAGCCCTGATTTTCGCCGAACACCCATCACATCAGTTGAGTTTTTGAGGCTTTCATTTGGGTTTTTCTTGCAAATACTTTTTGTTTATGCCTTACTTTTCAAACATTGTTTCATTAGGTTCACTGCTTCTAATTGCTTGCTTTTTTGAAAATGACTTGTACCTGTGCCTTCATGAAGGGGGTATTTTTCGTTTTGTGTTTATCATATTCACAGCCATTACTGTGCATTTATGATTCTGCATCTCTGGCATGCCTCTTGATTCTGAGTTTTTGTGTGGTTAGTGGAAATGGGGTTCTAGTTTATGATGTGGGTAATGTAAAATCTGGATTTTGGGGGAAATGTGTGACTTGTTATGCTTATTTTGGCATGAGTTTCTTTGCTGATGCTTGGGATTTTTGTTTTTGTTTTTTGAATTTTTTTTTTATGTAAAGGTCAGCCACTGAACCTCATGAGCTTGAAATTCGGACTCAGCTGCTGAAACTGGACTTTGCTTGTAAGACTCTTTGTGTTCTTCATTTCTTCTGTTTTTTTAGAGCTTCCTTTTGAAGGTTTTTTTTTCCTTTATTGACATTGTGTTTTCACAGATGTGATACCCACTTTGGAGACAGTTATAATTCAGGGAATGTTGTCGAGCTTGGTTGTGCTGACTCGTTTTTAGAGGTATGGTGTTATGTTATGGACGTGTTTTTTTGTTATTGAAACCTTAATTTTCCAAGTGATGTTCATTGTTCAATACTGGTATTAGCTTGTGTTTTAGTCCTTAATGCTTGGATGTTTATCAATTTCGTCCCTATTGGATTAAGAGTTCCAATTCAGGTTTTAGCATTTTTGATAAATTATGAGAAGTAATTGGCAAAAACCTTCTGCCTTTTCCATTAATATTCTATCAAATATATAGTACACAAAATATCAAATATTAGAGAATACCATAACAAATCTCAACTATATTATTTCTGTTAGTAGATGTTAAATTTGTTACTTTTTTTTTTTACTACATATCCGGGGCGCGGAGATTTTACAATTAAGCTCACTCGTAAGTTTTGAACTTGGAACCTTCAAGGGAGCATTCCTTGGAGACTCCAAGCATCTACAAATAAGGTTGCCCCTTGGGGAGGGTGTTAAATTTGTTACTGATAATGATACTTGGTGAGTAGAGAGAAAACTGGAGTATGAATTAAACTACTTAGGAGAGGAAAAGTAGATAGTTAATGCCAACTTCTTGGAAATTTGGAGGTCAAAAATTAGAAATTTTCTATTAGGTGCCCTAATTTCTCTTCTAAATATCTGTGAACTCATGTGTTACGTAAGCTTACCATTAGTCACATTTAACACTAATGAAAAGAGTTTATAAATGAAAAATGTTAAAAGGCAAAAGACGGAATTGGAACCTTTTGAACAATAAGGACTAACTGAAAAAAGCAATCAAACATTAGAGATTAAAGTATAAATTTAGCCTTTTGATTACTGGATGGTTGGAGTCCCCTGACAGACTTGTAATTTTGAAACACTTTTTTTACAAAAATAAGTATTTTAAAAACACGTATACCTTTCATACTCAACATTTCTCATATATTGACATTTTCTATGTAAATTATTGGTAGCGATTTGTTTGTTCTAGGAGAATGATAAAGGGAGATCCTTTCTTTTTTCATTCCCTCCTTGTTGCATTTAGATGATGTTTTTTGATATATGTGAGTGTTCGAGTCAGCTTGCGCGCACTTCGAATATTCTCATGGAGATACTGTCTGACCCCACAACATTTGGATGTCCAAAGAAACCCCTAGGAAATTAATCCCTAGGTAGGTGGCCACCATGGATTGAACTCACAACCTTTTGGTTTCTTATTTTCAGTTTGCATCAATTACATATTCACTGTGTTATTTGTCTCTTCTTCTCTCCATATTTGAATGGTTTTGCGTTAAAACACTAACCACAATATTACGTTTTAGTGAGTCAATTAATCTAGTCATCTATGGCTTTTCAACCACATGATTTGGCTGTAAAATATATTCTATGTAGTACACTCACCATTATATCTGCATTTTGCTTAATGTAGCAGTGGAATCTTGGAAAAAATGACTATGACAGCTGGATTATTGGAGAAAGGTGATGGTTCTTTTCCCTACAGATTTCAGCTCGAACAAGATGTAAGTGTCTGGCTGTGTATGGTTCATTACTTTTTATTTTTTATTTTATAGGAAATAGTGATTTTCATTGATGAATGAAATGGATAGTTACAAAAGGTCTATCAAATAGTTACAAAGAACTTCTCCAATGATTAATAAGATTGACAAAACAATAATCTTTTAAAGGAGCAATAGAGTGTGCCCAAGTCATGGCCAAATAAGTGATGGATTCAATTAGATTTCCTTCAATTTGAGGCAAGTATCATTGCGATCCTTCCATATTTTCCACCAAAAGCCAGTGAGGAACCGCTGCCAAAGCAATTTCTTTTCGTTCTTGAATGGATGTCCCAGAGATTGAGACAAATGAGCTCCTTGATGATTCCAGGTCTAGTGATCGTCCAATTGAAAGCGTCTTGTAGGTGATTCCACAGAGATGAGGCAATGGGGCAAAAGCTAAACAAGTGAATTTGTTTTTCACCGTTATGGATGGTTCATTACTGAGCAATAAAATATAATCTTAGATTTGCCTCAACATTTTTGTCTTTCAGTTAGTAAAACATCAAGATAAAGCAACAAAAATCCTGTAATCCTCTTCGTTACTCTTAGATCATTGGGTTTATTGACCTTTTATCTATTGAACTTAGTTTTTGGCATTGGAAACTCAAACTGCCAATAGGTTTGATTCTTAGGTTAAAAATGCTTATTTCATAGGTAAGAAGATTACAGCAAAAGTTGCAAGAAGAGATGGAACTGCACACTTCCCTTGAAGATGCTATTCAGTTGAAGGATCTAAGATTGGCCAACTTCTCATGCCTCCCTCATCATGTATGTTTCTTTTAACTACTAATTTATAGATTATCTAGTTGGGGATTTTTATGCTTTACTATACCATTCTGATTTTATGCTTTAAAATATGAAAAATCTCAATATCCATTTTTTATATCCGTTTAGGCACAACTGAACTATTCTCAAGAGACAATTATTTGACTCTTCTAGGTTGGTAGCTACCATGAATTGAATCATAGTTTCTTAGTTCCCCAAATCCTTCTTGACCACTAAGCCAACCTATGATGATTCTCATTATCAAATTTTTCCAATAATGATGACTTATAAGGAGAGAAGAAATGGTTTGGGTTAAAGTAAGGGGAAACTGTAACTCTGCATTGAAGACATTAGTGAAACAGTTGGTTGCATCAACAATTTTTCATGCCACGACCTTACTGAACATGATCTGTTTTAGAAGTGTAGTGTGCTCTTGAATTTTTAAACTAACCGAGATTTAAGCTTGGAAATCCAATTAATGGTTGATCTGTGTCATTTATCTTCTCAATAAATAGAGTTTGAAATCTGGATGTACCAAATTTTATCCCATAATGTGATCATGTTTGATTTTTCAGCAATCAGCATAAGTCTGGGGATCAGAGGTCAATCCATTATTCAACAGAATCTCAGTTAACTTTTGCTTTCAAAACCTACAAAATCTTGACTTCCTTATTTCCTCCATGATTCAAACAAACCTTCTGGAGTGTATAAATAATTTACTGATGGTGAACTGTGAATTAGAAGCCATTTTAAATGCTGTAGAGCTTTCACAAATTTCAGTTTCCTAAAGATTTTCTATTTCCTTCTTTCTTTTCAATCCCCTACTAAATAGATGTCAGAAAAAGATGTGAGTGTTATATTTCATTGCTGAGAGCCTTTGCATCTATTCCCCTTTGTTGCAGTTTGTCTCTCTTGGGACTCCAATACCTTTTATTCAACAAAAAAAAAAAAAGAACTTTTCAGTGATGTAATGAAAAGAGACTAATTCTCAAACATACAAACTCGAAAAAAAAAAAAAAACTAAGAACTTAATAAAAAAGTAAAATTCATCACATAGAAAATGAAAGCATCCCCAATTAAGATAATAATAGCTCACAAAGAGAAACCAACAAAAGTTTGAGAAAGAGAACACCAGGTAGAAGCTTTTAAATGAGATGAATTGAACTGAGCGGATCGAGGCAATTACTTATGCTCATAAATCCTCAAATTTCTTTGCATCCAAAGTTCCAAAAGAAGAGCTTTGATCCATTAGACCATGATAAAGATTCTCCAGTACCTTAATTGATAAAAAATTCTAACACTTGTATTGTAATTTCTAATTTTAACTGTTGTGGCAATATTCTTTGTATTCAAATTTGTGCAGGCCCAAGATCTTTTGTCTAGCATTGCAGTTTTGGAAGATACAGTTGTACGGCTTGAGCAAGAGATGGTCTCTTTACATTTCCAGCTTAGTCAAGAAAAGAATGAAAGGAGGCTTGCAGAATATCGTTTAATGCATTCATCACCTTGTTCAGTTTCCCATTGCTCCAATTCTGACACTATGAGAAAACCGGTATCTCACCACATTGATTTGTATCTTGATAAAATTCTTTTATTTTCCTGAAACTTCAATACTGTACTGAATTCTCACTTGCATTTAGACAAGAAATATGCTGCCATTGTTTCGATCACATTTGTGATTTTGATTTCACTTATTACTTATTCTCTCTCTGCAAAACCATAAATCTTAAAGAGAATATGTGGTTTCTTGAGCTTTACAGCCCCGTCTTTTAAGTAAAACCATAATTCTATTGCCATATAAATGAAAGAACTGTTGCAACCAATGGAAGACCAGTTCTTTTTTCCAGCTTGAAATGGCTTAACTTTATCTAGAATCTTCTTTTAAAGCATTTTCTGATCAATTAACATATGGTTATAGATGTATGGTTTGTCTTTGTCATACTATCTGGATTTTTCTAGCTATCGTTTTCAGTGTTTTTAGTAGATAGCATAGTTCAGAGAAAGTCCAATTTCCAACTTCTCTATTCCACCACACATCTTTTTTAATTTCTCTAAAATGATTGTGGCAATGGACTATTCACTAAACATTTACATTTCTAAAAATGCATTAAAAGATTTCGACTTCTGAAAGAAGTTTGTAAGGACTAAGGACTTTCATGTATGAATTTTACAAACAAACCTTTGATATTGTGGCTAAAACAAACAAATTTCAATGTTTTCATCACTTCTATTTCATGGTTAGTTGGAAACAGCACACTCTGAGACTAGATTTGTTTCCCTCCATCTCGTTGGGTTGAATAGCTTGTTTGAGTAATGTCTTCCAACATTCATGGGAAGAAGCTGACGCACTGATTTTGAATGAATAGATAGTTTTGTCAGAAACTTTAGGAATCAACATTGTTTGGAGTTAGATTGATGAAAATTTTCAATTGCTATTATCAATGTATCATTTTGTGTTACAAAACCAAAAATATTGGATTAACGTTGTAGCTCTGTTTATGCTGAATCAGAATGCAGTTGGCCTAGCTAAAGCGTACTCTGAGAAGACATCTGTGACAGAGGTCAATGAATGCTCCAAATCAGTAGAATGTGGTAAAATGTCTCGAGGTCCACCGTCAAGTGGCCTGTGGCATCACCCTAATATATTATCAGAAGAAATGGTCAGATGTATGAAAAACATATTCATCTCTCTAGCAGACTCTGCGGTGCCATACAAATCAACAACAATGGAAAGCCACTCACCTGTATCGCCCCGTGGACATCTATCGAATTCATCATGGTGGTCATCATCTGAACGGTCCATCATTTCATCAAGAGTACAAAGTCCACAGATTGATCTTCCAAGTAGCTCTGAAGTATTGGCCACACAGAATGCCTGTGATCCATACAGTGTACGTGGAAAATTAAGTTGGGCTGACATTGGAAATTATTCACAAGCAGCTGAAGTTTCTTGGATGTCAGTTGGAAAAAAGCAATTAGAATATGCTGCAGGAGAATTGAGGAAGTTCCGGTAGTGTTCATAAGCCACATTATCCATTTTTCTTTCATATTTGTTGTGCTTTCTTCACTTTTTGGCGATATGATAAACCTGCAAAATCTTAATGTGATCTAGAGTTGACCCGTTCTTGCCCTAATGTATTTGTTTGATGAACAGCGCGCTTGTTGAGCAGCTTGCTAAAGTGAATCCCATGCATTTAAACAGTGACGAAAGGCTAGCCTTTTGGATTAATTTATATAATGCACTGATCATGCATGTAAGCTGCTGCTTGTTATATTTGGTTGCAGTTGGAGCATATTTGTAAAATATGGATTAACAAACAGATACTAAGTTGGTTGTTCACATCATATCTTATTTTTTTACAGGCTTACCTGGCTTATGGTGTTCCAAAAAGTGAATTGAAACTTTTCTCTTTGATGCAGAAGGTTTGTTTCAAATGCCATAGTATTTTTTTTTTTTCCTTTTATGTGGTAGTTGTAACTTGTAAGTATAGCAATTACATGTTGTAGAGTTGTACATAGCATGTTGCCTCACCGATTCACGTCTATTTGGTTAAAATTGTGGTGATGATACTAACTCTCCTTTATATTGTATGAAAGAATATATTGACAAAAATGTCAATTGCTCGAGATTTATTTAGAAAAGCTTTGATTAAGCATGCATAAAATATGGATTAAGTTCACTTTCAACCTAGTATCCATGATTTTTGTGGGTCACCCTTTCAAAGGGAATGCGAAAACTCTTTGGATGGCTGTTAACAACTATTTTTTCTAGATTCTTTGGGTCACCCTTATGGCTGTTTTCCGGATGTCCTTTATTTACTTCTATCTAATGCTCTGTATTGGTGTAAATGTTCACAGTTCACCTCCCTTTGAAGTCTCTACTTTACTAAACAGTTGGAGTTCTTTTCTGTAATATACCGTTGGTGGTCTTTTCATTTCATTTATCAAAGAAATATCTATGTTTTTCTCTAAAAAAGTTCACTTCCCCAGAAAACCGAGGTTTGATTCCTGGCAATGGAAATATTTTTTGCCTACTATTTTAAGAAAAAATTCACTGAGATAAGTTTCCATGTGTCAATGAAAAAACATCATTTTTAAAACCTCAGTCTTGAATGTTGATAACCGAATCTGCATTATATCAAGGTTCACAGTTTCCAGGAAATACCATCTACTAGTTGATTGCCTTTGTTGGTTAGTAGTTACCATTT
This sequence comes from Sechiopsis laciniata, assembly GCA_037833695.1. Taxonomy (NCBI): domain Eukaryota; kingdom Viridiplantae; phylum Streptophyta; class Magnoliopsida; order Cucurbitales; family Cucurbitaceae; genus Sechiopsis; species Sechiopsis laciniata. The sequence continues at coordinate 10,431,321 of JBBMKA010000021.1, read as the reverse complement.
ATAGGTTGTGAGTTGTGTGACTTAGTTTATTGTATGCCATGGGAATATTTTACTTCTGAGGGTGGCTCTGGTGGTTACTTCCAAAGTTTTGAGTTCAAGTGTTCGGGTAGAGGTTTAATAATTTAAAATCTGTATCATCTCCCAAAGTTAGTTTTGGAGTGGCCAGTGGGCAAAGCGTCTCCTTGGATTAGTGAGGTGGGTCTTAAGCATAATGCAAAAATTGAGGCCCCTCCAAGTTATAGAAAAAAAAAAAAAAACAATAGAAGCTACAACGTGCGTTCAAATTTCGAAGTCTATGTGCATTTCGAAGTCTATGTGCTCTTGTATAATTTTTGATATCTCCATGAATTAAGTACACTTCTTGTTGAAACTTCAGAAAACAATCAGTTTTGGTCGAAATGCCTTGTACAAAATTTACAGGTTCTTGTTTTTGTTGTCTATAAGTTGTTTCTTTTTGGGTGTCAAATGATATATTCTTTTGAAATGTACTCTCACAGGCAGCATACACAGTGGGGGGACATTCTTTCAGTGCATCAGGAATTGAGTATGTCATCCTCAAGATGAAACCACCAGTTCACAGGCCACAAATTGTATGCACTTTCTAGACAACAGATTTTATGCTTTCTTGCTTATCACAAGTCCATTGCCTCATTACCTTGTGTTGTGGAAAATTATAATCAGGCTTTGCTTCTTGCTCTTCATAAGTCGAAAGTGACGGAGGAGCAGCGAAGATTTGCATTAGACAAACACGAACCACTTTTAACGTTCGCTCTGAGCTGCGGAACATACTCTTCTCCTGCGGTAATTCTGATTAACATACTCATGTGTAACATAGTGGACGGCATATATATGTAACATAGTGGACGGCGTATTTACATTTTTCTACTCCTAAATACTTATGAAGGTGAGGATCTACACTGCAAATAACATTGGAGAGGATCTTCTGGAGGCACAACGCGATTTCATTCGAGCTTCGGTAGGTATTAGCAGTAAAGGAAGATTATTGGTACCGAAACTGCTATATTGCTTCGCCAAAAACTCTGTTGACGATGCAAATTTGGCAGTATGGATATCTCATTACCTTCCACCCCAACAGGCTGCCTTTGTTCAGGGTTGTATGTCGCAGAGGCGGCAAAGCCTAATCGGTTCTCGCAACTGTGGCATTCTTCCTTTTGATTCTCGCTTTCGGTACTTAGTTTTGCCTGAGAAATCTTCATTGCAATGATATCTTCATGCATTTGTATAAATAATCACCAAGTCTTCAACTCTAGTATTCTGCCTTTGGTTGCTTAATGTGGGTGTAAATTTTTGTTTTTTCGAAGAAATAATTGCTAGGTAGGTGGAAATTGTGCCCTTAATTTTGTATATTGCATTCAAGGGGAAGGGAAGTAGTTGATATTCATTTTCTAGGTGATTGTTGTGCATATTTATACAATCACAATAATCTTGTACTGACCTGAGTGAACAACTTAAAGATATCAAAGACTAAGCCTCTTTTCAAATATTATATATTTTTCTCTTTGTTCAGCCTATTTAGTTTGGCTCAATTTTATATATTGCTGCTTTAGATATTTAATTTGATGGGTCGCCTTTTTACTTGCAAATGTTATAATTCTCTGAGTTTCTTGGGGACTAAATGTTAGAAAGAAAGGACAGAGTCAATTGGAAGTGAGAATATATATACTGAATTTAACAAAATTTGGGGGATGAATTTGAATTCAGGTCACACATAAGTTGAACTCAACTCTTGTTGACTAAATTGAGAATGTTATCTTAAAGGTTAAAATGCCATTTTTGTCTTCAAATTTTATTCGATTTTGATTCTTAAACTTTCAAATGTCTAATTTTAGAGTCTAGACTTCGTTGTTTGTCCAATTTTGTTCCCTCGACTGTTAAAGAAAGTTAAAATTAGAGCCATCTACTGCTTTGGAGAGGCTTGAGTCAAGTCTACATGTCTTGCAAAGGTTGGATCAGGCCTCCTAACACCTTCAGAAGCTTGGTTAGGTCCTGACGCCTAGCAAACATTGACCTTTTGGTTGAGGTTATAAAGCTTAACCAATTCAACCAACCAAAATTTATAATTACGACTAGAGATGTCTGTTAGGGGTATTGAATCCTCGTTTATGTGAAGAATGAGGGAGTGAGTGGAGACAAAAAATTCTCAAATGGGGATGAAGAATGTATTCTCTATTCCCATTTCCCTGTTCTATTTATATTTTATATTTATTTTCTTTGATTTTTTAAAACATATCTATACATAAAAGTATGAATATTTTCTTAAAAAATTCAATATGAAGTTGAAAATTAATAATTATTTATTATTAAGAGTTAGCTATTGTTTTAATATAGATTAAAAGTTAACTATTTAACGAATTAAAAAAAAAAATTGAATTGAGATTTCAAAAAAAATAAATGGAAATAATTCCTTACGGTGAACCTGATTCCCACAACTTTCCTTGGAGAATCCCCGCCTCCATCCCCACAAAATTTAATGGTGAAATTCGTGGAAATGTGGATTAAAAATAGTGATAGTGATAGGGATGGAGATGGTAAACCCATCCCCACCATGGACATCTCTAATTACAACATTGCCGCCATGACTAAGGGAAGAAATCCCAAACCCATTGGCCACGTATTTTCGATTGTCCATCGATCAAACTTTAGACAATATTCACAATTAGCATAATAGTACATGTTTTTTTTTTTTTTTTAAATATTCAATAGTACATATAGTTGTCATGTCACTCTTAAGGTCATTAAATCCATAAAATGATGCACCTTGGGAAATTTCAAATATATTGACAGATTTGATCGAAGGATCATTTTCTTCTTACATGAACATATTCCATTCGTGGAAACTATTTACAAAAGAGATCACATTTTCCTAGCAAAAATGTAACAGCAGAAATCACATTTCAGCATTTGTTCATCTATGATACATAAAACTAGTGGAAGTCCTACATTGTATTCATCTAATAGTGTAAGAATATGAGAATATGAATAGCATTTTTCCAGACCTTGTATTATACATCTGCCAGATATTCTCTGACTGGTATCCCAAGTATCGGAAGTTTTGCAGTCGATACCAAAGGTATGGTTTCAATAATATACATAGCTGCAAATAATGAATAAATGTAACTGGGCCAGATTGAGATCGAGCCAATTGGAACTATGTGATCCATATTTTTCTAAGTTTCAGCTACATTTTTTCAGGAAGAATTTGGCCCTTGGTTTCAAATGGGAAGAAAACAACACACATCCCTGACAGAAAAATTATAATCTCAAACAAAACAATGGCCTCTGTTTGTTGGCATCCTTTAACCAGAGCTACTGCCACGAGAGGGCACACAATTCCCCCAATTCTTCCAATAGAGCTAGCAACCCCGACACCGGTTGTTCGGATTGAGGTTGGATAAATCTGTAGTTTGCAAAGATCGTTAGAGTATAAATACGTTACACGACAGCAAAGAATGAGCTTGAGAAAAACTGGGCGTGAACAAAGGTTGCACCAAGAAACATAAACATGTATGGAGGAAAACTTTGGCTGGTAATCACATTTTGAACCAAAGTGGAATAGAAGACAGAGGAAAGATAATTTGAGAAAAAAAAAGCTTCTTATTAGAGAATGCAAATCTGTAACAATGAGTCCCATGATAAATCACACAAGCAACTAACATGGAGATTAATAGAGATTTTAGTTTTTTTAAAAAAGGAAAATTCAAGTCCAGATAAAAAACCAAGAATCAAAAGCAGAAAACAGTCCATCCTCTTAAAGTATCACATTGTTATTAGGAACATAAATAATATGAGACAACAATTCTAGTTTGATTCATGATGTGGAAATTCTCTTTGGCAATATAATTTAGCATTCCAACTTACCTCGGGAGCATATATATAGGCAACTGTGAATGCACAAGTGACACATACGCGAGCTCCAAACAAGAGGCCTGTAGTTAAGCCATCAATCTGATAAAACGCCAAGGGAAACAGAAAGGCGGCAGCCAAGAAGAACATTGCAGCCATCGACAATTTACGCCCTAATTTGTCAACCAAGACAGCTGACAACACGAGACCAGGAAACTCTTCAAAGAAAATTTGAGGTCCGTTAGATTATCATCCATCCACTAAACGTAACCTTTGAACCTGACTAGATACAACTTTGGAACAACCAATAGACTGTTACCTGCAAAACTAGAGATGAAGACATCTCTGTAGTTGACAACATCATTTTCTTTTAGATGTATATCAGTAGACGTGCATATACTCTTCCCAGTCAACTCAGAGGTCAGCAACACGAGGCCATAATAAGAGAAGGCGTTTCCAAAGAAAACTACCCACAAGAGCAATGTAGACACAATCAATTCTCGAGAAAGAAGCTTTAACAATGGAGAGAGACCGACTATATTAGATTTCATCGCTCGAAAAGTTTCAACTTTTGTTTGTCTTTGTGGAAGCAAATGTACATATTCCACGGGAATACTTTGCTCCTCAAAATCATACGAGTGACTAGAAACAAGATTGCCAGGAGGAACATTTGTTCTATTATACCGTGCTATTTTCTCTAGAATATTAGCTGCATCACTTGTTCTGCCTTGTAAACAGAGATACCGTGGGGACTCTAGAGTAAATTGGTAGAAGACCAGCAGAAGAAATGAGGGTAAAGAAGAAAATGCGAGGAGCCACCTCCAACCTAAGTTTGGCATGACTACCTGCAAATAAGAGGGTATAAAATATTAAAACATGAAGGTGACTACAACCATTTACAATAGTGTCAGCTGCAAAGCATAGAGTCAAAGAAGGAAGAGCCAATAAGGAGACTAAGCTGTCCGAGGTACAAAACTCAGGTGAATGAGCCTGACCTCCATGTGCAATAACTAAATTTAACCTTTTTTTTCTTTTTTTTAAAAAATAACTAAATTTAACCTAAATTTAAAGAAACCGAATTTTGAATCACATTTAGATGACTATGATATCAACCACTAATGGGAACAGGACAGCAAATAAATTATGTTTTAAACTACTACAATATGTCATACAATTTGGATTTATCAGATAATGATGTTTAATTCCTGGGAAACTGGTTAGTTGATACTGTTCAAAGCCACAATTAGAAAGCCGCAGCTCCTTGTACAAATAAATTATCCGATAACAGCAAAACTAATAAAGCTGTTAAGCTATGTTGAATTATGTTAAACCACCAATCAACCCAAAAGCTTAAGCTGATGGATTGGGATAAATTTATTTATATCAACTAATACTCTCCCTCACTCGTGGGCTTAAAGATTTAAGAAATGTCCTACAAGTGGAATTTAGTTTTAATTGGGGAAGAAACGACTTGGCAGGAATTCGAACTCATGACCTCCTGTTCTGATACCATGTTAAATTATGTTAAACCACCCATCAACCCAAAAGCTTAAGCTGGTGGATTGGAGTAAATTTATTTATATCAACTAATAATAAATAATTTTCACCTTTTAGAACAACAGCTGACTAACAAACCAAGGAACTATTCACTTAGCTGAAGACGAACAATTTTAAACCATTAAAAAATAATGACTACAAGAAAACTCTTTTTTTAATATTAAACCAGTGTTTTTAAAGGCGCAAAGGCTCTCTGGAGCCAGAGGCACAAGATGCAAAAAAGGAGCGGGCTTTATTTTAAAGGCATGCCATGTATAAAAAATATATATATATATATTTATCACAAAACATTAAAAATATATATTTATCACAAAAATATATATTAATCACAAAGTTGCAATATTCATCTATGATCTATATATAAGATATCAAAACAAGAGGAAGCTAGCTTTTCAATATTAGTAGCATTTTATCCAATCCAAATATTAAATAAGTCCTACAGCTTGAACTCCTCTCCACTGAATTCCAAATCCTCCTCATCCACTTCATTGTTGAACTTGTATCCCTCTATATCTTCTTCTTCTTCACTAACAATCTCCATAATTGACCCACGTTGTATAAAAGGTTGTGGTTGTGTGGAGGATGAAGATTGAGTTGTTGCCTTGTGTCTAGAGGTATTAGCCCTAGAATAATATCTTGGTTCATTCGCTCCACCAGCTCGAGAGACATCGCCCCAAGTTAATGTATCATCTTCAAATACAAGATCACGATCCTCCTCATCAGAATCATCTTCCATTACTCCAAGCAACCACTCATTACAACCATCAATGTCATTCAAAGTGATGGGGTTGATGGAATCTCGAATGTTATATCGACGTTACAACGCTCTATTATATTTGATGTAGACTAAGTCATTTAATCGACTTTGATCAAGTTTATTTTTCTTCTTGCTATGAAGCTGCAAAGCCAATTATATAAATAAGTAAAGTTTAACTCCATTACTTTACTTAACTATACTTCAAGTTTAGGAGATAAAAAATAATTACTAACCTGTTAAAAAACACTCTAGTTCCGCTCACAACCTGATGCACTACAAGCAAGGCCTAAAACCTTTAATGCAAACTTTTTCAAACATGGGGTTGAATGTCCAAAGGTACTCCACCATGCCACTAAAGATCAAAAGTCAAAACTATATATGTTAATAACTATTAACTTCCACACTTAAAAGTTAAATTGTACTATATCGTGCTCATTAGTCGTACCTGGAGATCTTTTGTCTCGATTTCTATAGCCAATGGTTGTCCAAATGATTCTTCAGCTTCCTTGTATTTAGGGATCTCTGCAAGTATTTTGTGTTGTTCTTCCAAAGAAGGAATCATTCGAGTTATACATGCTAGTAACCTATCATTAATTTCTTGATTATCGACAATGGCAGGATCTTTGTAAAATAACTTGGGGTTTAGAAAATGACCTGCTGCATGCAATGGACGATGTAATTGAAGCTCCCACCTTCAATCAATAATAGCAAAAATTTGTACTTCTCTTTCTGATAATGAAAAGCTTTCTCTATGGACTCTTTGGCTCGATCCATAGCCTCATAAATGTATCCCATTGGAGGCTTCTTCTCACCATCCACCAACCGAAGCACTCGTACTAAAGGGTTTGATACTTTAAGGCCAAAGACTATTGTAGCCCAAAAATTAGTCATAGTAATGGTTTCAAGAACTCGTTTGCCTTGTTGCTCTTTGCTCCATTTGCTATTTCTCCATTCATCAGATGTAAGCATCTTCCTCATGTTAGCTTGTTGAGTGTGTAGACTAGACAATGTTATGCTAGCTGTAGCAAATCGAGTCTTTGTCGGTCTAATCAACTCCTTTGAATTAGTGAACTTCCTCATCATATTCAATAAATCAGGTCTTACATAAATGAAATTACTGATATCCATGGCTCGTTTCAATGTCTTGCGCAACTTTGGGATCTTTAATATGTCTTCCAACATTAGATCTAAACAGTGTGCTGCACACGGCGACCAAAACAAATGTGGTCGTTTCGCTTCTAACAATCTCCCTGCCATTACGTTTGCAGAGGCACTATCAGTAACAACTTGTAGTACATTAGGCTCTCCAATACGCTCAATAAAGTTGCCCATTAATTCAAACATCTTTTTTCCATCTTTAACAACAGATGATGAGGCATCGATGGACTTGATGAACACTGTCCCTTTTGGACTATTAACCAAAAAGTTTAGCAATGTTCTATTTCTCCTATCCATCCATCCATCGGTCATTATTGTACATCCAACCTTAGCCCACTGTTCTTTGTTAGCATTGAGCATCTAATCGGTGCTTTCAACCTCTTTCTTCAGGCAAGGGACCCTCAATTCGTGATAGGTGGGTGGCTTTAATCCTGGACTAAATTGTCCTATTGCTTCTATCATTGGTGCAAAACTATCGTAATTGCAGGCATTAAGAGAAATTCCGGCATCACAAAACCACCTAGCAATGAATTGGATAACATTCGACCTCATCTCCTTTTTGTATGCCGCATTCAAAGTTGTTTGCTTTTGAGTTATTGCTCCACCACCTCGTGGTTTAGGAGCGAAGAATGCATCCATGGGATCCTTAGCTTTGGGTTTCTTGAAATTCGATTACGAACTCGAACTTGATGTAGGTCTTTTCCCCGAAAGACTAACATTTTCTTCATCCTCGTCACGTTCATCATTAAACCATAGAGTTCGGTTTGTACATCATTCGAGACAGCCTCTGAAACCATATTTCTTTGTTGTTTGACATCCTTCTTAATCGTCATAAACGCTCTAAGTTCTTCCTTCACATGTTCAGGACATTTTCTACAACTCGTCCTTCAGTTACTTTCGCACTGCTAGATCTTTTCTTGAGGGGTGTTCTTCATTTTCTTGACTTGCCATCTTTCAACAAAGGTATACTTAAAAAAAAACAGCAAACAACACATTATAATACATTATACACTCACTGACTAACACAAATGACACATATAGTAAAAAATCATCACAGATGACAGATTCACAAGCATTCAAAACAACTATCATAATTCATAAGAAATAAAGAAGATTTTTTAAGTTCCTTCCAACCAAGCAACCAGCATTCAAAACAAAAGAACTAAGCAACAGTGAAATAATAGCAGAGAAATAATATGCTTTTCAACAAGCATTCAAAACAAAAGAGAGAATTAATATGTTATATGCCAAAGCAAAAGTGTCTATTTATTTGAAAATCAACTTGTAAAACAATACACAAAACAGAGAAGATGACATTGGGTCTATATATTTGAAATAATACACAAAAGAAAGCCTATTTAATCATTCAAACAAAAAATAAATGCAAATAGAGAAGATGCAACAGTTGGTTTACTAATCTATAAAAAAAAAAAAAAAAAAAAAATTGATTTTGAAGAAGAAAAAGACTCACCAGACACTGCCAGTGAGTCTTCGAAAACAGTCGCCGGTGTGCCGTGTGTAGACAATCTTAGAAGAAGGGTTCAAATTCAAGGGTTTCGGTTCGGAGAAGAGGAATGCGCAGGAGAAGTCGAGACTCGAGGGTTTCGTTTGGGAATGGCTTACGTTGTTTTATGAATGAAAATATATGAAGGAAGTTTCTAATTAAGTTAAACCAAACGACGTCAATTTTGGATGGTTATTTTAAAAAAAAATAAAGCGCCCTAGGCGCGCACCTTTTGCGCCCCAGCACATTGCATAAAGGCGCGGTAAGGCAAGCGCCTTCTTTTACGCGCTATGACTGAGCAAGGCGAGGCACAGCCTATGCGCCTTGCGACTTTCCGCGCCTTTTAAAACATTGTAACCAAGCTTTCATTGAAATAAAAATGAAAGAATACATGAAGAGAGCACGTACAAAAAGGGACGAAGCCTACAACGGCTTCCAATCAAGAATAATCCGACCTGAGGAGTAATTACAAAACATTTTTGTCACAATCTCAAAAAAAAAAAAACCAAAACATTTTTGTCACCCAAGCCCAAAGAAACACATAGAATCGAATGAGAGACTGCACATCATCCAAAAATCTGTCTCTCAAAAGATTCTATTGATTCTTTCACCCCAAAGACCCCACGAACCTGCCACAAAACTTTCCGTTCTCTCGAAAAAGGGATAGACGAAGAACTCAATAACCATATCCCTACAATCTCTTTGTCTAGCAAAGGAAATATCGAAGTCCAAAAAAAGTTGTCCTAAATTAACGAGGTCGACTCACACTGCCACAAAACATGATCCAACCCTCAACATCTCTCCCGCAAAGAATAAAACACCAAGGTCCCACCAAAGCAGGCACCTTCCTCACCACTTAATCCACAATGTTCACCCTACTGTTTAAAACCTTCCAAATTAAAAACTTGACCTTCAAAATTTTCACCTTCCAAACCAAGTCAAACACAGAACTCCCTATCAAAGGTTTGAAGGAAAGGGTAACAATGCACTTGAAAAAGGACCCATAGGAAAATTCATCGAAAGGACAAGGGAACCAAGAACAACATCCATCTTCCTTGGCACACTCTGAAGCTCCCCCACAAAAGACAAAAGGTCTACGATTTCCAACATCGAATAAAGGGTGCTTGAAACCTGTTGGTTAATATAATTAAATTTACTCCAATCCTAAGTTTTTTGTTTGATTGGTGATTTAACATAATTCAATATGGTATCAGAGCAAGAAGTTCTATGTTCAAGCCATTGCAGAGTCATTTCATCCCCAATTAATATTAATTTCCACTTGATGCACATTCTAAAAAAATTTCAAGCCTACAAGTGAGAGGGAGTGTTGATTGATATAATTAAATTTACTCCAACCCATCAGTATATATTTTTAGGTTGATTGGTGATTTAACATAATTCAACACCAAACGAGGTGAAAAGTTTGGCCCCAAAAGAGATAACACCCTGACCACCAACCAAAATTTTACCGACAACAAATGATAAAGGTAGGGAATACTAAATAAATGGGTCTATCCCCCACCCATTCATCTTCCCATAAAAAAAAGTTTGTCCCATCCCCCACATAAGAGAGCAAAAAGCAAGAAAAGAAGGATACTCAATAGCAATGCTTTTTTAGGTGTTTCTAGAAGTGTTTTGACCCCACGATTTCATGTCAAAAAAAAATATACCATGCTTGCTCACAATCACCTTAAGCCAAAGGATGCCAAGCTCCTGATGCAAACGTTACAATCATTTCAATAATAGAAAGATAACAAAATAAATAAGTGTTCAAGGATCTTGCACCCTCCTTATCTTGAGATCACTCTCAAGCCTTAGAACAATCACTCAATCAATGTCTTAATGTCTTTTCACTTTTTCATCCTCTTTTATTTAAAACTCCATATTCTTATCCTAATCTGAAGAGATTGGCCATCCCTTATCCTACTCCTAATAGGATTGGGCATTCCTATCATTACCTGTTGTCCTCGTAAGAGAAGGAAATCACCTACCTCACACCCCATCTACTCAACTTGTCTCTCTCATAGTTCAAACCCAAGATCTTACACTTGCCCTTATTGATCTTCAAATGATTTTAAAAAATGCTAAAAAAATTATTCATATCAATGAACGACTTCTCCTCCCTCAAACAAAAGAGAAGAGTGATGTCGACGAACTAATGATAAAAAACAAGTAAATTCTCCTTACTTACTAAAAACCCTCCACGACACCAGTCTCTACCCTTTTTGAAATGATTCTACCAAGAATGTCCACCACTAATAGAAACAGAAACAAAAAAGAAGAAAGGTGGTCTCCTTGTCTGAATCTTTTAAACGTAATATACCGACCTTTCGATATATCATTCACGATTATAGAGTATTTAACTGATCTGACACAAATCCATATCCATGACCTCCACTTATACCCAAAGCACTTCTAAGCAAGAGTCCAGTAAATTCCAATCCACATGTCGTAAGCCTTTTCGAAATCAAAGTTAAAGATTACACCTTCTTGTTTGCTTCTTCTATAATCCTCTATCACCTCATTTGCAATAAGTGCTTGTGCTTGATCCAAAATTTCCTATCTTCAACTCAACTAAAGGAATTTTCTTAACTTGAGCCAACATTTTAGCATTTAGCAATATTCTCGTAAATACTTGTCATTAAGCTAATTGGCCCCCTCCTTCGTAGTTGCGTCCTTTTTTATATAAGGAAAACGAACGTTTCGTTCATGGAGCTATCATAACCCCTCTTTTGTGGAATTTACTAAAAATCTTCTCAAATGCCCGTTAATACCCTCCTAACAATCTTGAAATAAATTCGTTGTAAAGTCATCCAGATCAGAAGCCTTGTTTCTATCAAGGTCAAACATCCCTTTCCAAATTTTATTTCTAGGGTGAACGGAGCTCCCAACTCTAAATTGTCATTACCCGAAATCGGACACCACTCCACTCCCTCCAAAAAAAGTTTGGACCTAACAAAAGGAGCATAAAGAGAACATAGAAAGCAATTATTTCCTCTTCTATCTCTCTCCCTACTCTTATAGGATCTCTCCCCAACTATTCTCCCTCTTCTATCTCTCCCTACTCTTATAGATATCTCCCCTACTCATATAAGATCTCTGCCCTACTATTCTGAAGAGAGTAAAAAAAGTTCATACTCCTACCACTAGCCACTCTATGGAAAAAAGTAGGTTTCACATCTCCCTCCTCAGCTACCTTACCCTAACTTTTTGTCTCCAACTCACCAACTCCTTCCTAACAAGCTCTCCAAACACCCCTTAAACCTCTAAACACTCCTTAAGAGCTTTGCTCAGGATCCCATCTTCCTCGAACCTATCCAGATTCGAGCGTACCAATCCTCCCCAAATCCTGCTTCTAACTTTTAAATCCCAAACCACTTTCTCATTCCACCCCCTTTTAACTTCTCTCTTAAGGATTTTCACTTACCTAAAAATCCATGTCCTTCACACTTTCCGTCACCTCCACTGACCACCAGCAAAAGAAAAAAAAAAAAAAAAAAAAAAAAAGAGGCCTAAAATTTCCCACCTTCCGAATCCTAGTTACATAATTTTTTGGTATAAGGCAGATACTTTTTGTTCACAGGGCGGCCTATAATCCCTTTCTCATGAAACTCACCAAAAAACTGGTTAGCTACATAATTGATACAGAATTTCTACATCACACACTGTCTCCATATAGCTACTATGAAATTGTATCAAAAGGAACATATATAAATACTACGTAAAATTGGAAGTGTAAACTAATCACCAAAATTAGATATCATTGCAAGCAGTGTCATGTCAACCAGACTGTGAACACAGCTTCTTATCTATATCTTTTTTTTAATAAGAGATCAAAATGTAGTAAGAGCATGTACTGCAGACTAAAACAGAAAGCTGGACTATACCCATGCCAATGAAGCTTCAAGGATTGTTCCAACGGTCCAAAATGCTGAAAAAATAGCCATCCAAGTGCCTCTTTCAGGAGCAGGAATGAATTCCAAGAACCAGGAAGCAAGTACAGGGGCACCTCCCAACCCAAAGCCAACTAGACAGCGAAGAATTAGCAAAGAGATATAATTTGGGGCAAAAGCACTTAGAAATCCAGCAACAGAAGTGATTGTTGCTGTAATGAAGAAACCTTTCCTGAATGAGAAGAGTTAGAAATGAAAAACCAAAGGAAATGTAGGATCACCTAGGTCAAAAACTGAAAGAAAAAAAAAAAGTATGGCAGATAAATTAAAAGAGATATAATTTGGGGCAAAAGACCTTGGAATCCAGCAATAGATGTGATTTTTTAAATAATGAAGAAATCTAACCGGAACAAGAGAAGTTAAAAAACATTAAAAAAAAAAAAAAAAAAAAAAAAAAAAAACCACCAAGACAACCATAAGAATTCAAATCTATACCATAAATATTCAACTGCTAAGTTTTGAATGTATATACAATATTTTATGAGTATTAGTCAAAAGACCAGAAAAAGAAAAACTTCAAGTTTGAAACATAAGAACCATTAAAAAGGAACTAGAAGCAAAAGACGCAAGTAAATAGCACAAAAGCGCATTATCAAGCATACGCATAAGTTAGTAAAAGTAAAATGATATTAGAATAAAGGAGACATGCCTTCGTCCATGTTTATCCGAAACTATGCCCCATGTATAGGCCCCAACTAACATGCCTGCAAAAACCACACTGGTGATCAAAGACTCTTGATGAGGAGAAAGGCTCCACTCAGACTGAACTGCGGGTCCAACAAAGGAGAGTAACATCATTTCCATAGCTTCTGAAAGCCATCCCATCCCAGCATAAGCAAGCACAAGAATTTGGAAATTCCCAAAACCCATGGAAACAAGAGCTTCATCAATAGTGTACCTCGGGCTTCCACATTCATCTTGCACCTTACAACACATGAAATAGATAGTAATTACCGACAAGTATCACGCAACTAATTCATGTGCGAAAATTTCCACTAATCTAAGCATCTCATAATTAAATTGATGACCCTTATAACACAGTTGAGGATGTCTATGGTGTTAAGAACTGTATGACGACTTAGGCGTTTTAATGCTTTGAAAGGCCGATTTCACAAAAATGGTTTGAACACAACTTGAAGACATACAACTTCCTGCAAACTTCTAGATGTAACAGTAGAATTGAGTTTCTGTCTCCAGAAAATTAAAGTGAATATTGAACTCTACATCCAAGTCTTCTTATAGATTGTTTAGATAGCTTTATAATAAGCAGTGCAAGATATGTAGAGTCCGTTTCATCATCAGCTTCGAAATTGAAACCAACGACGCACAGTTGATCAAAAGAAAAATAAAACCTATCTTCGAAATTTGAGCTCAAAAGCCCTATAAAGTACGCAGCATATGAAAATCATTCATTCAATTCCTCACTAAAACACATTCCAGCCATAACAAGAATCATAACTTCCAAACTTTGAACTAGATTACGAACAATACAAGTAGAAACCGAGTCGATGAATGAATCTATAAACAGAAAGAAAAATCGAAGCCAGCTTACAGTCCAGACTGATCCTGATCCGGTAAATTCAAACGTTGAAGATTTTATGGAAGAATGAAGAGGAAAAGAAGAAGAACCTGGTGCTGTTCTTGAGAAACAACAAAGAAGCGTTCCTCTGTTTCCATCCCCCGAATCGATTATGGGGTCTGGAGATGGTTGTACGTTTTGAAGACTTCGACGTGATAAACAATAACAAAATTAAAAAAAAAATAAAAATAATAATAATAGCAATAATAATAAATTATTATGCATGATTGACCCTAAGTGGGACCAATATAATAAGTTTTGTTATACATAATAAACCCATTATATTATTTTGTAAAAAGTTCAAGAACATAACTATTTGATTCAAAGTTTAGAGATGTACAAATAGGTTGGGAAGTCGAAGATAGCTTTTTAATATATTTATAAAATATAATTTTCGACCGCAATAAAAAAAGTTCTTGAAATCAAAATGTTATGAAAAACGGCAATCAACAAGTAAATCGAAAATAAAGTAAACGCGGAAGAAGAAGAACAACACAGAAATTTTACATGGTTTACTAACGTTGTGTTAGCTAGCCCACGGGCAGAGAGGAAGCGAATTTTATTAAGGAGAAGCAAATTAGAGAATAAACATCATAATCAGCTAGAGTACTCTTATTAAACCCTATTACAAATAAAATGCTCAAATGCATAAAGGCCTAAATGCAAATCAGAATGTGTTGCGGAATACGATTAGCAAATGCGAGATGCGATTACAGATGCGAAATGCATGGGGATGCGTTCACCAATGCCAAATTCATAAAGCATTTACACAACGGGGCAGTGAGACTCTCACTTGCTAACTGGGTAGCGAGACTCCCGACTAACTAACCGTAGGACATTAAACCGTTCAAGACATATCTCAACACAAAAGTTAATGATTGTCACCTATCTAGCATTTTTTTTTTCTTTTTATCAATTTTATCGACAATCAAATGTTATAGGATCAGATAATTTGTCTTGAAAATAATTGTGCTACTTGTACAATTGCGAATAAAAAAAAGTAAGTATTAGCATGGATAGACTCTTTTAAGAAAATATTTACATATATTGGCAAGAAAATATTTATTAGCAATCATATTTTTGTATAATTATTTGAAGAACCTATAAATCCAATTATAACCTTGTTTAACCATGCCTGTTTAACTTTTATTTTTTTCAAATAACTTTCGAAATTAACTATATTCCTAAAATAGTGGCTTCCATTTATGGTGGTTATGGATTCTACCATTAAGAGAAAAATCTACCCTTTTTTATGGAAAGAAAAACCTTCAACTAACAAACTTTTATTCTTCTTCATTCTTTTTTTCTTTTTTAATTTGTTTGAGTTAGTTGAGTTTTTATGGTTGGAAAACAATTTATATTTTTTTCCCCTTCAATTTCTTGCTAAAAAGCTCTAACATTGCTCTAGAGTAGAATTTTTGAAGTTTGATGTGTTGAAAATAAAAAAATTTCACCAAATTAAAAAACCAGTAACTTTCCATTTACCATACTTTTCATTGTGTAAGTTCTTATTTGTTGTTAGTATATACATACGGTATTAAATAAGTATTTTCAATATAGTATAAATATAAAGAATACTTTGACTATATTTATTTAGTATTGTTTACTATGTATTATATTGTATTATTAATTATGTTGTTATATGTTGTATTACACTTTATTAGTTTGCACCAGTTATATTCTACTAAGTTGTATTGAAATTTGTATATCTACTTAGGTATTGATTTTGTATGTAATTTAATGAGCATATATTACAATACACAAAATCATCACTAACAATACACAAAACAACATCAAATACACATACATTAACATCACAATACCTTAAAGTTACGGTTATATATCATGTATCAATCTACATTACTATCAACCAAGAAATTTGTATTTTCGACTAAAATCCAAAGTAGGATAAATATGCATAAAATGCATAAAAAATATTCATATATACTTTTTACACTAAAAAATACTTATATTAAACGCTCACAATACAAGGAATGAACAATTTCAATACTATTAGTATTTTTTATTTCCAAAAAGAAAACATAAAGTCCCAAATCGCCAAAAAAACAAACCACAAACAAGACATCGATCAAATTAACAATACATATAATGAACAATGACAATACCATTGTATTTCGTATTTCCAACAAACACCCTAAGTTCCATATCACATAAAAACCACAAATAATATAGTGAACAAACTATTAATACCCATAACCAACCAAAATAATACTAGACAATAAGAAAAAATATAGTTTGTTACTTTTAAAAATTCACACATTCAAGATTTTCTAAGTTTAAATAGAAGATTTTTTTATTAAAATATAAAAGAAAAATCCTAGAAATCTCAAATGAGTGAGAAGAAATTTGGGAATGTAATAATGCGTTTAAGGGAAAATGTGATATATCCGTATTTTACAAAAAAAAGAAAGTGACACGTAAATTGGAAGCATTAAATGTTTTTATTTTATTTTTATTAATAAAAATCTTGTAATAATTGTGTTGGAGATGGATATATCCGTATTTTACAAAATGATGATTTATTTAATTACTAATCTTTTATTTATGGATGCTAATATTTATGTAGTCGATCATATTTGTAATTATTTTTGCTAAATGACTAGTTGTGCAACAGACTCTAAAAAAAATTCGCCTCCCAAAACTGTTTAACTAAGATTCGCCAGTGATGATGGTATTAGATTATTATATTGAGAAGATTAATATTTATAATATTGTAAAAGATTATAATCGAATGAGTCGGTGTTATCTTGTTTGGTGTTAATCCATTTTAACTTCAAAGTCACAAGTACGAGCTTAGAAATCGATATTTGACTCTCATATTACTTTAGAACAGTTGTACCGTCTATGTAGAGTTTGTTAATTGTATACTACATAGTCATTTATCTTACTTGGTATTAGGTTGTTTTTTTTTTTTTTTTTTGAAATCACTTTTCTCATTTTCTAATCAATGTGACATCAGAGTGTCTTTGATTTGGATCCAATTGATCCTTCAAATCAAGTGTCATTTCACAATTTACAATCCATTGCGTTGGTTCCCACTTCACCAAGTTCCACTTTAATTCACAAAGTGAAGGTGAATTTGTTTGTCAGTTGGTTCCAATTTGTTTGTCACCGGTGGTGCTTGGGCCAAAGGGAATTGTATTGTTTCCACTTTATGCAGGTTCCAATTTAATCACAAAATTTCATGTCAGTCGATTCCTATCCAGAGCTTCTGTTTTTTCTTGGAGCCAGTTATTATTTTCTTTTGTCCATTGCTCTAGGTTCTCATCCTGTCGGCCGTTT
The DNA here is from genome assembly GCA_037833695.1 of Sechiopsis laciniata. Taxonomy (NCBI): domain Eukaryota; kingdom Viridiplantae; phylum Streptophyta; class Magnoliopsida; order Cucurbitales; family Cucurbitaceae; genus Sechiopsis; species Sechiopsis laciniata. The sequence goes on along the minus strand of JBBMKA010000021.1, from coordinate 10,413,646 downwards.
GTTGCAGACTTCGGGTGTGTTTGTTCTTTGGACATAAAGGTGGAGTAGAGTGGAGTGGAAGAGAATGATGTGGTTAATAGTAATATGGAGTGGTTAACTACTCGTTTGGGGATTGAAGTTAATAGTAGTGGGGTAATTAACTACTTATTTGGGGATTGGGGTTAAGAGTGGTTGATATAATTTCTTTTTTTTTTTTTTTTTTGAAAATGGGGTTGAAGTAAATAATAATAATTATGTATCTATAATTGAAAGTTTATGAAGTTTAATTATTCACCTCAATTGTTCTTGATTGATCTTAAAAAGTATTTTTAAGTTTTTAAATTTAATAATAATTTAAATTGAAGAATTCAAATTCATGTCATTTACACTTCTAAGATAAACAAAAACTATCATATTGAATTATCAATCAACATTTAATTTTATATTGTGTCACTAAACATATTGGTATAAAAAATTAAGTAAATAATAATTAATTTAAAAAATTTGGACTAAATTTACCATTGAATAGACTGTTAAATTATTAAAGAAGTAGTAGAAATATATTTACG
>JBBMKA010000021.1:10391768-10412998 GCA_037833695.1 Sechiopsis laciniata | reverse complement strand
AATTTATAGTCAATATTCATAAAAATATTTAATAAAAATATAAGGTTTAGATAAATTGGCACGTAGGTTTAGATAAATGGGCACGCAGATTTAGGTAACCACCGTTTATAATAAACGGTGGAACAAACACATGTTGAGTTATTATAACCAACTCAACCATTTACATAAACAGTGCCCCAAACACACCTTAAGTGTTTATAAAAATAACATTAACCATTCATATATAAACACTAATATCTTCATAATTATGTCAAAATACTCTCAAGCAAAAAAATTCTACTACACCCATTCATAATTTATTGTATCAAATATAATTTTTACCATAATAATTTGTAACTGTTTATATGGAATAAGATTTTATTTTTTCCCCTTAAAATCACGATCTCTAGATCCTCATCTAAACACTCCTATTTTTGAAGAACAATTTCTTTTTCTTTAAAAATGCCAATATGAGAAATATATATATATATTTAAAAAAGTTATGTCTAAAGATACAAAGTGAATTACGAAGTGAGTTGGTGGCGTTTGATTGGTTGTAATCAAATTCAATACTCATGAGTTCAATTTTAAAAATGAGTATAGACTTTTATCTTGTTTTGTAACACTCTGAATTTATGATCTCTTCCTCTAATTAAAAAAAAAAAACAAAATTAATTGACATGACACAACCAAAGTTATACTTAATAGCACTCAAAGATACAAAAAGAAAATAGACTTATATGTAATGATTTTAAAATGCAAGAAAATCAAATCAAAATGCATATACATATTATTAGAAGTTAATTTTGGCTTGATGCAAAGAACCAATGATATTTGTCATTATGACTTTTTGGTCATTATTTTATTCACGAACATCATTTTGAGGCTTATCTTACTTTTTGAATCTCCATGCTTAGCTTTGTACTAATCATATGAATATTGTAATCAGGCCCATTTGTAATTTAATTGGTTTTTTCAAATCTTTCAAATATTTTTAGTTTAAAATCTTTTGGGAACTAAATTGTGCAACTGAATATAAAAAGATGGGGAAATGTCACTTTACCATTCTACATTTTGTGCACATCATTTATTTATCTTCAAAATCTTTTATTAATCCCTAAATCAATCCAAGATAAAATTAATAAATATATGTTTTTACCACTAAAAGTGTTCGTCAAAATTTGTTATTAGAGGGAGAAGAATGTAGGGGCATATTGCAAGATAAAAAGAAAATTTTCCACAAGATCTGGTGTTAAATAATCATTATCATAGATTATTGTGTGTTTGAGGTATAAGTAATAATTATATGAACGATTATTATTTAGGTATGAGATGTATGTAAATAATTACATGAACTATCATTCTATATGTTTTAGGTGGAAGTAAAAGTAATAGTGAAATGCTTGGGTGATGATGAATTAATAGATAATACGACAATAATAATTATGTGCCATATAAATTTAAAATAATGATTGAGATAGTACGATAATGATTATTATAGTTGGGCTCTAAGTTGCGATCGACGGTTCTTGTCACATTTTTGTTGTTGTTTATGGTCTTATTATGAGTATATTTATCCTCTGAACTCCTTTTTCTTCATCGTTCTTAACCATTCACGATCACAAAAAACAAAAGAAAGAAACAATACAGAGATACCTAGACCTAATTGTATTTGTACAATGGATCTATACAAAAGCAAAAGTATAGTGCTCACTAAATACGTCTAAACACCCATTTCTAATTTCTCAGTTATCAAAACATATCAAATATGTTTTCAAAATTAAAATTAAGTACCATCAAGGTTTGATTTAAACCGGTACTTAATTGGACAACATCAAAGATTACACTTATACCGGTTATAAGGAATTCTTGAAGTTTTCATTAAATGAAAATGAAATGGGTGTTAAAAAGTGCCGAAATCCCGTATTTTTCGTTATCTAATTAATTTTATCATCGGTCATTATGTTTTAGTTGTTAAAATTAAATTGTAGGAAAGTTATGATAACTAGTTATAAAGATCAATGACTTTGAATTATGTGAGAGATTTTTATCTCCCAAAGCTAAAGATGAAATGAATCTTCAAAATTAGCATTTTTAAGAAAGTAAAGAGTTTTTTTTTTTTTTTTTGGACAGTAAAGTAGAGAGAGTTTTAATAAAGAAGTTGAATTGTAATCTCAAAGTAACTTATCTTCATCTAACTTTAGTCGGATTATAATAATGTTACAGCAACGTAATCATTGTCGTTTTATTAAATGTCTCTCTTTAATATATATCATTACAATTACACATTAAAGAAGAGAGGCTGATCTTTTATAAGGCTCAACAATAATACTGTAGGAAAATTAGCAACGATTTTGTAGAGATCGACGAAGGCTTCCTACGAAATTGGTTGTGACTCCATATAATTAGGGTCGTGGGATGCTTGGTTGGAGTAAAAATAGGTGTCGAGAATAATTCTTTAAGGGATAGACGAAGTTACCTAATTTCTAGTAAGAGTTGGGATCGATCCTCTAAGGGATCGACGACGCCATCTAACCCTTATTGGGCATGGGACTCAGGCACCAATCCCATGAGACTAACTCATCTCACGCTTTGTATCTCATTTGTGGCTGACTTTGTTCTCGTTATTAGTTGTTTTGGGCCAATATTTTATGGTTAAAAAATTATATCTATAACAAATTTATATATATATATGTGTGTATGTATATATGTATGTATGTATATATATATGTATGTATGTATATATATGTGTGTGTATATATATTCATTAATTAGGTTCATGTCATATTATGAAATAAGATCATTTCATTGAAATTTGGTTTTGGTAGGAGATTTGCACACATAACCTCTAAATTCATGGATGAATTGGATGTTGCGAGTTCGTAAGAAAGAATCCTAGTGAAATAAATATATTATATATTTTTTCCTAAAATAATGCTTGGGTTCTCTATAATTATAAATTAAGAAATTTGGTATGTTATGGAATTTGTTGGGAGATCAGTTGGATATGATATTTTATGTGCTATTTATTTTTTGTGGAAAGTTAATGGAAAATGGAAAGTTTAGGTCATTCTCACAAAATTTATCATGGTATGTCATAACTCTCAAATGTATGTGATATCAAAGCATAAAAAATTATCATGCTATCAATGACTTCTCAAAATTTATCATGATATCAAAACCTTTTTAAATTGGAGTTTGGTTATCATATAGATTCGACGGTGTGTGCTGTCATTATAAGTTATTTGACAATTCGTGAAATGTGCGCAATTCTTATGATGCACATTCAACATCAATCTTAATTTGCAGTATATTGTGGTCGACGATGTGATCAACGTCATATTGATGATTTATGACAATTCGTGTGGTGGTCTAAGACATCGTATTAGCGATATATTCTATTTAATGACGTAATTGACAATTTGTAAAATCCGTGCAATTCATGTAGTGCAATGAGTTTAACATCTTATGTGCAGTATATTCAGTTCAACATTGAGATCAACATCATATATGTGTTTGTGTGTGTGGTATCCAAGGACTTTGTTTTGAAATAACTTGTTGGGAAGTGTTAGAAATTAATATTATCAAGATATTCTCTAAGATTTTTTAAATTTAAAATTTGAATATATATATATATTAATTTATAATAATATGAGAAGCACGGCTTTCAAATTTATCATAATATAGGGCCATCAAATATTGTCATGGTATCCATGACTTCTCAAAATATGTATAAGTTGTTATATACATTAGAATAAGGGAACCATGATTTAAAAAAAAAAAATAAAAATAAAAATAAGGGAACCATGGTCAGAAAGTTTCGGTCAATTTTATTGGAAATGTCGGAGGGCTCCATAAAATCTTTCTTTTTTTTTTTTTTTTTATTAAGAAGTTACAAGACTAAAATAACAATTTTGTTATCTCACTTAAAACTTAATTTTATTATCGAATGAACTAATTGTTCGATGATTTCATTATTTGGTGGTAATTCAATCAATATTATGATTATAAATTCATTGTTGAAAATTGATATTTAACTCTAATTTATTTAAGAGTAAAATGCCCTCTTAATAAGATTTGCATTCTTCTTCCAATGTGACTTTCAAAATTAAATAAAAAATTAAGTCACAACTTTATTATATATAGAATAGGTCGCTCAAAATACCTTTATTAAGGGTTGGAGAGGGAGTTGAGTGGATAAGAATGCATGAAAAGTTTGTTGTTGGGTTCATTGAATATTCACTTTTTGTAAAAGAACTTTTTTCCAAAATTATATCATAGCCTTATGATACTAAAACATGCCATATTGGAGACAACATCTTTTCAATTCATATCAAAACAAACCTTCCCATTTTAACTCTACTTTTATGTCCAAAAAAAAAAAAAAGCTTTTTTTTTTGCCTCCAATCATCTCAATACATCACATTAAGTTTTCATTTCTTTCCTAAACTATATATTAGAAAAAAAAAAAAAACTTATTTTCCTCCTTTTTGTTCTCGCCTTTACCAAATTAATATCACTCATTATTCACTTGACGCTTATTTATAGAAACATTGTGATATATGCATAAAATAAAGATAACTACTTTTATATGACCATTTGATTTTTAATTTTAATTTTTAAAATTTAAATCTACCTCTACTATTCTAATATATGATTTTTATTATTTTAATATATTCTTTTTCTTTAATATCTACAATTTTGTTTTTTTAAAAAAAAATAGTTTCTAAATATTTCCTTTTTAATTATCTAAGGAAGCTATAACTGTCAAATTTTAATTTTAATTTTTTATATATTTTATTTATTAAATTTGCTTCAATTAATTATAAAAATATGATCACATTTACATTTGAATATGTTTAATTAGTAATTTGTAAATATATCAAAATGCACAATTTTAATCATTTTGTAAATACATGATAAAAAATAAGCTTAAAAAAATCTTTGTAGCATTTCTTAACAACCCTACTCCCTATAATTGAAGTAAACAAATGTGATTTTCATTTAGTTATTAGATCCAGATACAACACAGACATTTCCGATTGCACTTCCCTAATACATCCTAAAATTCTTCACATTTACACATTTTCATTCTTAAAATTCAAAAAATAAAATTAAGAAAAAAGAAATTTATTGTGTCCTAGCTGGAGTCCAACGTGGCAGAGCCGGACTAAAATACGCCGATACTAGTCTAGAATCAAGAAGTTCCATAATGGGCGTGAAGTTCACGCACCTCGGCACTTTATACTGATTAATCGACGCGCCTCTGGAAATCGCATAATCCATCAGTTCTTCAAAAGTTCCGCTCTTAACAACTCTGATCTCCAAAGCTCCGATCGAGTGATCGGCGACTCGTCCTTGCCGGTAAACGGAATTCAACGATTCCTCCATTGTTAAGCAGCACTGTTCCATCGTCTCCTTGCTCGGCCATTTCGATTCCGTTTCCTTCATCAATTCCCAGTATATCACGTAATGTCCAGGAATCGTTTTTGTATCGGCGTAGCTTGTGTATTCCACCACCGTCGATTTCCATTCCTTGAGCAGTTCCGATGCTTTTTCTACTGCTTTCTGTAGCTCCGATTCGTCGGTTTTGTCGGAATCGATGCTTAGCACGACGTTCTTCCTCCTCACGAAGTGAAATTGCGGAGCGGCGTTGTGGAATCCGGTGACGCGGAGGATGTCGCCCACGCGGTAGCGGTATAATCCGGCGTAGGTTGTGATTACGAGTTCGTATTCTTTTCCGATCTCTACGTCTACGAGATTCACGAGGGTTGTTGCTGAATCTATGGCGGAATTCGACTGTTCGAGAGGGAGAAACTCGAAATACGCCATGTTTGGCATGATTGTGTAGGAAACTTCCGACGGTTTGCTCATTGGATTTAGATTTAAACCGAAATAACATTCCGATGATGCGTACATTGTGCAGGCGAGAGGTAATCCGCCGCTGTAGTAATCGAGCGTCGGAATGTACTGCGCCATCGCTCCGGTGACGATTACGTCGAGATACTTCGTTTTCGGCCAGATCCTCGTCACGATCCCCTCCCAATTCTCCTTAGAACATTCATCAGAAACGAAATCTGCAAGCTCTGTATCAGGTTTCAGGATCTTCTCGATGCATTCTCGCAACGTTGGATCGGTGATCTTGGAGCTCAATTTTCCGGTTCGGATATCGTCGGCGAGATCGGACCAGTTCAATTGCAAGAACCGGATGGCTCGGAGTAAACCGGAAGCGAAGACGGCTCCGAGGCGGAGGACGTGGTGGCGCTGGAGAAGGCCGCAGAGCATTTGCGTGTACATGCTCTGGAAGGAATCGGCGCAGAGGATGGCTTCGTTCGGGCTGGTGTAGACCATAAACGGGTCGTAGGGTCGGGTTTTGAAGTGATCGCTCTTATAGTAAGAGGTCAAAACGGGTCGGGCTAAAAGCCCACCGGGTGTCTTCGTCTCCGATTTCACAAACAAGAAGTAAAGCCCCTTGCCTTTGTCCAAACCAGGTACATAGCTGTCAAAACAACAATAAATGAAATATTAAATTAATTATACGCGCTTTTAATAATAATAATAATAATAATTCAGATTTTTGGTTTGGTTTGTACTTACAGGTTCATAACTGGCATGAGAAGACTGTATAAAAGTTGCCGACGATCGAGCTCTTCCTTAATCGTCGGCATAAGCTTCCTCTCACCGGCGGATGTTCCAGAACTGGAAACAACAAAACAACACAAAAAATCAATTCAAGCGTGCATGACATTTAAAAATGAAGAAAATCGGTATGAAATGGATAACTGCTTCTCGATATTATAATTACCTGGTGAGAAACTCGGAGATGGGATGGGAGGAGAGGATCGGAGAGCGATCTCCACCGGCAATCCGTTGGATTTCAAGCTGGAGATCTTCATAGGTGATGACGGGGAGTTTAGCTTTGAAGGTATTAGGGTCGGTGGCGCCGGCGAGCGAGTAACGGCGGAGATACTCGGTAGAGGAGTTTCTGGTCAAGATTTCGGAGAGGACGGTCCGTTGAACGGCATCGGCGTTTCGAGTCATTCGCTCGATGAATTGAAGAGCTTTAGCGTCTTTTTCACAGGCCGGAGGGCCGAGAGGGGAAGAGAGAGAAGAATCAACCGCCATTGAAGAGGGAGGAATTGGAGAAGAAGATGAAGAAGAAGAAGAGTTGTGGTGGTGGTGGTGGTGATGGAGGAAGAAGAGGGAGATGAGGGATTTATATATAGAGGGGGAAGGAGTGCCACGTGGGAAGGGTTGACTGGGTGGGGGACCCAGGTGGGTGGGGAGAGAGAAAGAGGGAGTTGGGAGGAAGGAAGCTAAGCTTACGGAAAAATACGGAGGGGGAGTGTAGAGAGAGAAAGAGGAGACGAATTTTGTGTGGAGAAATGTAGGGGAAAAAGGAGACAAGGGAGGGCCCACAACACGTAGACATCGCAGCTACTGAGAGCAGCATGTGAAGGTTAGCTCATTTCTTTTTCTCTCTCTCACTTCCTTTCCTTTTTTTTTGGTTTTTTTTTGGACTTATCACATCATTTTTTGCTCTTGTTTAATTTGAATCTAGTATTATATTTAAGGTCAGTTAACTTTTTTCTTGGGTTAAATGTGAATTAGGATTTCTTAACTACAAATATTCATTTTTTCGGTGGGAATCCGCCCCTAACTGAGTAGGGAATTCCCGATTAGGCGGGAAACTGAATGAGGAGAAAAAATCTCCATTGGCTAAACGGGGCCGGGGACGAAGATTGTATTTCTCGTCTCCGATTCTCCGATCCCCGTCCAGTTTATCGTTTTTTAAAAAATATTTTTCCTTAATTCTACTCTTTTAATTTTCAAATAAATATACTTTTTTGTGATCTTATCTATGCATATGAATAATTTATTCGATGTTACTATTATAGTTGAAACTTATAGATTTTTTTTTTTTAAATCTAATTTTTTTGAATTTTTTGTTCAAAAAATATATAAAAAATGAAAAAAGAAAAAAAAAATTGAAAAAAAATCCCCACGGGGAATCCCCGCCCCGATCCCCGAAAAAAAATGGGGATTTTTCCGGAGTCGATGATGGGGAAGCCATTCCCCGGCTCCGTAGACATCTCTATTCTTAACTATTGTGAGTGTGTGTTTGTAGAGTCATATATAAGGCTTATTTTGAGACTTTTGTTGTTTGAGAGAGAATTTTGAGCCACTATTTATAAAATCCTTTTTGATGAACAATTATGAATGAGAGCAATTTCTAAAATTTGATAGTGGGGGTAGGTCTAGTTTCTGAACAATTTAAATCATGTGTGTCAATCTCTTTTCCATCTCTTCTTCTTTATTTCATGTTTAGATCATTTATATACTCTGATTTTGATATTAGATTTGAATTTTGATTCTACACATGTATATTTGGATTTAGGATTTGTGAAATTTAATCAAGAGTTCTAAAATTCATTAAAAAAAAAATCCATGTAAATTATCCATACAAAAGATTAACTCTAGATAAAATATTATTTTTATTTTAATTGCTTCTAACATTTACTATAAACACTTATAAAAGATGGTTGATAGGCCAGTTAGAATGAGTTAATTTGGAATACGATTCAAAACTTCACATCAATTAAAAAAAATCAAATATGGATTTGGAATTGTGATTTCAAATCTCATTCAATGCCACAACCACATTGATAATCTCATTATCGAAATGAAAGATTTTTTTATCGCAGATATTAATAACATCTCAATCTAAATAAATTTTATCGTCATCAAATTTCTCATAATCATTATCTATCATTTTCAATACCTTTTAACCAAATACACCTCATTTCTTCTACGGGCTAATATTAACATCTCTAATTAATGGAAGTAAATTCATAAATATGGGTATTAAAAAAACATAAATATGTAATTTAGACTTTTGGTATTTAAGATATTAAAATTGATATTTTGGATAACTAGAGTTTGAGTTTAATATCTAATTAATTTTTTAAAGTTTGAAATTGATAATTTGTTCTTGACTTAATTGAACAAAATCACGTGAGTTTAGTTCAATTAACATCACTTATAGTTATTTTATAAAAAAAAACATAACGTAGACTTTGAATTTTTCCTTTTTTTTTTAATTTTTTATTTTGTTGAATTGAAATAAATAAATAAACGATGACATGATTGTTAATTTATGTTAATCAAACTTCAATTAATTATATGTGTCGTTTATAGTTTATAATTCATAGACCCATTGTAAATAAATTTAAAATTTGATAGGCCATAATTTAAATTTCAATATTAGAGACTAAATATGTTACTTTTGAAATTTAAGGACAAAAGAAAATTATATTTGATCTTTAAAAAAAGTGTTAATTTTGGACGAAATAAGTACTCATCTTAATATTATGTTAAACTAAAAAAAATGTTAGTTTTGAAAACTAAAAGACTATGTTTGAAAACAAAAAATGTATGTTACCGAATCATAAAAAGATACTATAACACTTGAACAATAAAATACTTCATTATTCTAACATATTAAAATAAATAAATAAAACATTATTGAGATTATGGTTAACTAGGTTAAGGTAGTATGTGTATATTATATTATTATATAAGTTGGAATCTCTCCGACACCACACTGAACTAAAAAAAATAGTTGTTTTTCTTTTAAAACTTGCTTTAGTTTCTCACTTTTTACCTACTACTTTATTTTTAGTATTATTCAACTTTATAAACTTTGCTGCAAGATTCTTGTCCAACCCTCTAGTACATACAATAAAATTCCACAAAACACTCATGATACAAGTACTCATGTTTCAATTAAATCATATGTAACATATGTATAGTCCTAGGCAATGGGGCTTAACATGGTACCCACATGCACTCTACACGTAGGGACATAAAAACGGTACACGCAAAAAAAAAAACTTGGACTATTAGGTTGAGTTAAGATCTTGTTTAAGATAGAAAAAACTTTTTCCGACTCCTCATTTCAACCCCTCACTTCAATATTCTAAACAATTTTTTCTACATAAAGTTTTCTTACCATCTTAACAACTTTTTTTGTACAAGTCCTCATACAAATAATCTTAGCTAAACATAATTTACTACAACTACTGGTTCAAACACCTTTAACCAAATACAATTTTTCTACTATCCTTCTTTCAAATCATCTTATCTAAACATGATTTCGTGTAATCAATCATTCAAACTATTGCATTCTTCTTCTCATCCAAATATGTCTTTAATTAATTATCATTTACTGTGACTTGCATATTTTTAAGATTTCTCTCAAAATGTGTTCACGAGAGTGTGTGGATGAGTAATTACATGTGAAGTTATTTGAGTGATGAGAAATTAGAGTTGTACTAATAGTTCGTTTAGAAGAATCTTTGTAGATAAGTTGCAGTCAATAATTCGTTTGAATGTAAATTTTTACATGCATAAAAAAGTAGTTTTAGGAAGAATTATAAATACACTTTTTTAATAACTTCTCTAAGTACAAAAACAAAAAACACCCTAAAATGTTACCAAACTAAAATTTTAAAAATGAATGAATTATTTTAATAAAAATAGACTGGTCAAACTTGGACTTAAAAAAACAAAATTTAAATTAACGAGGTAATTTAATATGAATATTATGATGAAAAATATATGGAGGAATTCAATTCCCATGGTAATTGTTTAGGCATAAACCAACCAAAGCTACTGGTTTCAGGTAAAGTGTTGGTTACGGATGGCGATGGCGTGTGGGCTCCCCCGGCAATTCCTTCCAACTCGTTTCGCACGTGCCACACTTGTCTATAATTCATATTATTTACAGTTTTGCCCCCTCTTTTTTTTTTTTTTAATTCTTTTGTGTTGGGAATATTGTTTACCTTTTCACGAGACAAACAAATGAGTTTTGATTAGTTTTTTTTTTAAAAGGAAATTAAAAATTTTAATAAAGTAATGAACTTTGATGTTTTTTCATTTTTTTTTTCTATCTACTACTGCTGCTACTTGGGCTCCATCACCATTGATTTGGAATAAAAAATTGAGATCCATAAGTTAATAATATAAATTTAAATGGGAAAGACAGTTTTTGTATTTTTATTTTAATATAAAGATGACAAAGATTAACAAACTCACACTAGGTCCAAAATGATGCGTGAAATCCGTTAACTATTTTTTCTTATATAATTATCTGCATCTTTTTTTCTTTTTTTTTTTGAAAGGATAATTATCTGCATTTAAACTAATAGAAACTTAATTTGTCTTGTGTCTTTTTTTATAATCGTTTCTTTTGATATTATTTATCTGGGTCTCCTTTTTTCTTTTCAATAAATTGCTAATACATTCTTCTAAATACTCCAATTATGAACGGAGTATGATGTTTACTTTTATTTTTCTAATAAAAATAAAAATTAAATAGGTATTAATATATACATTATTGAAATCATAAGTTTGAGTTACCTCACCTTTAATTGCAGTTGAAACTCAATAAAATAAAATTAAAAAAAAGAAGTCAAAATTTAAATCTTCATAGCTCATACAAGTGTGTGTGTATATATATATATATGACACGGTCATTTATTTATTAAGAAAATCATATTCCTTAAAAAAAAAAAATTGCAATATTACCCTGGATCTTTTACACGCATTTCAAAAACAAGATTTGCAGTTGAACTTCTTTCAAATATTGGATTGAAAATCGATGTATCAATAACTTAGAACAACGTGACACTACTATGCCACTTGCTTGGATTAAATTTGAGAGAACAACTTTCGTATACTTTATATTTTGGCCAAAAAAAATATATTTCTAATAACATCATGTACGATCTAATAACTACGAGATTACAAGTTTAAATCTCTCTTCTAAATTTTTATTTTAAGTTAGAGTTATTTTTATAGTTTTTTTTAGATTACAACAATTTGAGATGAAAGGTTTGAATCCATGACCTCATGGTCATTCTATGTATATTGATGTCACTGAACTACTTTTTCCATGTTTCCGGTGCGGAGCTGATAGTTATTTTTATAATTTTTTCAAATAAGTATGTGATATTTCTTTGGTGGAATAAAAATGTTTACTAAATCACTCAATATCCATTAAAAAAAAAAAAGAACCCACTCTAGAAACACTTTTTTTAGGTATAACAAAGACACTTTTTTTAGGTATAACAAGTTAAAATTAAATTTTAACTTTTTAATCGACACTCTAGCCATCAAACAAGAGAGTAAGAAAATTCTCTCTCTAAAAACATCTTTTTAGTTTAAAAATACAAACAACAATATTTTAACTATATAACTTTTCAATCGAAAACACATCCTTTAATCAATTGAGTTATGCTTACGTGAACGAAAACAACATCCCAACCTACAATGTACAAAGAAAACTCCAACATGTAAATGACCACTTGAAGCTAAAATCAGCATAGACGTGTTGTATTCCAAAACATGATTAAGTAGTATTAAAATTGAAATAGTGCAACCGTCCATATATTGAATTGTTGAAAAAAAATAATAAACAAAAAAAAAAAGTGTATGATTAGAGAGTCAATTTTTCAGCAGCGCAGACCATCACAGTCATGGTGCAGAACAAGCAACCAGCCGACACACTCAGCATTATCCTTTCAAACCTCTGACCTCACTTTTCTCATCTCATTTATTATTATTTTTTATTTTTTTAACAAAACCTATTAATAAAAGAGAAATATTTGCATCATGTTCGAAAATTATATATACAATAATGTCTATCTATGTGGCTCAATATGGGACCACAATCTATTCGATTTTAAATTTAAAAGATAAAAAAATAAAATTAATAAAATTAAATTGTGGTCTATATTAGACATTATTTTATAAATTATGCCCAAACATTACGTAAATATTTCTCTTAATAAAATCAATTTAATTTCATATATCCATATTTTTTTCTTCTTGTTGACCAAAAACCCATCTTCCCTTTTCATTTCTCCTTAAATTTCGGCTTTTTTTTAGGTCAGACATTTTATCGAACAGTTTGGCTGCAAGCAACCGCCCATCCCCATTTCCTTACCACCTATGAAAATTGTGTTCACAATCTCTTGTTACTAATTTTTATAATATAGTTTAATAATTAATTTTAACATAAAACATAAATTATTTAATATTTTATGACAGACTCTAAAGATCAAATAAGTATTTAATACAAAAAAAATGAATTTAGATTTGACTCAAGAATGGTGAATGAAAAAAAAAAAAAAAAAATACACAATCATAAAAGAACAAGTTAAGGACTTCATATTGAAAAAAAAAAAGAAAAAGAGAAGACCTTACAATTTTTATAAAATATGTTGGTTTCTTCTTTTTTTGTCGATTGATTTTGAAATAAAATCTTAATGTTATATCTAATTTGATATTAAATGAATATTTCATTCAATAAACAAAATGTTAAAATATCATTTTGTTTTATAAATTTTGAGATTTATTATATTTTTATTCATTAACTTTCAAAAGTATAATACTAATCTATAAACTTTGAAATTTGTTTTATTTTTGTCCATAAATTTTAAATGTGTAATTTTAATCAAAGTATTTCTTTTGAAAAAAAAAAAAAAAAAAACTTAAACTGAGTTCTTATAATAATTCTCAAAATGATATTAATTAAAATTGCCTTTTAAGAACTATCATAAAATGTGAACGTATATATTTTTAAAATTTTTAAAAGAGGATGAATTTCAAAATATAATATTAAAAATTTAGAGATGGAAATGGAATAAAATTCAAAATTTAAGGACTAAAATTAAATTTAAAAGTTCATGGATTAAAATTAAACGGCTTTCAAAGAAGAAATTAAAATGAAATTTTAAAAGTTTAAGGACAAAAATAAAATAATTTCAAAATTTAAAGACCAAAAATGATATTTTAGTAAAAATGAAATGAAAATTTGATACAAAATTGGAACTCAAAGAGGACATTTGGAGGAAAAGTAAAGAGAATGATAACAATAAACTATTACCCATGTTTAAAGTAGACTAAATTATTCAAAGAAGGTCTAACACAATCTTTGTCTTAGGTGAACTACTTTTGAAATTAAACCAAAATTATCAAATATTTTGGTAAAAAGGCCGTTTGAAAAAAGAAAAAACTAAAAAAACTAAAAAAAAAAGTTTGAATTTTATTATGAAAAAGAAGATAAAGACAAAATTAGTTAGAAGGTTTGTTTAGGCAAAAATGAGGCGAACAAGAATGCATGCGGTGGCGTGCACCCACAGCCACGGCACTGCCCACCGCCGCAGCTGCTGCCTGCTGCCTGCTGTGTTTCATTTCTTATGACCCAACCAACAATCTCTGCCCTTTTTTGCTTCAAACAGTTTCAAAAATAGATGTCAAAAAGGTCTTTTTCTTTTATCTCTTTTTGTTCTGCCAATTCAATGTGTTTAGGTTTAGTGTACAAAACCCCACCTCAAAATTAGTTTGTAATGAATTGAAAAATTAATCTGAATTTGGTTGAAGATCTGAGATTGAAAACTTAAAGACCTTTGAGCAATTTATAATACATGGGATTACTCATTTCATTAACAATTGATTTTGAAATAAATTTATATAATATTTAATATCTTATTAGAGTCCATAAAATATAAATAGATATTCCACCACAACAATTCTTTGCATAGATGACGGACGATCTAAAGTAAAATTTTAAAAATACGGATGTATGATGACGGGATGTCATTTAAAAAAAAAAAAAAAAAGGTCTTTGATGAGGTCCGTCACTAAAATGAAATTGGGATTTGGTATTTTTTTTTTTTTTTTTTATATTTATGGGCCAACCTGCACGCAACTCGATTAATGTCATGGGACATACCGCTTGACCCTACAATATTTTGATGTCAAGAAAACTCGTAGGAAATTAATTCCTAAGTAAGTGCTCACCATGGATTAAACTCATCACCTTATGCACCTTATGCACCGCAAAGCCAATTGGGATATGGTACTTTAGGATTGGTTATTCCAAAAGTTACATTGTACTAAGAGGGCATGTTGAAGATCTTACAATGGAAAGTGAAGAGACCTAGTAATTCCAATTCATAAGATATACATGTGATATTATTCTTATTACTAATTAGTTTTGAGATGAATACTCATATTATCTAATGAGGTTTAAATATACTCGTCAAAAAGATGACTTTCAAATATAAAATTTTTCAACACACTATTTCAAAATGTTTCTTTTTTGAGTTTATTATTTGTTAATTTGATCATAATTTCTTGTTATTGAACCAAATGCTCATTTGAGTTTAAAATACTATGATACCATATTAGACAATATAAGATTCTATCAAAAAATCTATTGATTTGGAAAATAGTTGAATAATTGACACACTTATTATTTAATTGATGGGATGAATTTCTACGAAATTGTTGGGAAAAACCTTCCCTAATTACCGCAGAAATAAGCAGAAAAATACTGAGAAATTAAAAGGAATCAACAAAATACGAAAAAAATCACGGACAGAAAGAACTTCCACTATGTGAAAAATTGCTACAACACTCTTTTCAAAACTTATACTACGCACACCCTTTGCCCCACTCTCTATAAGAGAATACAAAAGGAATTTAACTAGAGTCAGTACAGTCAGCTTAAAGAACCAAAGCCTTATGCTCCTTTTATAGTGCTTGGAGCACACCACTACCTTGCATCTTTCCGATGTGGGACAAATTCACTTCTAATATTTTACCAAAACCCAATATAAATAAATAGAATCTAGAAATCTATCTAATAACTTAAAATAGGAAAATATAAAACCTAGCGAATCTAAAGTAGTGACTATTATTCTAATTGAATCAATTGACAATGAATGAAGTAGTTTATCTATCTTATAAATGGTTTGATATTTTTTTCACCTTCTCGATATGAGATTCTAAAAAATGGGAAAATTTCTGTTTCCTTGTATCTGTTTTTGTTCTGCCAATTCAATATTCAGGTTTGGCCATCAAGAAACAAAGGGATGAACAATTGCTAGTTGTTTTGACACTTCACCTGCTCAATCCCAACCCCTAAACACTCACACACAGAGATAAAGATGAAAGGAACTTTCAATAATACACAACATGCAAATTATGCAAACCCATTCTCCCTTTTGGCATTTTTCTTTTTTCTTTTTGCATTTTTGGTACTTTCACTTTGGACAACTATTTCACATGCTCTTTAATTACTTATCTCTCACCATTATCAAATTTCAAAATTAATTGGTAATAAATTGAGTTACTTGTGTATCTTATAAATATTAATATTATTTATGTTTACAATATAAGATTTTAATATATCCATCAAAATGATGACTTTTAAATGTGATAGTTTTCAACATATATATTCCTTTAATATTTGTCTTTCTTTTAGTTCTTAATATTATTATTATTATTTTTTTTTTTTAAGGCAAGACTTATTTGAGCATGGACTACTACTTCCCTCAAAAACTCATATTAATATACTTTTAATTAGTTATATCTAGCCTTTCATTGTATTAGATAATATGAGATTTTCTTTCAAAATTAATTGTAATGAATTGACTTGTATCTTATAAATATGAGTATATTATTCTCATTTACATTGTGAGATCTCAATATACATATCAAAGAAATGAATTTTAAATGGGAGATGTTTCAACACACTTCTTCAAAATGTTTCTTCTTTGAGTTTTAGGCATACCTTAACTATTGTCACCAAATATATAACATCTGACCTTACAACATTTAGATGTCAAGGAAATTCGTAAGAATTTAATTTATAGATAGATTATCAAATTGAACCCAAAACCTTTTAGTTCCTCAAAGTCTTCTTAACTGTTTAATGTTGGTTCCCATCTGTCACATATATGTTTCGATTCGTACTTTCTCACATTTTTAATATGAAATCTTCAATAGATTCATATGCGAATCTATGTCTAAAGATGAAGAGCCCTAGTTTTTTTAGTTCAAGGGTGCAAGCGAACTCCGAATCGGGGCTCAGGATAACAAACTTTTTTCAGTTCTACGACACTGATAATACATCTCAAAACTTAAAGATTTTTAAAGATTACTATTATAATTATTGGTTTTGAGCTTTATTTTTTGGCCTAGTCAATTTAGGCATTATGAACAATCACATATATTAGTTAACCTTTTTAAACTCTTATCTTTGTATTCTCTACCTACCTTATTTCTTCGTTACAAATTGATTTTTGTTTTGACCGTCTTGTTACTAATACAATTAATAGTTATAAAAAAAATTAAATAAATAAAACTAATACAATTATTGAATCATGTAAAACTATATGTTGATTTTATTATTATTATTATTTTTGCTTGACCACTAATTTCTTACAAGCCACTTGAATTTATTAACCGATGTGGGAGTAATTGCTGTCATTAAACTAATTTCAGTAGGGCTATAACTTGACAAATGTTTTATGGTTTCCACATGATGAATGTATTGATCTGAAGATGACCTGATAGATTGGGGTATAAATGATGAGAGTGAAAAGATAGACATAAAGAATTAATTAGAAAATGTTGAAATAACAAACCCAAAAAAATAATTGTTGCTTGATAAAATATTTATTATTATTTATTGGGATATATGTGAGACCCACTACAGATATTAATATTGGACCATTGGGAAATATATCTAAACATTTTTTTTGTGGTCCAAAAAGCAAATAAAAATAAAAGTGAAAAAGGCCCCATGACCAAAAGATATCTCACTTTCCTTGTCCCCTTGGTTCTCCCCTCTTTCATACAAACCTAACTTTCCTTCATGTATAAATAAATAATATTAGGCTCCACAATGTTCTCTCATTTAAAAAAAAAAAAAAAAATCCATTAGTGAGTGGAACAATCTAATTTAACATTGCCCTTTTGGAAGGTTTTGTGTATTCTATGCTAAATTATTTAATTTAATATCCAATAAAGTTTATATAAAATTTAATCAATTCATCATTTTTTTTTTTTTTGAATGATCCATTCATCAAATTTTAATGTCACAAAAACTTGTCATATTAGGGGCAGGTTAGGTATTGAAAAGTTCAAAAATTATAAATAAAACATAGGTATACCCTAATACATCCATTTAAACATTAAATTTAGTATGGAGTATTTAACATATATGATGGATGATAATGGTTGAATTAAGAGATTGTTTCTAACTACTTTTAATAAAAATCAAATTCTTTCTTATGAATCATTTACGTGATAATTAGATGAAGAAAAATATAATATATATATATATATATATAACCTTTTAATCATAAATAAATTAAATTAAATTGAGAACTAAATAACCTAAAATTACAACTTGTTTAACTTTAAAAAAACGTGGGTATAGAATGAATAATAGAATCCATTGCTTACTAAAGTCAATTTGGTCAATTTTGGGTAAAACATAAAGGGTGAAATTGCCTTTTGTTAAGATCAATGCATAAAGATGACATTAAAAGTAAGATTAAATTACAACTTTTGTTTATTTTTATTGGTAAACTTTAGAAATTTCCTAGAACTTTCAATTTTTTTTTTAAATTGGTCTAAGAATTTAAAAAAAAATTCCTAATTAAGTTTAACTTTCAATTTTTAGTTTGTATCTAATAAATTCTTGATTTATTCAATAATTTTTTAAAATTAATGAATTTAGAGAACACAAAATTAAAAGTTTAGAATCATATAATACCTAACATTTAATTTAAGTCAAATAGATAACAAGTTAATTTTAAAAAAACTTGAATATGTTATGAATGGTCTATTAGATACAAATTTATTATGTCATGGATCATCTATTAGATATACACATTACACATATATTGAATTAGAAAATAACAAAATCAATCCGTCACAAATGTGTTAGTTCTTGATGGTGAACTGAAATGAGATTTTTTTTTGGAAATCAAAACTGAAATGAGAGTTAAATATAGGGATTATAATTAATTTGGGTTTTCAATTTTACAAATTTGTCAGAAAATAACTTTTTTTTTTAATAGATTATTAGTCAGCGACCAAATGGGGACTACAAACATGAAACAACTTGCTTAGATTTAATTATTTATTGAAGAAAGTACACAAACATAGAGAATGTTTCAAAAAAGAAATTTCAACTATTTATTTAATAGAAGAAAACTGTACGAAACCACCTCTTTTATAATTAACATGTTGATCACATAATTTTTATTTTAATAAAAAGATAATTATCATATTTCACCTGATAAATTATTGGTTAATAAAAAATGCAACCGACTTTTCATTTTAGTACTACAAAATTAGGCTTTGCACATGAATTGCACCATCATTAATTAGCCAGCATGCAAGTTAATTAAATGGACATGTTGGGGCGAACGGGTACTTATTTATTAAGTACTTTTCACAATTATATATGACAATATATAGTTTGAATTTGTAATGGTTATACAAATAGAAAAGTAATGGATTTATTAAAATGGGCATTTAATGCTAATCTCTTAGTCCTTTTTTTTTTCTTCTTCCAATCATATAGCATGCTATTATTTTAGTCATTTAGACACATAACCTAATCAATAAATTAGTTTAGAGTTCATTTAATTGCTTGATTAGATTAATATAGAGTTTTTGTTTCAAAAAAAGATATTAATATAGAATTTATTTAGGGTTCATTTGGTAACGATTTTGTTTTTTTTTTCTTATTTTTTAGTACTTATTTTTTATTTCTTCTTTCTAATTTTTTGAGAGTAAGAAATAAAAATATGTTTGATACTATTTATATTCCTTGTTTCTTAAGTAAAATAAGAAACAAAGAAAAAAAAAAAAACTTGTTTGATAATAATTTTTCGTTTCTCGTTTTTTGTTATTTTATTTGATTTTCTATTTTTTATTTTACATTTTTTAAATAATATTTTAAAAAAATTTAGACATGTAGTATAAAAATATGTAATATGCATTAAAATATAATTATAAAAGTTTAAAACAATTATTATAAAAAATACAAATAAATCTAAATGCAAATTTAGGAAAAAAAATTAATATGTTATTTGTCACTAAGTCATTCCAATGAAATGGAATCTAATATATGATAATTTTATTACTTTAAAAATGTTGTGGTTATAAAATATTAAAGCAAAATAATATATATATTTTGAGAATCTATATATAGGGAGAAAAAGAAAAAGAATAATTTTACTAACAAATAATGTATAAATGCATAAAACAATTATAAAAAATGTACATTATCTAATATATATAAATTTTTATGCAAAATTAATGGAAAATTTATATCTAATATTATTTCTCACTCACATTCGTCTAAAATAATGTCAACTCAAAACTAATTCAATTATATATTACTTATTAAATATTATATATGTTAAAATTAAAATAAAGATAAATGTAAATTTTAGTGAAAATTTTGATGTATTACTGCAAATTTTAAAAATTAATACAAAATATAAAAATTGCAAAATTAAAAATGGTATATAAACATATCAAATGTCAAGTTTTATATGTAACATTATCTCTTAGCATTCGTCTAAAATATTGTAAATTCAAACTAATTCAAATATATATTACTCATCAAAATAATCAAATATTGGTAAAATAGTAATGTTTTTCAAAATTGGTTGCAATACCAACCAGTCACACATACATTCAAAATGAAGAAAAGTGCTTTTAACAATAGATGTAATAAGCCTTCATATTAGAAAAAAAAAAAAAATGGAACCATAGAAACTACCTTTTGTAGTTTTCCATTTTTTCACTTAATTTAAGAAACGTTTTTGTTTTACTTTGTAAATAAGAAATATAAACAATTATCAAACAAGTTTGTTTCTTAAAAAGTAAAAATGAAAAATGAGAAACAAGAAACTAGAATGTTATCAAACGAACTCTTAATTACCTTAATTAGATTAGTATTTACTAATGTATAAAACTTGTGATTAAGTTAGTCTCAACTAGCAAATTATATATTAAATTTTCTTATTAGGTTAGTCTTAACCAACTAACGAATATATATAGTTTTGACTTTGACTTGAAAAAAATGTTAATTTACCTAATTTTACATGGATTTATTTTTGTGCAATAACAATTTAAATTCTAAGAGAATACACGAAAACATTAGAGATGTCCATTTTCCTCGACCGGCCCCGGCTCCGCGGGGACCCGCCCCGAACGGGGCGGGGAATCCCCAGTTAGGCGGGGAACGGGGCCAGGGACGGGGAAAAAAATTCCCCGTGGGCTAATCGGGGCCGGGGCCGGGGCCGGGGAATGTATTCCCCGTCCCCGATTCCCCGAACCCCGCCCCGTTTAATTTTTTTTTTTTTTAA
>JBBMKA010000021.1:10355643-10386623 GCA_037833695.1 Sechiopsis laciniata | reverse complement strand
GACATATTTAGGAAACTGAAAACTTTTACCCAACTTCAATGTTTCCTTTTTTTCCCATTTTTTTTTTTTGTTGTTTTTGGTTTGGTTTTGTGGAAAAGGTTTTTTTTTTTTTTTTTTTTTTTTTTTTTTTTTTTTAATGTTATAAAATACTGAATAAATCATAATTATTGAATATCCATAACTCACATTGAGCATTTTTTAAAAAAATTAAATATATTTGAGATTCGAATCTATAACTAATTAGTTATTAAAATATTACTTTTTGACACACCTCAATCATAATTAAATCAATTTGAATTATATTTTGTTGATACAAAAACAGGATTTGAGTTCTCTAAAATTTTATATATGTTCTGTTGCATGATACTTTTGAGTTATTTGAAAAAAAAAAACAAAGCAAAGGGTAAAAACGATAGTTACCTCCAATATTAAATAGTGTGGAACTATAATGTGATTCCAAACATACTCACCTCAAGATGGTGTCTTTTTTTATTCATTAATTTTTTTTTTTTTAATTTTAATTTCATTTTTTTTAACCGAATATCTTAATGGATTTTGATACTATATTAAATAGTGTGAACAACATTTCATATTAATTGATAATAAAAGAAGTATGTCCACATATCTTATTGTTATAAAAACGGACAATCAACAATTAATAGAAGAATATGAGAAAATGTAAAAGAGAAGAACACCGAAATTTACAGGGTTCACTTACGGTGTGTTACCTACTCTACAGAGAGGGGGCACGATTTTATTAAGATGGGGTCGAAAATACATAATGAATATCATAAGGGTTAGAATTTAATTCGAGTTTATATAGTGTACTCTCATTAAACTCTATTACAGATAAAAGCCAAATTACTTAAAAGTTCATATACTGAATAAAAACAACAATACAAGTTTCGTTTAGCAATACATACTCCCAACTAAGTAATTGTAGGGCATTAAATCGTTAAGACATATCTCAAAGCTTATAAATGCAATGAGATCTTCCCACTTTTCTAATGTGCGACAATCGTGGGATAAGTATACAAATGTTGATGTATGTTAACTAATATTATTATTAAAAATATGCAATAAGTTGTTATTTATTTACGACAAGAAAGCAAACAAATGCGTCAGTTTCTAATAATTTGGTATTGACAATAAAAATTATTTTTGTATTAAAAAAATGGCAATGTTGGATACATTCAATTTGGAAAACTAAGTTCAAAGATTACCAAAATTGAATGCTTTTAGGTAATGGAAGTAGAAATCTTTGCTTGGTGGTTTGGCATCATTAGACTTCAAAAAGCTATTTGAAAAGACTTCATTGTCGGCAACGATTAGATACAAGTCCTTTTCTATGCCAAACATTTTACTTTATTTATTTTGTATTGTTTCTTATTACCTTCCTTATGCTTTGAAATTAATAGATTGGAAAAATAATAAAGTACAAAAGGTAATTGTGTCTTGCCTTTAAAAAACCACCCATAAGGGTTTTCTACCTATCACTTGAAACCCAAAAATTTTCACAAAATGGTTTACAATTTCATCTCTTTCTTTATACTTGTTGGTTTGTGTGCCAACATTGTAAAATGACCTTAACCCACAACAACTTCAACATATCAACACAACCATATAATGGTAATACAAAATTAACTATTTGTATGATTAATCTTAATCTTTCACTAAATTACTATTTTGTACAACGATTTCCTCATTCAACTTATGCTGATGTTAATATGTCAAGTTTACGATTAGTTAAAAATGTCAATATGTACTCAACTCACACATGTAGAGATGTAGAGGAAAATCTTTGTTTTCTCTCATGTTCTCTATTATGTTCTTCAAAGACCAGAAATCAAGGGCGTGTTTGGGCATCAAGAATAAATGGGAGAATGAGAATGAGGATGATTTCTCGTATTTGGACTATTGGAAATCATTTCCCCTATAATTATGTTTTTCAAAAATCACATTTTTTTTAAATTTTCCTTCTAACTATTTTTATTGTCTCTCCAACAGCTTTTTATACATCACTATTTATCACTTTCATCATATTCATTATTTTATTTTTCTCACAATCATTCTCTTCCCTCCAAACACAAATAATTATTCCCCTCATAATCATTCTCTTTCCTACTCTCCTTCTAATTCTCATTCTCTCATAATTATTACCACTTCCCTTTCCTCGAACATTTCCTCAAACATACCCTAAAAGAAGACAAGGATTTTAGAGAAACCCTAGAGAAAGAAACAAAGCAAACGATGCACAATATATAAAGAAGAAGTAAAAGAAGTTAAACACGGGAATTTAAGCAGTTATGGAACTAGGTCTACATCTCTATTGTTGAGAATTGAGCACTTTACTTAAAATTCTTAAAAGGAATACACAAAATTCAGATAAAAATCTCAACTTTCTTCATCAGTTATGAAATCAACAACGAACATTTTATAACCCATCAAGAGATTATAGTGATTACTTAAGATTACGAAATTCTTAGATGTTGACGAGGTATTTGGATGAAAAGTTATTTTGAATAGTTAGAAATTGAAAGTTGTAGTTAAAAACTCATTTGGATGTGGTTTTTAGGTAGAGGAGTTAGAAACAATAACTTATTTAGATGTAGATTGAAAATCAGTGGTTATTTTGAGTAGTTAAAAAAAAGAGATTAGAAATGAGTGGTTAAAAATGAATTATTTTGAGGAGTTAGAAATAAATGGTTAGAAATGAATGATAAGTTATTTTGAGTAGTTACAAAAACTCGTTTGGATGTAATTTTTGAAGAACAGTTGGTAAATACTCATTTTAAATCCTCCATAAAATCGACAAGCAAACACCTGGTGCAGTATTTATCGTTGAAATACAATAGATTCTTGAATCGTAAAACTCAAGTAAATTATTTTGATTTGAGCTCCATCTGTTTTACATACAGTTTGAGACTATTGCAATTACTTCTCGAAAATCAGTTAGTTGTTGTACATGATAATTTATAGAAATCAATAGACTTCTTAAGCTATTGATTTTATTTCATATTCCTTCATAACCCTTGATTGAGCTATGCATTATACTCCAAAATTCTAACATTCATAAAATTGGCAACCGTTCACTAACAACTTCAATTTTGTTAGAATTGGGCAAAGGGTTAATAGGGCCCACTAAAACCCCCCCAAAGGTTGGAAAGAAACATGTGGGCTTTTACAATCTCGAAGCCCCTCAACAGGCCACATTAAATTGGGCCAAAAGCCCAATAAAAGAGACTGGGCTTAAAATCCAGGTCCATAGAAAATGGGCCAAGAGATGGGAGAACGGAGCCCAGAACGAGAGGGGGCGGAGCGGCGGTAGCGGAATGCAGACGGCGGCCCAGATTTGGAGTCTGAGACAAAGCCGCTTTATTCTCTCTGAGAACAACCACCATCGCCAAAATCTCTACTATTGTCTCGCAAAACTCCATTAACAACCACCAACAAGATCCAGAATCGCCTTCTTTCACGGACAATACTATGCTCTTTCATCAACACGAGGTACTTCTTTCCTTTTTTTTTTCTTTTCTTTCATGTTCTTGCGTTTCTGTTAGATTCTGTTTGTTTCTTGAGAATTCGTGCTGAAAAGGAAAGGGAGTTTTTGTAGCTAATGCACTGATTTGTTCTTCTCTTCGAATGTTTAGCTCCTTAATTGCACTTGCTCGGAGACTGAAGCGTAATCTATAGCCAAATGTTTACTTATGTGCTTTTACTTGCCGGAATTTTACTTTAATTTTAGCTATTTCATTGCTACAGTCTTGATTTCGTAAAGTTGAGCTTAATTTGTGTTCCTTTTAGCTCTACGTGATTGAAGTCGATTTTGAGTTTGACGTGCAAATTTCTGAGGTTGGAGTTGGAGTTCCATTCTACCTGAGCTGAGCTTATGGTTAGGCTTTTTGTAACTCTCATTGACCCTCACTCTCCCTTTTTTTTTTGCAATATAATGTTCTTGAATAGTGGATTTAATTGTTTAAATATGAGTTGGAGTCCGAAATTTCGTGGTAGGACTAGGATTACACTGATGGTAATATGCACGTTTTGTTTTATATTTCAACCCTTGAACAGTTTTTTGGGCTCTGTTTTATATTATGGTATTTGAGCAGTCCCCAAGGAGTGACACAGTGGTTGAAGACTTGGGTTTCGAAGGTATGCTCCCCTCGAAGTCCCAGGTTCGAGACTCACCTGTGACATTACTCCTTCGATGTCTCTCGGTGCCTGGCCTATGGACGGGTGTAGTTACCCTTGTTTCAAAAAAAATTATGGTATTTGAGTGTAACTACAGTTCAAGGGGTTTATGATTATTTTCATGGTGATATCTTCCAATTTCATTCCATGGTATCTCTCCTGTGCCAGTCGCCAGATAGTCAAGACATGAATGTTCGTGGCGAAGTTCTGTGAGGTATGTAGATAAATCTTCGGCGCACAAAAAAAGAAAATACGGATTCGTAGCAGTTGTAGAAGTTGAAAAAATTAACTCCAGCACAGCATTCTGCTTACGGCTAATGAGAATTTGTAAAAAGTATAAAAAAGTTAGGAGAAATTCTTGAAGGTGGATTATTGAAAACAGCCTTCCAAAGTTGTCATCAGGGAAAGTTTGTGATTACCTTCATTATAATACATTAGAACTGGTTTATTA
Source organism: Sechiopsis laciniata (assembly GCA_037833695.1). Taxonomy (NCBI): domain Eukaryota; kingdom Viridiplantae; phylum Streptophyta; class Magnoliopsida; order Cucurbitales; family Cucurbitaceae; genus Sechiopsis; species Sechiopsis laciniata. The sequence continues at coordinate 10,381,981 of JBBMKA010000021.1, read as the reverse complement.
TTTTCATTCAAACATCTGCAGCCAAGCACTTCCAAAATGATTGATTAGGAAGTGGCTACTTATTCGCCAGAAGTGATAACCAAGAATCTATATTATCTTAGTGGCTGATTCTTTAGCCTTGAAGTCTGAACAACCTCTAGCTGAAGTAAGCAGGAATAGGAATAGTTAAGGAGATTAGTTGATATTCTTAGGGGACAATATGGAGGAAAGAGATGAATATACAGAATCAAGGCCTAATAATTACTCTGAAGCCATACAAGAAGCCAAGGCCAGCGAAGTTGGAATGCGAACTTGTCTTTCAAATGAGCAAATGCATTCAGTTCCTGACTATCAAAAATTTGAAACAACACCAGATAATATCGGCAAAACTGGTTGTTCAGATGAAGAAAAACCGGGGGTCCAGCAGAATACGGAGGAAAAGAATAAGGAACTTGGTTTAGGAGATGCACTAAAAGAGTTATCGGAAAAAAGTAAGCAAACTATCTCTAACCTTGCTGATAATGATCAAGTTGAAGCCAACAATTTATTATCCAGTGATAAAGATACTGAAAATTTAATATTACCTATTGGAGTTGAGACAACAATTCTTAATAAGTGCTCCAAACTTCCAACTGAAGATGACAACAAAAATTATATCAAACAGATGAACCCTCCTAGCGGAGATTTAACCCAAAATACTTCTATCCAAAATTTAGAATTTGTCCCTTATGATTCTCGACAATTGGACCACAAGGATAAGAGAGTTTTGGTATCAAACAAGAAAAGTTGTAAGGTAAGGTCTCGTGTAAGTAGTGACAGAGTTTTACGTTCAAGGACCCAAGAGAAATCTAAAGCTCCTGAACCAAGTAATGACTTGAATAATTTTACTGCTGGAGAGGAGGGAAAAAGGAAGAAGAGGAGGAAGAAAAGAAATATTAAAGGAAAGGGAGCAAGAGTTGATGAGTTTTCATCAATCAGGAATCATTTGAGATATTTAGTGAACCGCATTAAATATGAACAGAGCTTGATTGAAGCTTACTCTAGTGAAGGCTGGAAAGGGTTCAGGTATGTACTTTTTCACCTTTGTACCCTTGTTGATTGTTCCATTTTTTGCAGTTATTACTTACAAGTGCTCACCGTCTTATGCGATGCTTTCAAGATGTATAACTTTTACCTAAAAATAGCTTTAATTATAATACACCTAGAGTTTAAATCTATGTTATTTTTTAATCTTAAAAAAAAAAAAATCTATGTTAATTTAACCATCATGGGTGGGCCTAGTGTTAAAAATGCCTTGGTAACAAAGAGGGAATGAGATTATTTCTTATCCCCCAAAAAAACCTAGAGGGAATGAGTTCAATCTATGATGGCCACATACCAAGGACTAGGACGTAATATCCTACATGTTTCTTGTCAATCGGTGGCCACATATCAACATATCAAAGACATAATATCCTACATGTTTCTTGTTAACCAAATGTAGTAGGGTTAGATAATTATTTGGTGAGATTAGTTGAGGTGCACACAAACGCAAGCTGACCCGAACACTCACCAGCATAAAAACTATAATAATTAATCCATTGTTAATTCATTTTGATTTGAAGTGGATAGCAATTTCTAGGCACCAAAATTTCGGCTCAATATTGAAGTTTTAGTCAATAATGTTTTATCTGTTTATTTCATCTATCACAATGGATCGTAATGAAGCTGATCATTACTATAACCGTGCAGCTCAGATAAATTGAAGCCTGAAAAGGAACTTCAACGGGCATCAAATGAAATAATGCGACGCAAATTGAAAATAAGAGATCTATTTCAACGCATTGATACACTTTGTGCTGAAGGAAGGCTTCCTCAATCTCTATTCGATTCTGAAGGGCAGATAGACAGTGAGGATGTAGGGGAATATTGTCTTAAAATTAATTGACTGTGTTATCTTTGATTCATTTTGCATAAGTTACCCTTGTTTCATCTACATTTTTGTGGTAAATTGTGAACTTTTGACCTTGTATCAGATATTCTGTGCAAAATGTGGATCCAAGGAACTGTCCTCCCTTGAGAATGACATCATACTATGTGATGGTGTTTGTGAACGTGGGTTCCACCTATTCTGTTTAGATCCACCTTTGCTGAAAACAGACAGTAATATTCTCATTACCAACTAGAAATTAAAAAGTCAATTTGTCTCAAGTAACTTTTCATCATGCTCCCTCCTTTCCTCTTGCAGTTCCACCGGATGATGAGGGATGGCTATGCCCCGGATGTGATTGCAAAGATGACTGCATGGATGTGCTTAATGATTTTCAAGGATCAAAGCTTTCTATTACTGATGGTTGGGAGGTAGTTCAAATTTTGCAACATATACTCTAAAGGTGCTATTTTGTTTATTTGTTTGTTATTTTGTTATTTTTCTGTGTGCAGAAAGTCTATCCTGAGGCTGCAGTAGCTGCTGGACAAAATTCTGATCACGCCTTGGGTCTTCCTTCAGATGATTCTGAAGATGGTGATTATGATCCTGATGTTCCAGATACTATTGACCAGGAAAGTGAATCAAGTTCTGATGAATCGAGTTTTGATAAATCTGGGTATGTTTCTGCTTCAGAGGAATTGGAGGCTCAACCAAATGATGACCAGTACTTAGGTCTCCCCTCAGATGACTCAGAGGATGATGATTATGATCCCAGTGCTCCAGAACACGCTGAAGCTGAAGGTGTTGGACAGGAAAGTTCACATTCTGAATTTTCATCTGATTCTGAGGATCTAGCTGCACTTGATGGTAACGGGTGTTCTAAAGATGATAAGATGGTTTCTTCTTCATTAAATAGTACTATACCTGTGAGAAACTCGAATGGGAAAGGTTCTGGAAGCTATTCTAGCAAGAATACACTACGTAACGAGTTATCAAGTCTCCTAGAGTCAGGTCCTGATAAGGATGGTCTTGAACTAGTTTTGGGAAGAAGACACATGGAACGGTTGGATTACAAGAAGCTCTATGACGTGAGTATCTCTTATATTTCATAATACATTATATTATTGCTATTTGTCAATTTATTCTTTGAGTATATGGGTGACTCTCTCAAACATAGTTGACTGACCATTGGTATTTTTCAAGAATATAACATTACACATGTGGGCAGTGGGGGTGGGAATTCAAATATTTGATAGGGAGGTTACTAGTGTCTTAACCATTAAATGAGGCTCATGTTAACAATATGCCTCTTATTTTGATTGTTATTAGTGTGCAGTGAACTACTTAGGATTTTCATTGTGGTATAAAGATAACTGGGAAAAATACACTTTTGGTTCCAAAAGTTTTGAATTGATATCTATTTGGTCCTTGAAATTTGTACTTTTTCAAACATAAATGAAAAGTTTATGTTTTCTATAAAATTTAAAAAACAGAAACACAAAAACAAACAAACAAACAAATCAGTTTGAGAGTATGTTCCATATATTCCATGCATTTTGCTAGATTGTAGAGTCTTATTCTTGAAAATTATTTTTAGTAACTTTTATTCCTTGTTCCTTGTCAAAAAAGAAAAGAAAAGCAAAATAGTAAAATTTTCAAGTGACATTGTCCCTGTAAGATGTGTTTATGTAGCTTTAGTGCATGTTTATGTGTCTTGTGTGAATGAAATTAATGTACTAATGCATTAAATGCTTTATAAAACGAGGTCTAGATATTTAACATGGCTCTTACTTGGGAATTCCTATTTTAATACTATTTCTTCCCTATTATATTATTGAAGGAGACATATGGGAATGTTCCAACCGACTCAAGCGACGACACATATGGTAGTGTTTCTATGGATTCAAGTGATGATAGAGGTCGTGGAAGGAGTATAAGGAAGAGAAATCCTAAAACCCCGTTTCCTGCCTTGTCAAAAAATGCAGCTGATGATTTGAATGATGTAAAACCTAAACACAGTTCTAAGAGAACTCGTCAAAGGCCAGCTGCTGAAAATATGAATAATTCTGTGTCAAAAACTCCTGAAGACACTTTGAAATCTAGTTTTTCTGTTAGACGAACAACTTCATCATCACAAAGAAGACTCAATCAACCTGCATTGGAGGTAATTTTTTCGTTCCTTGATATTTTTTTCCCTGTGACAATTCCTAAACATTAACCTTAACAAGATTCTAACATTTCTGTGGAGCAAGAGACCCCACAAAATAGAGATTATTAATTATTGATTTAATGCCATTTCTTATTTCTTTCTTTTCCTTTGTCAATGAAAGTTTGTTAAAGAAGTAAATAGAAAAATTAATGCCGTTTCTTGTTCCTAACATTGTTGCAAATGTTCCAGAGACTTTTTGCATCATTCAAAGAAAATCAGTATCCTGCACGAGCTACAAAGGAGAGTTTAGCCCAAGAACTAGGGCTTTGTCCGAAACAGGTTATGCATTGGGTTCCTTACGAAGTTCTAGCTAACATTTTATCCTAGAGAAAGGCTCAATTATTTATTCCCTTGTCAGGTTAGTAAATGGTTTCAGAACACACGTTGGAGCACACGCCATTCCTACAGCGAAACTAATAAAGCAAAGAATGGTTCAAGAATGGATATTCAATCATCTCAGAAAAGTAGAAAACTTCCCAACACTGAGCAAGAATCTAGTGTATGTTTGAGAAATATGGAGAGCAATGGTGCTCAACATCAAGAATCACCAATGCCAATTAGTGTTATGGCCCCATGTCAGAGTGGAGATACAGGGGATGTCAAGTTGGTGATTAAGAAAACTAAAATACCAGAATCTACTACTGCGAAATCCAGAAAACGGAAGGGCGGGTCAGATTCGAAGCATAGGAAGGAATCACAAAAGCGTCCAGCTAAGTCACCAAAACTTAATGAAAATCTAACAGTGGATAAGGATAAGACAAGGAGGAGGAAATCCATTTAGATTATGAAGTTTTGATCGTTCCTGAAAAATTATTCGGCTATTTGTCCTCTTCCACGAAACCACATTAGAACAGATGCTGGTGAAGGGAGGTACTTCCCAGAGCAATTCCAATTGTTTGTACTTTGTAGTTCTTTGTGATCACACGAAAATTCCTTTTTTAAATCCCTTAGACAGATCCTTAGCCTTAGTAACGTAAATCTAGAGCTTGTTAGATATTTATTTGCATTTTCAAATGAATGTTCTCGTCAGACCCTTGTCTTGATGTGTTAAACAATCAATATGTAGCTATCCATTTAGTTGCAGAGATTGTTCTGTTACAATTTGGCTTTGTTCAGTTTGAGGCCCCATGCAAATTCATTTGAGCTCGCATTAGTCCATTGCTTCAATGCTCTGCAGGGCCATTTTTGTTTTTTTATGGAAGCTATGCTAACTTGAACACCCCGAAAAGAGAAAGAAATAGATAAAGAACGAAGTCAAACAAGTAGAACAAGAGAGCTACCTAGCACCCTTCTAGCGAGCATTGGTCGGCTCGTCCCTTCTGCTGGAGATGCGCTCTTAGCCTTAATTGGCTGGGTCATGCCTCCGAGCTGTTACTTTGAAGAAATTAGAGTGCTCAAAGCTAGCTTGTGCTCGGTATACATTAGCATGGGAGGGTAACGTGTGCCGTGTGTTCCTGCAGAACAATCCCAAGTGGGTGTTGTGTGGGGGGCAGCAATGCGTGACACCGAGGCAGACGTGCCCTCGGCCAAAAGGCTTCAGGTGCAACTTTCTTTCAAAGACTCGGTGGTTCATGGGCTCCTTCAATTCACACCAAGTATCGCATTTCACTACGTTCTTCATTGATGCAAGAGCCTAGAGTCGTCGTGAATAATACGACAGGAATGCTCAACCCCCACATTGCTTTTGGCTCTTTGTTCCAACATTTGTCAGGAAAATGATTTTATTTTTTAATGTCACCATGCTTAGTGATATGTTTTGCAATTTATCTTGTTAAAAATTGTGAACTTTGGGTTCTGCAGAAATGAATATTGACACTAATGTCGAATGTAGTTTCTTTTACACAATGATAGCAATCATATCTCCAGCACTTAAGTCTCATGTTTTTATCAATTTGATTGAGTACAAATGATACCTACTAACTCAAATTAAAATGAAATTCTGTTTCATGTCGATGGAGCTTACTTTCAACCTTTCTGCATGTTATAAATTATAGACAGGAAGCTGGAGTTCTGGGAAGCTGGGAAACCACAGGAATAGATGACAGAAACAAGAATCTTAAAGTTTTAAATAATTATTTAGCTTTTTTTTTTCTTCCTCCTTACATCCCACTTAGTTTGATGTAATTTATATGCACAATACCCTACTGAGCCAAATTAGGCCTCTTTTGTTTCAACAAGCAGAAGAGATGTAACATTAATGGTGAATCTTCTGGTTTCACATAGACTAGGACTCTAGCACTTGCCCTAAAGTTAGTCATGTACTTGATATATGAACGACCTATTTGGCACTAGAGTACTATGCAGACAGGTACAAGAATTAAAGTCGAAGATTCAAGTCGAGCTTGATCGGCTCCACTGGTGGTTCCAGTGGTGGCTCTTGGGGAATTTGATGTTGAGCGAAGCGGAAGCTTCCTGGCCACATCAAATCCCCAGCATCCCCCAGCATGAAAGGTGCCCATGAACCAGTTTTGACATGATTAAATCTTGCTACTTTTGCAGCATCTTCCCTGCCTGGTTTGTGCACAAGTGAATGTGCTTGAACACCAAGTGATCTAACCATAGAATTATGAATTGGCAGGCCAAGCAGAGTCATCATTTTCTGGGCCTGGTTCCTTCTGGCTGCACTTCTCTCCCTCTTGTGAGCATTTTGATGTCCTCCCAATGCCTGTGAACTGTAGAACACCCTCTTGCAGAAGTTGCATGAAAAAGTCTTTGTTGAAGCTGCAGATCTTTGTGATTCAGTTGAAAGCTGCTTGTTCCTACCCAAGCTCAAGTCCAGCCACTCCAAAGCTCCTACACCTTCAGGTTTGTCTGTTGCTTCTTCTTCACTTGAATCTCCTTGTTCTTTGTTGTCTATCATTGTTTCTATCTGTTCTCCTTGAAAAATCATTGCAAACCCAGGTTCTTAAATTAGTGGTTGTGATTTTGAACTTTAAATATGGACAGGATTGCTGATTCTCTTTATCTAACCTTGAAACTGAAGCTGTAGGAATGGAAGCAGATTTTGATTCTTACTGGTTTTTCTTGATGAACAAATGCTGAGAAAGCTGTGAGGATGAAAGTGTAAGTTTTTGGTATATATGTTGTTTTTGCATTTCTTATCTTCATTCTCGACCCGACCATTAGTGGTCCAGTGGCCAATGCTTATGTCATCTATACTGTTTCCCTTTCAAACTAAAGGGTTCCCCACTTCCATCAATCTTTCTGATCCCTAATTGCTTAATTCACCCTTCTCAAATCATACCACTTTTTTAGGTTGGAGATGCTTTGGAAAAAAAAATAACTTGTTCCAAGTCTAATTTTTTATCTCAGCGGAATCATTATAGGGTTGGGTAGTGGTCAATTAAGTTGTGCATATAGATAGATATCTTTAAAGTTGGGTTCATATTAGGGGAGTACGAAAGAACCGATAATTCGATGAACTCAGACTACCCAACTCAAACCATAAGTGCTGTGTTGGATTAGGTTTTTTTCGGTTTGAGTTGGGTTAAAGCGAAGGAAAATCGAAAAATTCGATTTAGTTTGCAGATTGATGAAAATTTGGCTCGGTTTCACATGAAATCAAACCGATATGTATCAATATAATTCAAATATAAAACAAAAATGTCTAATGATGCGATGGTGTTAGGACTGGATATATGTCTCACCTTCTCAAGTTTGAGGTTTGAGCCTTGTAGGTGCCACCTTTGGTAATTATTTTTTCAACAAAAAAAATTATATAAAAAAGTCTCAGGTTTAAATCTAGCAGCCGATTTTCAACTTTAATAATCATTTTTTAAATAAAAGTGCTTATTGGTGCGGACGGATGGACTCTATAGTCTATACTCAACCTGAAAATATAGGATTGAATTGGGTTGAACTATTTCTTCAACCGTCCGTGGCTACCTGTATAGGGTAATGAATATTCTATCCATTTTTTTACCGTAAACGTTTTAAGTTAGAAAAATTTTTGACGATCATGATTAAAAAAAAAAAAAAGAGTATGTATGGAACCTTGTATAAACTCAAAAGGACAACCAAAGTTTGAATTTAAGATCACTTCAATTATTTGCTTCAAACCCCACAAAAAAAAAAAAAAAAAAAAAAAAAAAAAAAAAAAAAAAAAATCTTGACGTATAGAGATTGGTCAATATCCAAACTGAAGATAATGTTGATTTTCTTTTGTCTCTCTGTTGCTACCTTCTTAGCCACACCTTTAGGAGCAATATTCCAACCTTAGAGAAGACTTGTTTAGGGGGAAATACATGATTGAAAGTTGTACAAAACTGCAACATCAATATCATTGAAAGTCAGTGTCCAACAATCTCTTAGAATTGTCCCTCCATGGTAACCAAGGAGTGCTTCTTATCCAACAAAGCTAAATGAATCACTTTTGAAACTACTTTTGTGGGATTCTTTCCTAGGCTGATGTTTGCTATACATATCTAAAACCAAATTCATTTCTTTTGGGTCTTCATTTTGTTTGGCAAAAGAGAAAAAAAAAAGTAGAAAAGTTGTGACACAAAAGCTGATCATACTGCTCTAATCATCTTTATTAGATACATAGTCTTTGCATCCTTGCCTAATTGTACATGATTGGGTTAATGATGAGTTAGTTTTATTACATATCTAATTGTTCATGCTTTCTTTTTGAGATGACTGGTGAAAGGATTCGAATTCGTAACCTCTTGGTTATTTGGTCATACATGTCATCATACCAATTGAGCTCAGTTCTTGTTAACATTTTCTTTTTCCTTTTCATTTAGTATTCGGCCTAATTCTTTTCTCTTGACCAATCAGAAGACTTGGGCAGGGTAAAACCACTCAAGAATATTCTATGCATTGATAGAAGTTGTTTCTTTTCATTTTAATCTCATGAAAAAGAATGCAACCCCACCAAGAAAAGATGGTTTTTTCTTTGGCTAGTGAAGGTTAATGTTTCAAAATAATATTTGATTGGATAGGTTACTGTTATATCTTATTATTTGTTATTACTTCTTTGTTTATTTTGAGGGGTTTCTTTCTTCCACTTCATTTACTTTTTTTTTTTATTCAATATGGTTAACCCTGGATTGAAGTTAGTTCGTCTTCTACTTTAATATTTGCTGGTTTTTTTTTTTTTTTTTTTTTTTTTTCCTTGTAGTTTCGCTATTTACCTTTGGATGGGAAATTAGAAGAACTTATTCATGTCCTCTTGTCTACAAGACTTTAAGTGGAGAAGATATGACCTTTCTTCTCTGTCTCATAGAGAGAGAAGAAAGGAAGGAGACATTGGAATCTTTACCCTTCATGGACTTATCAATGTTGTCTAATTCTGTTTTTTTTTTTTTTTTTTGCTTTATTTAGTGTCTTAAGAATAAACTAGGGGATTTTTCACGAAAAATAAATATATAAAAAAAAAGAGAAATATTTTATAGATGTCCAAATTTTAGAAAAAAAAAATCAAATATAATAAAATTGATTTAATCAAAATTAAATTGATAGGCCTCGCTCATAAATTGATGGCTTAAATCATAGTGAAATTGGTGGTTTTAATCAAAATAAACTAATTAATTGAAACAAATATAATGATTATAAGAATATTATAATTTGTTATCTATAATAAATTTTCAAAGAACCAACTTGAACGTTAAATAACTAAAACATCTGTTTTTATGTTAGTTGTTTTCTATGTAGTGGAATATGAGATATTCTTGAGCAACGGAATTTCCTGGCAGTCACTCTCGAGATTATAACGGAATTTTTTACTCTAGATCTAATTAACATATAACATATTATATGCTAAGTGGTTATAAGTTTGAAACTTCTCACAAACTTGTCTAAAAGAAACTTTTTTTTTAGAAAACTACTAGTAGAAAGAAAAAAATTGAAATACTTTTTTTTATCTCTAAACTTTTAAAAATCCAATTTTAATTTTTAAATCTTGAGATTTATTTTGTTTTGGCCCATTTTCAAAAATTCAATTTTAATCTTTATAATAAAATTTTAAAAAAGAAAAAAAAAACTTAAAATTGATTCCTATTATAGACTTGAAGTTAATATTAATATAAAAAAAATTTATTCAATAGTGTTAATAATTTTAATAAATGTGAAAAAATCTTTTTTTTAATATTAATAAAAAATCTTTTTTTTTTTTTCTAAAGACCAACTTAAAGATTTAAAAAAAAAAAAAAAAAAAAAGAAAAACTCAAGGATCAAAACATAACAAATCTAAAAGTTTATGGATTAAAATTTGACTTTAGACCAAAATGATATTTTAAACCAAAAGAAAATGTATGCAATAAATGGATTAACATAAATTGTGGACTCTCTCTAATGATATCCCACGAGGACATGCATATTGACCTGACCATAACTGCTAGTGAAGAATATAAAGTACTGATAGATAAAGCTCAAAATAAAATTTGAACAAAAGGCATTTACTTAACCTATAAATCATAGTTTCAAGATTAAAGAAAGCTGGACAACAACTCTCAAGGAACACAAAATTTTGTATTATATTAAAATTTGAAACAATGTTAACTTACATAGCAAGTGCAACTAAATCATGATTAGTATATGGAAAGCTTGTTTCTCTATGATGAAGAATATTATATTACTATTTGATGATGATGGAAGTGGCTAAGCTTGGAATAAAAGTCTGTAAATGATGGGAATGATGATCAAAAGATAGTCCAGTGGGCAGTGGATCTTCTCTACTTTTTCAAGTGCACTTACTTTCTAACTGGGGTTCTCAACAGTCACTCTCTCTATAATAACAGATAATTGAAATATCTCTATATCCTTCCACTAAGAATATCAATTACTTTTTAGCCTGAAAGAATGTTAACTTTACATATAGTACTTACTAAAACTTTAGTTAATTCCACTGTTAAAAGAATTAGAACTATGATAAAAATATGCTAACCATTGAATTGAGCCTAGTGATTAAAAAGGGCCTTGATGATTGCATGCTTAAGAAATAATTAAATTTTTTTTATATCCAAATGTTATAGGATTAGACATATATTATGTTAGAATAGTCAAAATGTCAGTACGCTAACTCGAATACTCACTTATATTTATAAAAAATAGAACATAATTCAATGAATTAAGATATATTCTTATCGAGAAGTTTGAAAGAGGTTTAAGATATTCTTTCAAAAAAAAAAAAAGAAAGAGGTTTATGATTTAAATCGTCCATCTCATAATGAAAAAACTCTCAATAGAAGAACTCCCAAACCCTAATTTTGAACTCATCCTCACATTTTATGACTCACTGCTGCAAACTAGGAAGAACTAAAGCTACAATAAAATACGCCAACCATCCGATTGGCCTAGTGGTCAAAAGGAGTCTTGAAAATTAAATCTTGCTACCTATCTAATAAATAATTTCTTATAAGGTTTCCTTAAAATCCAAATGTGGTAGGGTTAGGTGGTATATAAAAAATAAGAATAGTCAAAGTACAGGTAAGCTGCCTCAAACACTTCCATATATTTTTTAAAATGCATCAACTTGAACATAATTCAACAAGTTAAGATATATTCTTATCAAGAAGTTAAAAATTTGAATTGGCCATCTCCTAAAAAAAAAGTTCTCTATCTTTGAACTCGCCCCACATTCTATGACTCCTCATCGCTGCAAACAAAGATCCAAAATTCTAATGGGGTTGGCGATTAAGAAATGAGAGGCCATCTATGTTTTCACCACCCTATTACTATTAAGCCATGGGGTTGGAAGGTCCCCATTGTTGAATTACAGGTAGTATTTTGGGTTCCCTAACAAGTTTTAATCACAGAGGAAACAAAAGGGCCAGTCTAGTTGAAGGAAACAACCCAGCTAGGGTTAAGGCTATGGGCCATGAAAATCAACAAAGATCTCAAGATGCCTGCCAAGCAAGCCATGAGTTTGCATTGCATTGTGGACCAGACCAAACCAAAAACAATAAACCACAAACCTGGCTTTAGAAACATGATATGTTAGTGTCAATCAAATCTGCATTGGCACCCCCCCATGTGCTTGTTGCTGTTGTGCTCCCACCTACAACATTGATATCAAATAAGAACACAGCTACAAACAACAGCCACTCAATACAGACAAGCATTTAGAAAGCAAGCATACATGATTCTACTTCGTGTCTATTATTGAATATGTGATTTGAACTGTTCCATTCAAACTATGACACACTTGACTCTAATTGGTTGATGAAAAGTTCATGTCCCACGAACATATATAATTCACTTACAACTGAATGTATGAAAAATGAAAATACAAGTTCGTATCCTAGTTCAGATATATAAATCATTGTGTGTAAGCATTAATATGTGTAGAAGTATACATAACCTTATGTAGAAGGCACTTCTTGATAAAAATGTGTCACTTTCGTAATTATTTCTCTCTGTTGAGCTGTCTCCACATCAATAATTCTTAGAAACGAGAATATCATCATTATGTGATTCTAAATCCAATAAATGGTATGAAATTAAAGGTAAGCAATTACAAAATTCAGCCCCAGAAGAAACAAAGCAGGTCAATAATAAAAAATTGATAATTTTAGGGAATCCATAGGCAAACCCAAGTACTGTATGGAAAAATAGGATGAATTCCCTGAACAGCTAGGAATTTTGTTATTACAAATTTACCAAAAACTCTCTCCTCGACTTCAACCCCATAGAATTGTTCACATGTGTGCTTCTACTAGAGATCACTCAAGTACCTGCAATGTGAAACAAAAGGAAAAGTATGAGAACTCAGATAGCACATGAACATCTTACAATTTTAATTTGAGTTATTAACTAAAATAGGCTTGTTCGATGATGAAATACTTGATGACTCTGAAAGTATACATCAGAAAGTATCATCCACAGAAAATGTTCTGCGCTACAGTTCCATATCTAATGAAAGCCTAGTTTCTTTTATATATTGTATCACAGAACACCACCGCCAGTAATTAAAAGTAGAGCGAAGCTCCAATTTCCCAGTTTCAAAAGAAAAAAAAAAAAAAGACTAATATAAGGTATGGAAAAATTGCAAACCAAAGTTTCTTAATCCATTAGAACCTAGAGGGGAATCCCTAGGCACATACCAAGAATATTAATATAATACTACAACATGGAGAAGAAATGACCAAACTTAATGGTATAATCATTTTTTATGAGAAACAATTTCATTGAATATGAAATACACGAAAAAAGTAGGGAAAACTCCATTGAGAATAGGCGAGGTGTACATACGCTGCCTCAGATAGTCAACTCAAGGATATGACCAAAAAAAAGGAAATTACAAAAGTCCTCCCCCAAATGGATAGGATGATTAAATCGCTATAGTGATGGAAAAAAAATGAAAAAGGGGAATAGTCTACCCGAAAAGAGAAGCTTGTATTAATTTCAGTTCAGCTTACAAGACCCAGAAATTATAAACAACTGACTGTGCAAGTTATCAACCTCCTGAGCCCTCTAGTATATTTATTTCCAGCTTCACAGTACACTTAGCTAACATAAACGAACAGATTTTCTAGGGAAGTGATAATAATAACAGCCAGCTCAAACGCTATATGCATGATTGAGATAAGGTATCATCTATATGGTCGAAGCTTAGAACATGCCCTTGATAATGATCTTAGAAGATTTATGCCCACATCAACCTCAAATGCATTTTTCTAAGAGAATTGAAGTGAGCGAGTTAGCTGACCCACTATTATCGCACCTCATATTTCTTCACTTTCTCAATTGAAGGAATTAAATAATTTGACAGCAAAAAGAAGTTAAATTTTTTTTTTTTTGAAACAAGGGTAACCACGCCCGTCCCTGTTAAATTGATTAAACAGGATCAAATATCCTCTTCCTCTCTTCCCATAAGATGTGTATTTTCCCACTTCACCACCTCAACAGCATATACTAGCCATCGCCATTTCATATCTAAATTTTTTATGAAGTTTAGAAAGTAAACAAAAAATACTGCGACAAACTGAAAATGATGGGGAAGAATCAAAAAAACGAAAAATAAAGACCTACAAATGTTGCGACAGTCTCCTGCTTTTGAATGATAGAATGTCTTCGTGCATCACCCATCTTTTCCATTCCTTCCTATAAGTCCCAATCCCAATTTCTTCTTATTAAATGGCAATTTAATGGAATAAAAATAACAGCCTAAGTTATGCCACATCAAATGATCCAAACATAGAAATTTGCTGAGATGTTATGTCATCGTGACAATATAGATGGTCACGCTAATTAATGACCTCCTGAAGAAAGGTTTACTATATCTTTTTCATGCTTCCTGTAAACAAGACTCACAAAGAGGATACTAGCGATCCTGACAAGTACGGCAGAAGGTACCATGAGACAGCTCGCAAAAAGCCCGTACGCTAACACATAGGTGAGATGTCAGGCAGGTAGCACCCACGATGTGCATGGGCAGAAAAGACTGCGTGCATCCCAGTTCTCCCAAATTCCAGGAAAGGGTAAATTTGAAACAAAAAAGAGTAAATAATGCTTCTATCTCATGAAAGCAATCCGAAAAACTGAAATCAAACACCAAAGAGCGTGAATGTTAAGAGGGTTAAGAGGGTATATATATATATATATATATAAAAATATAAGAAACTGAAATATAACAAAAGAGCAAATAAAAGTACACCAGAGAAGCTTTGCAATTGAGGTTGTTTAAGTTTGCAACCATTCATTTAAAACAAAGGCCGTATCTTATTCTTGTTATAAATAAATGATGAAGAGGTGACTGAAAACTTCTTTGGTCGGGCCACTGAAGGCACCATGGAGAAGCGCAAGTCCACCGTATTAATAGAAGATACTAATATCACCAGAAACCAACTCTGAAGACAAAGCTGGTGCATATGATCAACTACCAAGGAATTATTGGTTGAAATGTGTCGAACTTGAGAAGCAGAACAATTGGGCTAATATTTCCCCAGCAACAGGAAACAGAGGCTAGAAGCAAATATCGCACATGTGACTTTGGAAGCTTACCACAAAAAGACTAAAATTAGGGGCTCAATTTCTTGGGTTCTCACGTGCTTCGAGCAAGAAGCAAGTGAAAATGATAACCCTCCCTTCTTTTCTCCAGCTGATCTCAAAGCAAATATGATGGCCTTTTTCCCTTCTTTGGTATATTTCAAACCAGAGGTCCAGTAGGTGATGCCTCTCTATGATGAAGATAAATTTTACAGTCTGGTAGCCCTATGCTCAAGACAAGATCTTTATTTGACGTGAACATTCTTCCCCTATAATAATGGATTATTCATAGGACTTTATTTGTAACATTTTAATTTTATACTTCAATGAAAGTTTTGTTTCCTATAAAAAAAAAAAGGTTCGGGTAGACGTGCCCCCGAAACAAAAATGACCATTGTAGTTGGTACAGGCTCCAGAAAGTGACTGACTATTCCCTTCTTAGGGAACTATATGGACATCCAAAAGACAAACGTATACTTTTCTTCTTGCCGCCAAACTATGTGGTAACTATTGTTTGAAAGAAATAGTAATTTGGGAAAATATTTGTTTGTTTGTTTCCCTGTGGAGTTGTAGCTCAAAATCATTCCGTAACTCCTAGTCCTTCCTTCTACATTACGCTCCTGTTGAGATATGCCTTGAACTCTGTGATGCCCCATGATTACTTAGTCGGGGGTCTCACTGCCCAGTCATCGAGTGGGGATTTCTTTATGTATTTGGGTCATATTTTGTAATAGGATTTTATGAGAGTGCACTATATAAACTCTCTTATAACCCTAGCCCCATTTGATCGACATTATGTATTTGTATCTCCTTACTAAAACCATTCTCTCCTCTACCCATGGACGTAGCTAACGTGACGAACGTAAATCTGTGTGTTTTCTCTCGCGTTCTCTAAATTGTTTTCCTTGATTGTTATTCCATTTTCATAACATCTCTTTTCAGAGCTCCTAAAATAGTTTCGTTTCAAATCTCTAATTTTAGTCTAAATTACGTTTTAGTTGGCCCCTATACATCTAAAAACTTCATCAGAGTGTCTCAAACTCTCTATCGTTTGAATATCTTCTATTTAAAATAAACACCATCAAACCAAACGATATTTCATTTCAAGAACCTGCAATGAGATGAGTTATATTTGATGAAACACGTGAATTTCTGGGTTTTAAAACATTACTCTGACGTAAAGTGGTAAACTCTAGTGTTGCTTTGGAATGGAACGGATAATGTCACTCATTTTCGAATGCAATCACACATAATTTGAGAAGTAAAATTTAATCAAACAGGCATCTGGATTCTGGCATAAGATGAATTACAATCCAACTGCATGTATTTCCGTAGTAATTCTATTCGTAAATTCGTTTCGCATCGAAACCAAACAGCCGATTTAGAAACATGTGAAGTACCTGGAAGTCGAAAAGGAAAGCCGGCGACGTCGAGCGGGGAGAGGCGGCGGCCGGAGCCGAGGAAGAGAAGGAGCTGATCGGAGAGAAGAAGCCCTAACCGAGGAAATTAGCGAGCGAGATAGAGATCCAGAAGATCGCCAAGCCATTTTAGCAGTGCAGTTCTTTGCTCGATCCAAAATTCTGCAATTTCAGCAGCGCTCTGCGAGGGTTTTACGAGGAAATGTTATGGTGAGTTGAAGTCCATGGAATTTGATGTGGCCCAGTCTGAATCTATTATTTAAACCCTAAATCCTTGTTTGTTTACCCTATTTAAGAATGATTTAATTTGAGAAGTTATTTTGAATAGTTAAAAATTAAGGATTATAGTAAAAAAACTCGTGATGTGATTTTTGTGTAGAGGAATTAGAATCAAAATCTTGTTTGAATGTAGATTTCAAATGAGTAGTCATGGTTTTTTTAATGTAGATTTAAAATGAGTAGTC
The DNA here is from genome assembly GCA_037833695.1 of Sechiopsis laciniata. NCBI lineage: Eukaryota > Viridiplantae > Streptophyta > Magnoliopsida > Cucurbitales > Cucurbitaceae > Sechiopsis > Sechiopsis laciniata. The sequence continues at coordinate 10,365,073 of JBBMKA010000021.1, read as the reverse complement.
ATTTTTAGTAGTTAAAAAATGAATGATTAAAAATGAATTATTTTGATTGATTTGAAATGAATGGTTAGAATGGAAAATTATTTTTAAAAGTAAAAAGATGAGGAGTTAGTAAAATCTCGTTTGGATGTAGGTTTTCTAGGAAGAATTAATTAATCCTTCTTAAATATGGCAAACAAACACACTCTTAAGTTTAAATGGATCAAAAGTTCGTGTAAGACCAATGAAAGTAGTAATTTAGGGACATCAATATATGTTCATGATCAAGACCTTATGAATTTGAGTCTTCCTCCCCAATTATAGTTGAACTAAAAAAAAAAAGTAAAAGCACATGTATCTCTTTTATCAAAAGATCATAAGTTTCTCAATTTTTTCGATTAGTAAGCTCAAAAACAAAGATGCATTTAAATTCATAATTTTATAGCTTTTTAGGATTCTCTTATTCTTTAGACCAACTCATGAGAATTAATGTTAAATGAGTTTTTTTTTTTTCTTTCTAATTCAATCATATTTGGAGGTAGGGTTTTGAAGGTGTAATTTATTGGTTACTTGGTCATATATAATGCCAAACTATATTCATTTTAACTAATATTATATGAGTATACCGAACACAATTTATGAATTTTTTTTCTTTCAATCCCTCATAGATTTAACTGTAACGTTATGCTCATTGTTTACAATTTATTTTGCTTTCAATGCACTTAGGGTGAGTTTGGATAGATGATTTTCAAAGATGAAAATGAGATTTAAGTCTTATTATTATCATTTTTTTATAGGAAACAAAATATTTCATTGATGGTTTGATAAGATACATCCTATCGAGACAAGCTATATAAAACTATACCACTGAAAGATAAGTGTGGTTAAGTCATAACTACAAAAAATGGGATAGAGTGATACCAATACAAGGCCAAATACATATAGTTTCAAGAAGAGAGTTGTATTCCTTGTAGGTGTGTTCATCATAAGTCTTATTATTATTATTTTTAAAAAATTAATATAATTATCATAATTATCATTCAATGCACAACTTACCATGGCAATGATCAAAATAATAATCGAACATTCTTCATGAAGATTAAGGAATTCCATAACGAACTAGCATTGGCAAGATTCTTCATTGCATTCTAAATAGTAAATCGTCAAAAGCAATTCAAAAAACATAGTATTTTGTGTGAATTACAACAAACTATAAAAAAAAAAAAAAAAAAAAAAAAAAAAAAAAAAGTGGTCATAAATATTAGATTATAATCATTGTATAAAACAACAAAACGAAATTGTTGTCTTTGAGGTGGTGGGCAGAAGCTTCTTGTGCAGATTCTGAAATCTTTCATGTTCTGAAAGAATCAAAGAACTTCAAAGAGTTCCAAAGCCATTGCTGTTGTTAAGCATCATCGTCATCATTTTGGTAGAGAGTATGTTCCAACACATTTCAACTGTTTATTGAAAGTGTATACTTTTCCGTATGTTAAATTTGCGGCTACAGTACTCTCTCTGTAGTGTAATGTTGTAAGGGAAATTTGTTCCGACGACCAAAGACCGACTTCGTTGAGATCTCCTCCCGTCCAGCAGATGTTTACAGTCAAGCCACCCCGTGCCTTTAATCCTCTAACGCAGCCGTAGGGCCAGATGACGCGGGGGAGAGCAGGAAGCAAGTACAGATCGTTCATAGTGCTCTGGACAAGCATTTCGGCAATCGCAGCCGAGAATCTGATGGGACAGGAGTACTCAAAATGAGAAGCATAAAAGCACTATATGTTCAGATTGCTGGTATATTATCAAATGAAAAGATATTTGATTTGTTTTTTTTTTTTTTTATATTCGTGAGTGTATTGGCCAACTTACGCACACCTCAACTATTCTTATGAGACATACTACCTACAATATTTGAATGTCAAGAAAATTTGTAAGAAATTAATTTTTAAGTAGGTGGTTCGCGATATTTGGATCATTGTGTACTTCATTAGAAACTTCCTACACAAATATAGAAGTGAATACAGAAATATAAGAATGTAGCTTACCCAAAGTTAGCATCTATTTGGAAAGGTGGGTGAGCAGTGAACAAGTTGCTGTATAGACCGCCTACATAATCGCTTTCATGATCTGGATCCACGAGATCGAACAAATGCTTTACCATTTGGTAAGCGTGCTTGCTGTTCTGAAGACGAGCCCATAGTGCGATTTTCCACGCAGTCGACCATCCTGGACCTTCCTCTCCTGTTTCACATCAGAAGAAGGTCTATGAGCATTGTTTGCTTAGTGCAATGCTCAAACTAAGTTTATTTTATATCCTTTCACATTGTAAACAGACGAACCAAAATAACCAAGAACTGGTTTCTAATTTGAATATTAGCATGAAATAATCTAGCACAAATGACTATTTTCATATCCCTAGTTCTAAAAGCCTAAAGTAGAAGAAATTCCCAAGAAGTTGAGCAGACAGATAGAAACCTCTTTTTTTAAGAGTATTATCCATAGCTTCTGAAATGTTGGGAGTTTTATCAACAGTAATAGTGTGTCCTGGATACAACCCGAATAGGTGTGATACATGTCGATGGTGCACTTCTCGGTCATCAAATTCAAGAGCCTGTCCAATAAATGCCAAGTTGAGTGGTCTAGGATAACTCTACAATGTTTCTGGTTAAGAGATAAGATACTTACATACCCATTCCATAAGAGAACCATCTCTAGCTATCTTATAAGGTAAGAGCCTAGCTTGCGCCTTCCGGACCTTGTTGATGATAGTATCCTTGCTTTTTCCCAGAATCTGTTAGACAGGTAAACTTTAGTAAACATGTTTTCAGTATAGTTTACGAGCATGCCAAAAAAAAAAAAAAAAACATTACCTCTGCAGCAGATATGATGGATGAGAAAACCTCTTTTACGATAGCAATATCCATTGTTGTTGAATAACTCACACTAGCAGGTTTACCATCAGGCGCTATAAACATGTGCTCTGGGGACGTCGATGGGTTCGTTTCCAAATATCCGTCCTTGCCATCAATTAGCCAATCCAACAGAAACGATGTGCATCCTTCCATCAAAGGATATGCCTTGTTTTTCAAAAAATTCTGAATGCGGATTGAATGAAATTTTCATTTAGAGAAGACAGATTAACGAATTTGAAGTACAAGGTAACTAGCTTTTATCACTACTCTAAAAGATATGAAGGCAACCCATTAACCTTTAGTACAAAAAAAACATCTGCTCAAACTAAGCACTGAACAAGGACAGCCATACCAGTGCAAGCTGGAACTTACTTTGTCCATTGTGTAAGTGTAATGCTCCCATAGATGGGTACAAAGCCATGCTCCACCCATTGGCCATAAAGCCCAAACAGCCTGTCCTCGATCAGGAGAGGTTTTTGCCCAGATGTCCGACACTTGATGAGCCACCCAACCACTTGCTTCATAGTTCACCTATAAAATTCAGAAACGGGTGAAAACAATAACACAGACAATGTATTGTGAGATTGTTGATCTCTTTCAGATATTACTAAAGAGAGCCAAAACTGAATTGCTAAAAACAATTATGTCCATTGGCAAATGCTTACTTTTGCAGTCTTGCGTCCATTGATAGACAAGAAGGATGTGAAATCAAATAATGGCTCTTGGCACTCCCTAAGGTTGCACGGAAGGGCTGGCCAATAGTTCATTTGAAGATTAATGTTCAAGTGCGGAGCACCACTGATAGAAAAGAAAAGGGAATCGGATAAGCATTTTTTGATATCGCGACAAAAATGTCTATGAGAAAAGTAAGCTATCACATTTTGTCATTAACAGTTTGTTTTGATCTTCAGTTTGGTGAAATGTTATGAAATCTTTCATTGTTTGGTAAAAATCCAATTCAACACCATGGTCACGGGTTGAATCCCTAGAATCAGTATTTGGCTCTAATTTATTTGAGAGCAGTTTTACCCTCTTTGTAGGGTTTGTGGTCCCCCTCCCCCAACTTGTACTAAAAAAAAAGATGAAAACATAAAGCAACACAACATTAAAAAAAGTAAGACCAAAAACTTACTCCCAAGCTGGTTCGATTTTGTTGTTCCATATACCCTGAAGATTTGCTGCCTGAGTTCCAGGCCGTGAACAAGAGATAAGTAGATACCGACTATATTGAAATAGCAGCTCTATCAAGGATGGATCTTCATCAGTCTGAAAAGATTTTATCCTCTCTGCAGTAGAAGCTACTCTACCTTCCTTCACTCCAGAACTAGTTGAAGAAGATCCATTCTTAGAGCTCTTAGAAAGATGCAATGAAACACGGTGAAAAAGACCTTGATAGTCATTCAAATGCCGCGCATAAAGATCCTGATACGACAAGTTTTTAATCTTCTTCATTGTAGCAAGAGACTCCGAAGCAGGATCCTTCCCAGACAATGAAGGCTCTGCTAATGGCCCTTCAAAAGAAGATGAAGCCACCAGACGCATGATAACCCAATCCGAGACATTGACCTTTAACTTCTTTCCATCTAAATCATGTACTACTCCACCACCATCACTAACCTGTACACTAAGAACTGCAGAATATTGAATTCCCTTGGGATGGTCATCTAATTCCATTCTTGGAGGGATCCTTACACTTGGACAGCTTCCTTGAAGTACGATCAGACTTTGACCATCAATTACATGCGAGCTGTGATGTAACTTGCTATCCATGGACACTGTAAACGACAAAGATCCCGGTTTGCTTGCAGAGATCTTGGTTACAATTGCTTGATCAGGATTGGAAACAAAATGTTCCCTTGTAAATTCTACATCACCCACATAGTACTTCATTCTTGCCGTGGCTGTATTCAAGTCTAATTCACGATGATAAGTCTCCAAAATATATGACTGATGGGAATCATCAAACTCTAGCTTGATGTCACCCAGAAGTTGATAAACCTTCATTATAACAAGATTGTTAGCATATAATAATACTGACAAACAAAAATTGAAATGCCAAAATAAAATCCTTTTGTGCTAAAGTTAGTTGGATGGTAGATCTTATTCAACTAGCACGAGGCATTTGATGACCAGTTACTTCTAAGTTCTGAATAGAGGTTTAAGATAGCATGAAAGGCATACGAGAAACCGGAGATTGGCGGGAAACAAAATGATAGCAAAAAACTACTAACAATATTCATTAATTAGAAAAAACTCAGAGCTTCTTTAGCAATGGATTAAATTCATTTAAGGATCATATTGTGCACTGGGAAATCTTATTATGAGAGGTTAGGAAATATTACATCAGACGGCTTTCCTGACAGCTTGACCGCGGCTTGGGTAGCTTCAGCATATTTTCCATCGTCGACAAGCTCTCTAACCTTTCTTAGAGCCTCAGGGGCATCTGGGTTGGTGTAGTCTGCAGGAGTTCCTGTCCACAATGTATCCTCTGCACAAATTTTTATTAGCCTTCAAATTGCATAATCAAAACTAAGACTATAATATGCATTTAGTTAGTTGACACGAAGCACTAAAGTTCAGTTCATTACATAAATTATGCCTTGATACCCTGAAAACAAATTCCATAGAATTGATAACGAAATGACTTATGACACCAGATCCATCCAATAATTCATTCCATAAATTATGCTTTTCTACCCTGAAAGCACCTCAGTATTTTCATATCTTTTCCATATACTTCATAGCCATTCAAACACAGCCTAAAGTTGTTTTTTTTTTTTTTTTGATATCCGTGAGTGTTCAGACAAACCATTTGACTCTACAACATTTGGATGTCAAGAAAATCCATAGAAAGTTAACTTCTTAGGGGGTGGTTGTTTGTTGAATTTGTGGAGGATTTAGAAATGAGTATTTACTAACTACTCCTCAAAAAATCACATCCAAACGAGTTATGGTAAGTACTCGAAACAACTTCTCATCTTTACTACTCAAAATAGCTCTTCATTTCTAACCACTCATTTCTAACTACTCAAAATAAGTCATTTTTAAGTAATTATTTCTAACAACTCAAAATAACTTTTCATCTCAAATCCACATTCAAACAAACTATTGTCTCTAACTCCTCTACAAAAAAAAAAAAAAAAAAAACCACATGCAAACTAGATTTTGGCTGCGACTCCTCAAACTAACTCTTCATCCAAAACCTCATTCAAACACCTCCTTAGTCACTTAACCCCTCTTGACCACTAGGTGGTTATTGGAGGAAGAACCAGTATACTTCTATTGAAATGATTCATACAAATCTGGGTGAACCAACTCCATTATGACTACTAACAGTGAAGGAAGATAAATCTTTCGTTTAAGTACAATAAATCTTGTACTTAAGAGAAACTAGACGAACTGTTTACCAAGTTGACAAGTTGTGGTAGTCAAATTTAATAGAAACATTCTAAAATATCAGCAATTGCAAAAAATAAAAAATAAAAAATGCAATGAAACCACACACACCCCCATCCGATTTCACAGCAACCAAACAGCATATAGCATCCAAACACTACAATATTTCTTCCAAATCAGTTGAAAAACAAAATGAAAAGGCAAGAAGAGTTATAAAAGGGGTCAAACCATTAAGCTGAAGAATCTCAGTTTGAACACCGCCCCAAACCATAGCACCAAGCCGCCCATTCCCAACAGGAACAGCATCAGTCCAATGCTTAGCAGGGCCATTAAACGTGAGCTTTAAAGGGTCAGAGCTCTCAGCCATTCCCACCAAGCTCGGCCTCCAAAAGTCCTTTTCCGCCATGGAAATGGGGAAATAGAGATGAATCAAAAGCACAGCAAGAACAAACCCATTTCCATGGAGAAGGGTTTTCTTCCCCATTGAAAGAAACAATGAAGAAGAATCAAAGTGGGAAATGGGTTGAGCTGTGGGTTTGAAATCAATGGAAGTGGGGCATTTCTACAGCTCTAGAATGCCCCATTTTTATCGCTTGATGAACGGATTACAGTGCACGCGGTCCTAGGGAAGGCTGGCATGGCAGAGTGAGAGCTCACGGGAGAACCCAAAATTGATTTTTGAAATCAATTAATTTAACTTTGATTTGTATGATATAGTATATCATACAAAGAATTTATTCAATAAATTAGTATGTTAAAGAAAGAATCTCTCTACCAATTTGTTTGGAGAAGAGGAATGATAATAATTACGAGAGAAATGAAAATTAGGAAAAAAACAGAAAAGAGAATGATTACTTATATTTGAGATAAAGAGAATGATTATTTATATTTGGTATGAATAAAATGATTATGGAAAAAAAATAAAATAATGACTATGATAAAAGTGAAAAATAAGAATATGGTATATAAAAAGTTGTTGGAAAGAGAATAAAAAGTAGTCATGAAGAGAATAAAAAATGTGTTTTTGAAAAATGCAGAAACAATGTTTTTCAATGGCTAAAACACAGAGATTTATCATCGTTCTCATTCTCAAACACACGACGGTGGCCTTTTTTTTGGGTTATTTATTTCCCAACACTTCATGTGCTGTTTATAGTTGGTGGTCTCTCATTGTCGTGATTATGCCTATAGTTTTTTTTTCTTTTTCTTTTTCAAGTATGCTTATAGTTATACAACCCCTTTTTTGTGTGTAATTCTTCCAATTTAGTTTAGTATAATCATATTTAAAGTTAAAAGATTCAAACTTATCTTATTTGAGCTCTCTCAAAAATAAATTATCAAAAATAGTTGTTCAATGGCATTAATAAACATTCAATGACGCCGAATGGGTCAGTGACGCGATTGGTTATCTGATTTGTTCAAATCCTCACAACCTCAATTATAGTTATCTCAAAAAATAAATAAATAAAAATAAAGTAATTACGGCAGTTTTATCAATTTTCACTTATGATTTATAATCTTTATAATTTATACAACAAAAAGTTATGATAATGAATGTGGTCGAAACACTTTTTTTTTTTAGAAATGTGGTCGAAATACTTTATGTTATTACATTTGTTAAAAAAAAAAAAAATTTGTATCACTAACATTATTTTTCTAAAATTAATTTATTTTATGTCTCATTTGGATAATTATTTAATTTTTACTTGTAGGGATTTAAATATTTTCTTAAGAAGTATGAAACTTGTTATAGATAAGGTATGTGTATTTTAAAAAATCTTCTCCGAGTGATTGCAGTGGTTGAACGTTTGTACTATGAAGATGAAGATGGGTTTTCTTCAAGGTTTTAAGATCAAAACTTAGGTGTGAAATTAATTTTGTACACACAATCTACAACTTTTAATTTATTTATTTACATTTTGGGTTGGGTTATTTTGAACACCCCTAATTAATATTATTTTTTTTGTACCGTGGAAATTATTATTTATCGTAAATGAAAGTATTAGTTCTATATACTTATTACAAAGTTCAAATATCATTTTGGTTCCTTCATTTTAGTTTATAAATTTTAATTTTTCTTAAGATCATACATTAAAAAAAATAAATAAATAAAAATAAAAATGAAAAAACTTTCATTCCTACAATAAATTTTTCTTTTTTGAAAATCATTCCTACAATAAATTTGAAGTTTGTTTTAATCAAAATTGGTTTAATAATTTAAAAATAACAAAAAAAACATATTTTAAAAAATTATGAAAAATAATAAGAATATTACCATAAAAATGAATTTGAAGTATTTTTTAAAAATATAAAATTGAAATAATACATCAAAATCAAACAAACGAACCAAAATAATATTTTAATTTTAATTTACGATGAAGAGGAAAGCATTTGAATGTGCAGTAATTCAGTCCAATATCTATCAAGTGATCTTATTAATTTTGTTCCATTTGGTTTCGAACAGAAAGTCAATCAATAAACAACAAAACCCCGCCGCTTCAATCTTGAATTCTATAATTTTTGTTTTTATACAACGATAATAAGAGAGATTTCAGTAATTTTAGGCATGTCCATTTTCCTCTCGGGGAATCTGTCATTAGGTGGGAAACAGGGTTGAGGATGGGAATTGTTTTCTCCGTCTCCGATCCTCGGTCCGTTTTTTTTTTCCATATTTTTGCTTAATTTTATTCATTTAATTCTTAAATAAATATATTTTTGTTGATAATATTTTCTATGCATGTGAATATTTTCTTTAATAATTAACATTATAGTTGAAATTTATAGATATTTTTTTTAAAAAATCTAATTTTTTGAATATTTTATCCAAAAGAATATATAAAAATGAAAAAAATTAATAATAAATTGAAAAAAAATCCCCGGGACCCGGTCCTCGCTGGTGCCCCACGGAGAATCCTCGCTCTGATCCCCGAGAAAAAAAATCGGAGATTTTTCTTATAAATGTTAAAAGTGGGTTGTAGTAAACAACCACTCTTAACCCTTATTCAATCACTCTTTAACCACTATTCGAATTTCTATATATATATATATTTTTTTAAATCTCTTTTATCAAATTCCACATTAAATTTCATCAAACTTATCTTTTAATCTCGACTAACATTAATATTAAAATATTTATTTCTAAAAACAAT
>JBBMKA010000021.1:10338031-10350309 GCA_037833695.1 Sechiopsis laciniata | reverse complement strand
AACAATGCTTTTCTCAATGGTGAACTACATGAGGATGTTTATATGACTCAACCAGCTGGCTTCATTGACTCCACGAGCCCAATTATGTGTACAAACTTCAAAAGTCATTATATGGTCTCGTGGAATGGTTTAACAAGCTACGATCGACGCTTGTCTCGTGGAATTTTACTAACTCTAGAGCTGATTCATCACTTTTTTTATCTATTTCAGGGTAATCTCAAGATTCTAGTTCTTACTTATGTTGATGACATTATCGTCACAGGAAACTGCCCAACCTTCAATCAACATCACACGACTTCACCATACATTTTCCCTCAAAGACCTTGGCAATCTCAACTTTTTCCTAGGCATTGAAGTATTTCGAGATTCTACAGAACTATATCTCACTCAACAACAATACATTACTACTTTACTCAAGAAACTGGGATTTGACAACCTGAAGCCCCTCAGTACACTTGCGGTTCACGGCAAGTATCTCACGGCCACAAATGGGAAACCCTTTCATGATCCTACCTTATATCGTAGTGTCATTGAAGGCCTTCAATACCTTACCCATACTCGGCCCGATATTTCCTTTATTGTAAATCGTCTGAGTTAGTTTATGCAATCACCTACTCAAAATCATTGGCGAGATATCAAACATGTGTTTCGCTATCTCAAAGGTACGCTCACTCATGGTTTGCACTTCACTCCCTCTAATGACCTATCAATTACAGCTTACTCAGATGTCGATTGGGCATATTCTCCCGATGATCGACGATCTATAGCTGCATATTGTGTATATTTTGGAAGTTCACTCGTTTCTTAGTCTTCAAAGAAGCAAAATGTTGTTGTCTGCTCTAGCACTGAGTCCGAATATCGATCATTGGCTCACACCTCATCTGAAATTTCTTGGTTATGCTCGCTTTTGTCTGAAATTCACCATAGCCCAAAGCAAGCTCCAATCATATGGTGTGATAATATGAGTGCTATCTCTCTTGCTTCCAATCCTGTTTTTCATGCCCGAACGAAGCATATTGAGTTAGACGTTCATTTTGTCCGTGATAAAGTCTTAAAGAAGGAGATAGAGATTCGATATGTTCCATCACAAGATCAAATTGCCGATATTTTGACCAAGGTTGTCTCAACATCCATCTTTCACTACTTATGTGCCAAACTTTGTGTGAGAGCTTCTCCCACACGTTTGCAGGGGGATATTGAAGATGAAAATCAGGCTCAAATTACTCCTCCAGCTAATCAAAATCTTCATGCTTAATTGCAGTGCACAGTTGCCAAATTATTTGTTTCCTTACCAACCATATTCAAATCTTATTTATTTGTTTTCCATGTAGGCAATATTATACTTTCCTTGTTAAGTCCATTCCTTGTATTTGCCTTTTTGGCTCACTCATTGTACAAACAATATAAATAGAAACACAAACTCAATAACAAATCATTGAGTTGAGATTTATACAATTTCTCTATAATCCCTTTCCCTCAAAATCCTTCCGATTTCAATGATATATAAAAGATCACATCATTTACATGTATACCTCATACTTATCATTTAATTATTTATTTGAAAGTTAAATTATAAATTTGATTACTCTAACTTGAAAGTCGAATTTAACTATTATAGGTTTACAAGTTAAAATCTAATTTCTATAATTGAAAGAAAGTAAAACTTTAATTTCATAATCTTTAAAGTTAAAATTTAGCTAGGTCAAAAGATATTAAAATTGACATCATTTAATTTGATAAAACATAAACAAAATAGTTTATATTGTTTAAATTAATTAAGTGCGTGATAATTAATTATCTTGTATCAACATTATAAATTAAATAGTTATTTGATTAAAAAAAACTCAATTAAAAATGAACATTTTAAAGCACATTCTTCAGATATCTCAATCATTCAGTTTTTATCTAATCATTACTAGCTCTAGTAACTATTTACCCTAACAATTCTATAAAAAAAACTATATACCTTAACAAAATACAAAATACCACATCATATCATATGGATAGTTAAATTACACATATTTTAAGGTTTTTGCAACTTAACCTATTGTGGCTACTAGTAACTTTATAATTACAATACTACCCTCCTGTTTCGTTTTCTTCATTTGGTGGGAATTAGAGGTAAATCAACCTCATCACACCACTCCACACACCTTGTTTCAAAATAAGGAACTTTCATCTCATTTGGATAATAACTTAACCAAATTTGTCCTCCAATTCGCCATTTCAGCACACTCCCTTCCGTCTCTTTGCTCAGTCGCCACCCAACCTCCTCCCCGTACTCATCTCCGGCGAAAACCACTCCTCCGGTTTTCGTAAACGCCCGGTTCGTTCCACTGTACCGGTTCTCAAACCCCTCCCCGCCGCCGTCTCCTCCGCCGACGCCGGCATTCTTCCTCGTCGCCACCTCGTTCCCCGTTACGTTATCGCACAGCACCGCCTCGAACACCGCCGCGTTCCCCTCCGCCTCCTGGTCCCACCGCCAGTTCCTCATCTTCGTCCTCGTCGACGTCCTCGCTGTCGCCTTCACCGCCGTCGCCGCCACTTTCGTCTTTCCAAATCTACCCTTCAGAATCTTCTGCACTTTCACTTCCCTCTCCGCGTTCTCCGTCGACCGACCCAAACTCACCGCCCCGACGTAATTCGCCCCGACTTCCGGCCCGACCCATACCCGAACACGCGAAACGAAATGCCTCTCCTCCGCATACTCCGCGTCATCAACTTTCCCAAGCGCTAATCTCGCCACGTGGAGCCTAATGTTGTCGACACGTGCCCCTACCTGGACGTAGCCCTCGTTGTACCTAACGGAATATTCTAACTGCACAACGGCTTCGAGTTGCTGGTGGGCCAGGGCGTATCGCAACGCCGATTCTCTCGCTTCGATCAACGGGAACTGGTACTTCCGGCAGTCGGCGGCGCGTGTGACTTTCATCCCCATGACAGGCGCGTGGCCTTTCAGAATCCACAGCCCGTGCGCCTCCGTCGCGTAGGTGAAACCCAAGCTTCGTGTCGGCGGCGCGTGGGTTAGCGTCTGCAACCCGACGCCGTATTCTCTGAGGATCAACCACTTAGCTATCACGTAACCGAGCGTCCTGGTGAAACAGAGCTCGGCGTCGACGCCGATGGTGATGAGAAACGTTCGCAACGCCGGCGCGTGGGTCGACGACAGAGCTTCGAGGTATGGGGAGAGCAAGTGGGTGAAGTAGAAGGAGCCGATTTCGGCGGGTGAGTCACACGCGCAGACCCAAAACAGCCGAATCAGAAACACGAGGTTGAAGAAGCTGGAGAAAGATTCCGGCGAGTGAGAATCCATGATCCAGGAAACCGGGTCGGGTTTGAGTTTCTGTAAGCGAGAGCGCGGGCAGGAGCTCTTCTGGCCGGACGGCGACCGGGAAATGATTTCTTGAAGGAGCTGAAGAACCAGAGGAAGGAACGGCTTCTCCGACGAGAGAGGACACGTGTTTGAAACCCACATGGTCTTCGTTTCTCTGTACGACCCGAACCCCTTAACGAGAACGGCGAAGTTAAGAACCGTACCGGAATCAGTGCCGGTGGAGCGTTCGGCTCTGAGTTGAATCGCTGAGTTACCATGACTGGCGAGTTCGAAGACGAAGGCCGAGTTGGACTGAGTGAACTCGTCCGAGTTGGGGAGCTCTGAAATCCAAGACCAGACATCCATGGCGGTTGGGAAAGGGTGAAGAAGAAAAACAGAGGAATGTGGGGGATTTAAAAGAAGAATGAGTGATGATCGGCGAGCCAAGATTAGTGAAATTGAGGCCACAGAAAGTACCGGAAAATTTGGTGGTTCAGATTGTTGAGATCAGTGACTGGGAATTTGACAGATTCGGATTCATGAGAGAACATTTAAGAGGAGGGGTTTTCTTTCACTGTCAGTGCAGAAGAGTCTGAAATTGTTTCTTGGAAAAGAAGGAAAATAATTGAGGTTGAAGATAACCGCAACGGAAGACTTGGCGCTGGCGGGTTACACGTAAAACAATGGACATTTTGCTTGGATGTAAAATTGTGGATCATAAAAAAATAAAATGGGAATTTTGTCTGTATTTTTTTATTTAGAAGGTCGATTTTGTCTGATGTTTGGAATAGATATTGTCCATAAATTATAAACGATAGTTTGCGGTTTTTTATTGAAAAATATATTGATAGTTTGTGATCTTACAAATAATATTTTAAGTTATTTTTCTTTTTATGAATGTAATTGAACTTAACTAATAAGAAAATCAAATATATCATGATTAAAGTCTTGATCAATTAAAGCAAATAATTTTCATATTACCTTATAGCCTAATCTAGCCACTATTTAAGTCTCATTTACCCTTTTCAAGTTGAAACAACTTTTGTTGGAACACGAGTCAATGTTAGATAGGTCTTAGAGATTTCAAAATAGAAAAAAAAAAAAGAAGAAAAAAAAGATAGGTCTAAGAGATTACATATTCCTAACTTTGTAGTTTAAAATATTATTAAACCATGATTATTGATATACTAGGTATAATTTCTTTTTTTGATTCTATAATAAGAAGGAGAAGATACAAACCCCCTAATTTTTTTTTTATTATGAAAATACATTTATATTGATTGAAGTATTCCACTAGTTGACAAACTCTTACAACTGTTGGTTCCATTCAAAATGTTAATACTATAGTTTTTATTTTGTAACTTTCTTTACGAGACTTTAATCATATTCGCAAGAAGTTCATTTTATTACATATAAAAACTTTAGCCTACACTAAATCGACGACTAGAAAATTCAATCAAATAAGTCAAACAATACAGATTCTATTGGATTATAAGTTACAACTAGTTATTTAATTTTTTGGAATTATATTTTTGAAAAAATAAATAAATAGGTTAAAATACCATTTTGGTCATTCGACTTTCATTTTTGTTCCATTTTGATCCCTCGACTTTCAAATGTCTAATTTGAGTCATTTAATTATGATTTTTGTTCCATTTTGATTCTTAAACTTTCAAATGTCTAATTTCAGTCACTCGACTTTGATTTGTGTTCCATTTTAGTCCCACATAAAAAAAATTAAAAATAAAGAAGAAAAAAAATGTCGGACTTAACTCAAGCCCACGTCTGGTCTTAGTAGTAACTTAAGCCCACTTTTTTTTAATTCTCTTTTTCAGCAAGTGTCGGACTCCCTTATTTCAACAACAGCCGATGAGGTTACTATTCTTATACATAACCCTGGCGTAGAGGAAGATCATGCTTGTGGCTCGCTCCTTGATTCTATTGCTATTAAGACTTTTTACCCTTCTAAGGCTTCTAATGGTGAGTCTTTCCATTTTTTTTCACTGGTGTTTTAAATACAAAGTATAGGGTAGGTTGCTCCATAGTTTGATTTTAAGCTTTTTTTTTAAGTTCACTTTTACACCTACTTGATTTTAAAAATTAAATTTGCATTTAGATTCAAATAATTATTTAATTAGTGACAACATTTAGTTATGTAATTAATAATTTTATTTTTTTAATAACTAAAAATGAGTAAAAAAATATTTAATTTTAAAACAAAAATACCAATTACAAACTAGAATCAAAATTAAAGGATTAAAAACCCAACTTTTTTAAATTTCTTGTTTAAAATAGAAAATTAGAAAAGTTCATGCCACAAGAAAACCCAACTTTTTTTCTTCATTGTGGTTTCTACCACTTCTCCATCTTGTGTTTTTCAAATTGGAATATTGATAATAAATAATCAAATTCATTTTTTGTTGATTTAATATATATAGCATAAATATTGGTTGGTAATGATTACTTTTACCCCTCTTTTAACACTAAACTCCAAACTGAGTAGTCAATCATTATTAATTTCAACTTCCAAACGAGTAGTTGATTACTTCTACCACTCTTAACACTTATCAACAAACAAATAGTTAATTATTCCTGCCACTTTGAACGTCAATCTCCAAGCGAGTAGTTAACAACCACTAACCTCTATTAACCATTCCACTCCACTCCACTATCTTCTACCAAAAACAAACACACCCCAACTCTCCTCTCTCTATCTCTTTTTTTTTTCTTCCATTTTCCTTCCCGTTCATTACTAGAAAAACAGAGGAAAAATCAAACCTCATCTTCCCCAAATCCAATCTTCATCTTCATCTTCATTCTTAAGTTTCTGAAATACCCATCTCCAAAACCTGGAATCTCACTAAAAACAGTATTTTCAATTCCACGGCAACAGTTATTTTGATGATTAATTCCACTAAAAACCATTAGCATCTGTTAATGGTAATTTTTATATTGATTTTGATGATTAAAATAACAGATGCCAATGATAATTTTGATGATTAATTGAAAATAACAGATGCTAATGGTAATTTTGATGATTAATGATAATACCCATCTCCTTAGAGCTCTATGAGAGTTTAATTAATGTCACTATATGTGTATTAAATCCACATCTCTTAAATTTCTTCACTTCCATTGAGCACAGATTCCACAAACTTCTCGAGAGATGGAAGGTTTTGATTTTCATCATAACCATATAAAAGAGGAACAAATCTAGCAATATTTTGAGAGGCTTCAATAAACGCAGCTGGAAATGGATTTGGAGAGAGGCTTTCCTGGTTCAATCTCTTCCATGCTTCTGATATCATATGAATAACGTTCCGCCGTGCGCTTTCAAGAGAAACTTCCAGATTTTCCTTCATATAGTATTCTATGAATGACCCATCATATCCTTCTTGGTTCTCATCCTAAACGTTATTCATGCATCAAAATGAGCACATGCACGTGTCAAAATCAAGAGATTTGTAGTTCGAGTCTTCGACCCATTGTATATGAAAAATAACATTTACCTTTGCCGTTCCCAAATCATCGGAAAGTCGTAGAATTGATGCAGTGGAAGATACAATGGGAGGATTGGTGTTCAAGAGTTGCACAGTTTCGTTGTTTATTTGTTGGCCTAACAGAAAGAAGATGTGTACTAAAACTACATGCACTCCTGAACTTATTATTCCATTCTCTAAATATTCTTTGGCACTTGGGGAATGCCCACAAGCAAACCACTCTCTTTCCACTAGAAATGCATCACAAAGGGTAGCCCACTGAAACACAAAATCTTATCAACACTTTTAATATGGTTTGAAAGCATTTTATGTCAACTTGAACATATTTCAATTAATTAAGAAAAACAAGCTAAGATGAATAATGTCTGAATCGATATAAATGTATCTTTAACTAAGATGTTATAAGTTTAAATTCTCCAACTTCAATTACGATTAAACTAAAGTATCTTAATTAACTCTTCTTCAAGAAATCAAGGATTTAAAAGAAATCGATTATTTTATAAAGTTTTCATTTTAAAAGAAACGAATTTGTTTGATTACTTATCTCGTTTCTTGTTAAAATTAGAACTAAACTTTTCGTCCAAACTTAATAGATAGTATGAACTTTTGATGATTGATTTATTTTTATATGTTTTCATGCATTTTATTTATTTTTGTATAAAATAAAACAAATATTAAACAAAATTTTGTTTGTTTGTTTTTTTTTTTTTTTTTTTTTTAAGAACAAGAATAAAAATACTTATATACAAAATATGTTGCTTCTAATTCATAAAAATTAAGAAACAGCAAATGGAAACAAAAATTTTATCAAACAAACTTGAGTCCATGTTGAACTAGAAAAAAAGAAATAGGACTTTTGCTTTAATATATAAATTTACCGATTTCTTCAGGGAGTCAATTGGGTTCCATCCATGCTTTCGATAAACCTTGTGGCTTATTTCATTTGTTGTTTCATAAAGTTTCTTATAACAAATTTTCATTGGTTGTGGTAAGTTGTTGGTAGCTGTCAGGTCCCATCTGCATTAATTATGAATTCATTACAGAAATGCGGTATAAAAGAAACCATTCATACAAAAATAAATAAATAAAACTAATTTAAAAAATAAAAATAACTAAATAAACCCAACATATGTGTATATATCAAAAAAGAAAAATGGTTTCTTACACATTCATATATAAGGATAGTCTACACATGATACTATTTGGTGTTACATAATTTTATTCAAATAAAAAGTGTTTTTAAGAAAACAAAATATTGGTGGGAAGTTTTTAAGAAAAATAATATTGGTGGACACCAAATGTTTCTTATGTAGTCTTGTGTTGGGAAGTTTTTTCTCTAAAAAATATTTATTATTTAAATTTCATACCTTTGAATTGCTTTTGTGAAGAGTCTAAGTTCTTCGAGCGAACCGTATAAATCGTAGATGTCATCAATAAGGTAGATAAAAGAGATAAATTTTGTAAGATCAACCCTTTCTTCTGAAAATTTTGGATCTTTTAAGAAGGCCAACGAACAAATGTGCCATTTAAGTGGTTGATTTCTAGCAAATGTTAATTCTTGAGATAATTGAGTATTTTTCCACCACCTACATGTCATATGCCAAAAAGTACAAAAAGAAGACTTATTATTGGAATAATGAATTAAGATTTCAAATATGTTACATAGTACACACTATAGATGCATGTATAAAACTTACCTAGAAAGTTGAAATATTTCATGTCGGTATAAGTTTTGGACATTATTGAAATCCAACTTTGCCATTTGTTGGAAAACAGTAATCCAGTTACTATTTGCTGCATGATGGTGATCTTGAAATCCAAAGCAGTTTTTGGACCACAATTTTCCCCAACTTTTATGTAAAGGATAGGCCAAGGAATTAGCCACATGGTTTGCCAAATAATCATCCATACTCCCAATACGTGTCTCCAACATATGGCTACTAAAATCTCCAATTCTGTCTAATTTGTCTTCTTCCGGCAGGCATAATTGTGAAGCTTCATATAAACTCATGAGGACTTTAATATTACCATTAAAATCTTTGTCTAATTTACCCTCTTTGTCCATGAACCTTTCAAACACATCTGCCCCAAAAGACAAGTTTTGATTTTTTTAGTGATGTATTGAGAAATAAAATTAAGTAGATATGAAAAATTAAAAGATTAATAGAAAAATACATCTTTATTCTTTAAGTTTTAAGTATATTTTCTATTTTATACTTTTACTTTTGACATTTAAATAAAATTCAATTCTAGTCTTTAATTCTTTTTTTAATTACATATTGTAATAATTAGGATGATCAATAGACTAATTTTAAATTCCTATACAATGGATGAAGTAGTTATTTTGGTTTTAACGTAAATTTAATTTTTAAAAGAAAATAGGTATAAAAGTAAGGATTTTTTTTAGGAATATGCCAAATTGAAAAAGTGCTTACAATACTAAGCAAAAAAATATATTTAGCAATCATAGTTAAACATACGGTATAATTAATATTCATCATACGTAATGTATTAATACACAATATTGTACTAATAACATATGATATTATATTAATATTATATAATACAGTTTTCTCAAAAAAACAATACATAATACTGTATTAATAATACAAAATACTATATTAATACCCTAAATTATACCGTATATTTGATTATGGATATAAATATTTTCAAAAATTTTCTAAATCTGTAATTATTTTGTGAAATTGGATTATCGACTGCAATTTTCTTAAAAGTAAACTCAAAAGATAGAAGATCTTAAATCGAACATTATCAAAATGTCATAAATCAAAATACGTAGTTCCACCTTAATAACTAATATGTTACAATTAATATTTTGAAACAAAAACAAATGATTTGAAATCACCTGGAGATACAAAATAACCGTGTTGTCTCAAGAGTCGAAATCGGAGAGCGACTTCATAAATACTCCTGTGATTATCAAAATAATTTGTCATAGTTGTGTATTGAGATTGTAGAATAGCTTCAATCTCTTCTTTGAAGCAGTGCTCAATTCCTAGGCGCTGTATTGCATCAATCATAATCAAGCTCTCCAAAGGATCGATTTTGGCCATTCCATTTAGCAAATGCTTGAGAGTCTTCATTTCAATTTCATATTCAATGCTCTTTTTGTCCTGCATAAATAACACCAAAACACATTTAATGGTAACTTGAGCTCCTGTACTATTAACAGGTGCCTTTTCAATTTCATGCATTTTTTAAAAATATATATATATATATATATATATATATATAAAGTTGTCTTTTAGTATCCACCCTCAAGAAAATTTGAGAAACCTTATTTTTTGATAGATGTATATCAATGGAATTTCATATTTATCTATTAAAATCCAAAAAAAATTCAAACTGATGTCCAATTTAAAAATTGAGATTATAGCCAAATAATTTAACCAATAACTCTTTTCAAAACTGTGTTTATTGGTTATTAAAATTTAGCTTAGGTTTCAAATATGTATATATATATATATATAAAATAATGTTTGAGGTAGAAGTTTTTTTTTTTTTTTAACAATATTTAAAAGAAAGATTTAAACTCATAATTTTGTAGCCTATCTTTACATTATTCTTACAAAGTTAGACAAAGCAATGAAATACATGGTAGATCAGTTTTAATAAATTATAGTTTGAAAAAACCGAAAATCAAATTAAATAAAATACGTGATTAAATGGAGTCTCACATCGAGCGTCATTTATATGTGTTCAATAGCAAAAAATTCTGAGTTCTAAGTCCTTCATCCCTAAATATTATAAAATTAAAAATTTGAAAAAAATGAGTTCAAATCCTTCCCTCAAATATTGAACTAAAAAAAAAAAAAATTCTTTCATTTCATCCTTATTGGTTTCACTCCACAACGTTGTGATTAAAAAAAAACCCAAATCTGAAAATAAGTAGAATAAAAGAAAAAAAAGGGAGAGAAAGTAAGTAAAGCAAATTGATGAGAAAGGCATACAATTGGTGAATCTGGAAGAATTGAAGTTGGAGTACTGAAGGAATAATCATGATTTAGAGGAAAAGACCATTTTTGAGACTGATCATGAGGGTTGAAGATCACTTTAGGCACATTGAAATTAGGGTTAATTGGGGGAGTACTACTGTTCTGCATCGAAGCTTTTGGCCGACATGGTTGTCGTAACGAAGACGTAGAAGAAAAAGAAGAAAAATGAGATGCAACTCCGAAAACCAGCAATGCTGGGGATGCTGCAGATGCCATGGTCATGGTGGATGAGGAAGGAAGAAAAATAATTTTGAATATTGTAATAGAAGGAATAGTAGAAGAAAATGCTTGGTGTATTTTTGTAACAACCTCTCAATAAACTTTTCTCTTTTATAATCACTTTATGACATGCCACGTTTCGATTTGGTTATACCCAAACGAGCCTAAATTTTATCTAAAACAAAACAAAGAAGACAAACGAAAAAAAAAACGAGCCTAAGTTTGAGCAGCTTTTGATCTAATTTAACATCGTATTTTCGAAAGACACGAAGATATATTGGAGATTCTCACCTTCAACTGAGAAAAAGAAAAAGAAAAAGAAAAAGAAAATAAATATATATAACTTTAAATTTATTATAGAAAGAAATTTTTCAAATTTTAATTTTAGTTGAAAAATAAAATATAATAAATGAAAGAATACATACCCTAAAATAATGTTTATATTTATTTTTTTAAAAAAATTGTTGTAGATAGCAAATTCTATCTTTTAAATTTAAGATGAAAAATTGTTGTAGATTGTAAAAAAAAAATCATGCATAATAAAATATAAAATATATAACTTGATTGAAGTCCATTAGCCTCAATTTAAATTTCACTCAAATTAAAATTTAGAGAAAATATAAGTTTAGTCTTTGTGGTTTCAAGAAAGTTAGAGTTTTAATTTTTATTGTTTAAAAAATTAGAGT
Organism: Sechiopsis laciniata; assembly: GCA_037833695.1. Classification (NCBI taxonomy): domain Eukaryota; kingdom Viridiplantae; phylum Streptophyta; class Magnoliopsida; order Cucurbitales; family Cucurbitaceae; genus Sechiopsis; species Sechiopsis laciniata. The sequence continues at coordinate 10,338,575 of JBBMKA010000021.1, read as the reverse complement.
TTAGTCCATATGATTTGAAAAAATACAGAATTTAGTCCTTATGATTTAAAAATTAGAATTTAGTTCCTATGATTTGATAAAATCTAAAAATTAGAGTTTAGTTCCTATGATTTGATGAAATACGATGTTTCTAATCGTTAACGAATTAAGTATTTGAAAGTTAATTATTCGTGTCTCAATGATGATATTATGAGTTAAGTGACTGATATAACAAAAAAAATTATATCATTTATGCCTGATTATTTCTAATTTTAAAATCATGGGAACTAAGTCTTAATTTTTTTTCTTTACAAATTTTGGTTTGGTTTCTAAAAATCTAAGTAGATGTAAATATTAAGTAAGAAAAAACATGTGTTAAAATAGTTCTTGTAAGCTTAAATTTCAAAAATTAAAAACTAAAAACTAAATAGGTTATCAAATGGGGCATAAGAAATTCAAAATTTAAGTTTTAAAACTCCAAATATTGTGGCCAAAAAAAAAAAAAAAACTAAGAAGTGCCAATGGTTTCTTTTTTTTTTTTTTTTTTTTTTTTTTTTTTTTTTTT
>JBBMKA010000021.1:10277919-10294054 GCA_037833695.1 Sechiopsis laciniata | reverse complement strand
TACCAGGACCACATTGATGAAAAGTTATGTTTAACACATAGATATGTAGAGATGCAATACAGGAAGCTCGACGAGAATGTTCTAAGGAAGATACCATTACCCTTAAACAAGGAGAAGAAGATGCAATAGGCATAGTACTGAGCTTGATGATCAGTAACTTCAATAGAAGTGAGCTTGGTCTACCTTTTCATAATGCTTAACATCATTTTTGTATTCTGATGTGAATAACAAATTTTATTTCAGATCATGATCAACGTAGAGTTATTATTATGTACTAATATTCTAATGACATGCTAAAAAACTCTCTCATTTTCCGTGTGTGTGTTTTCTTTCCTTCAATTTGAGCATCGGCTGATTTCTTTCTGTTGTAATCTAAAAGCCACCTAGCCCTTGATCAAGGATTGTTAGACCTTGAAACTGGAGAATAAGATCTGGTAGCTTATGAGATTAGACTATTAAGTTTACAAACCTACACATTAACATCATAAAAGATTTCACTACGTTCTTATCACTTAGTTTTCAACTTTTCAAAAATATAACAGAGGATGAATGAGTTAATAGTATATTTTTTTTCACAGATTTCATTTACTTGATTATTTAGATGGATTATTAACTAGCTACAAAGTCGATTTTCTCTTCTCTTGCCCTAGCTTGTTTGGGAAATAGAAATAGATTTGCCTTAATTGTTTGTCTCTTGCCTTAGCTTTAATCAAGTTAGCTTCCACTATTTTAGGAGTTTGTTGATCTTCTTGTGGCCAAAGGTTACTATTTAATAGTCTTTTCCACATCATTTAATATAGTAAGTGATGTTTTCCACATCATTTACTATAATGGGAAACTCATTATTGCCTGTTCTAGCACAAAAAAACCACCTATCTGAGACATCCTTAACCATTGGTCACTAAGGTGTAATCTTGATTCTTAATATATCTATACCTATATTTGGATGCTTTATTACGATCATTATTTTCTTTCAAGTCCTAGGTTTTCAAATTCGCATCTATTTATCTGATTTGCTTTTGTTTTACTTGTTATTTTGAAGTATGCAGACTGCAGAGGCACATTGGTTTTCAACAGGATGATCGGTAGATCTGAAGATTTTGATCAGAGGCATTAAGATTGATTTTGAAAGAGATTTACTTCAGAGATTCTAGATCTTTTAGAAAGTTGTGGTATATAGTTTAACACAAATGTGTTCTGACTTTGATCTTGGGGTGAAAACTAAAATCAATAGTATTTGGTTTGGTTTGGTTTTGGATTGAAATGGTATGGTGTCTTGGCTATCCTGGTTTCCCACTCTGGGTTCTGTAATTTTGTTTTGGCAATTATACTTTGTTGTTTCAATTGAATGAAAATTTTAATGGAATCAGCTCTCTTTTAACTTTTGCAATGTACTTTTTTCAATTCTGTACCATAACTGTGATTTCTTCTTTGGTTGGAATGATAATATGATTTTGTGATGTAGTTTTTTGTGTTTGCTTCGGAGATTAGCAAACACTTCGGTGCAAATACTCTAAAACTTTAAACTTGATGTTTAAATATCAGCACCTTGCTTGAAGCCTGTTCTAATGGTTTATGCTTCAAGAATGTTTTTTATTCAGGGTTGCAATGAAAATGAGGAGAAAGAAAAGTGAAAATTTATTTACTCTAACATGTTGTTTAGGCTGACTAGTTACTTTGCTTGTCAGGTGTGATGACAGAGAACATGACCCATCTCTTGTGAAACAATTGTAAGTTCCTGAACCTCACTTATAGGTAAATTGTTAACATCTATGACTGAATAAAATATGATGAAAGACTCGCATGGAATAGAGAAATTATTATTACTGGGACACTTCTGCACCAAAGCACATGTATTTTTGTCTGCTGGTATGTATGGGGTGTTGCAAAGGACGCAATTGTTCATATATATTTATTTAAGCTGTCCAAGTCACGGTTCCTTATTAAATTCTCAAGTGCATCTTAGTTATCACTTATGATTTTGGCACATACTGAATTTTATATATTTTTTTTCTCTGGAAAGTTTCAAGTATAGGGCACATGGTTTGTGCCAAACCATAGGAAGCATAAAAGGTCACAAGGATATAGAGTTTATTGCACATTTTTACGGGTGTTTGATTTTTTCTATTAGATTAATAAACTAGAATTATGTTTGGTACGGGAGTTTACTTGTTCCAAGTTATGGATTTGTTTTTAGATCTTACGCGTACTTACCTAACCCTACTACATTGAACTATTTTTTTTTTTATATATCCATGAGTGTCTGGGTTAACTTATGCACACTTCGATTATTCTCACGAGACAATCTGTCCGATCTTACAATATTTGGATATCAAGAAAACCTGTATGAAACTAATTCTTAAGTAGGTGATCACCATTCATCGAACCACATAACATTTTGATTTTCGTTATAGGGAGCCTTTTGCAAGTACATGCCCTACAAGTTTAGATTTTCAAACTCCAGACTAAGACAACATGAATTACACGAATTTCGTTATAGGGAGCTTTTTGGCAGGGAAACTCTGTGGGAGTGTTCATAATTATTTTGGAGAAGTAAAGTGAGTAAGATTTGTTGAAGAGTAGTGAATTTGAAGCTGATTCTTTCTCTGCACACTGATAGGGATAGAAAGAAAGATAATGCTTTTAGTAGAAGAAAACATCATTCATGTTTTTGTTTTGTTCAAACTATTTTTTTTTTTTTTTAATTTTTAATTTTTATTTTTAAGATTCAAAGGACGAAAGCTGAAGACAAAGAGCATGCATGGATGCCTCTCTTAGGGAGACCAATAACACTTGCTCGAGAACAAGTTACCCTTTCTGATCTGTTTACACACCCCAATTATTCATTTCCCAACCATCAATTTCATCTCTTACAAATTACTCTTTCTTTTTATTTTGAAACAAGGGTAACCACGCTTGTCTTTAGGCCAGACACCGGAGACATTGAAGGAGCAATGTCACATGTGAGTTTTGAACCTGGGACTTTGAGGAGATGCTCCCCTCAAAGTCCAAGTCTTCAACCATTGCACCACCTCTTGGCGACTTTTTTCTCATCAAACTTATACAAACTAGAAAGCTTCCTTATTTATTCATTTGATTATGTCCAAATGAGAATGAAAAATTAATTTTTTGTGGGATTTGATAAACATTTGATTTTATTTTAAAATTTCTCATATGTTCTAGGAGAATTTGTTGTAGATAGCAAATTCTAGCCTTTCTATTTTAATTTTTACAACTTATTAAAATATTTCACTTGTTCACTTGATTGAGATCATCCGTTTGTGGAGCCAAATGTCCGTTTCCTTTGTATTTAAAATTTTTCTAAAATTTTAACAAGCACAAATTTTTTTAAAATTATTATTCAGGAAAAATCCCTCTATGTTTTAAGTGATCATTTGAATTTTTAACATAAATTTCGATTTATCAAACTAAACTTTTTATGGTTTTGCATTTTTTAATTTTTTTTGGAGTTGACATTAAAATAGATGTATAGTACAACTTTGAGTTGTTTTAAATCACACAATCGAGTCAAGTGAATTTAGAATAATTGATATATATCATTAACAAAGAGGTGACAAAAAAAGAGAAAAATAAATAGGGTGAAGTCCACATCCTAATTATGAATTTGAATAGAGTTATATTCCACTAGTCTAGGAGAGTTTCATCCTCTCAAAATATAAATTAAAAAAAAAAAAAAAAACTTTGGAACTTTGATGAGAGCTGCCAATCAAGAATCATGCGTGTTTTTTTTTTAATATCGATGAATGTTCAATTTAACTTACATACAATTGATAAACTGTTGTAGTGCATATCATCTAGAAGAGATTGGTTTTTAAAAAATAAAAATTAGCAAGTGTTACTGCATTTAATTTCGTAATAAGCAAATGTAATTCGAGTCTTTTGAATTCTTTATAGTATAATAACTTGCATAGAGATTCTTATAGTATACAATAAATTATCTCCATCTCCATTGTCAAAATTAATATGCTTAAATTATTTAAATTAGTTGGATCACCTTTTTATGTAAAGATATTCAATCACTTTTGTAATTTAGCATTTGAATAGTTTGAATTGACATCACATTGTGGGAGGCATTTTTAAATTTGGCAATTTTATATTATTAAAAAATAAAAGATATTGCCATGGAATCTTTGACAATGCAATGTGGGAATCAGGGGTTGGGTTGGTGGTGGGGTGGTCCTAGGCATATAGGACCATCTCATATATATCATCTTCCTAAGGTTCATATTTTCTTCAATTTGTTTTGGATAATATTTTCTTAAAATGAATGGCAAGTATAAATTTGAACATAATTTTTTTTTTCAAATTTTAAAGATAAAATGGGGTAAATTATAATGATGTGAAAAGATTAAAGGTTTGACTTAATGAAAAAAAGAAAAAAGAAAAAAAAAAAAGAGAATAAATATTTTATTTTTTTAATTTAGAAAATAAATAATATAATAAGATAATTGAGAATAAACTATAAGTTCATTTCAATGTAAATTGAAATTGTTTAGGCTTTGTTTTATAATCATTTCATGTTTTGTTTTTGTTTTTGTTCTTACTTTTTAAAAAACATGTTTGTTTGATAACTAATTTTGGTTTTTGTCTTTAAAATTTTAAAATATTAAAGGAATTCTATAAACTAAAAAAATTAGCTTTTCAAAACAAGTTTTTGTTTTTGTTTTTAAAAAAGTATGAAAAGAACAAGACTAAATAGTAAAAAACTAAAAAAATCAAAATAAAATGTTTTTTTATTTTTTATTTTTAAAAACATAAAATTAAAATGAATTATCAAACATATACGGTTTTTATTTTTTAAAATGAAAAACCAAAAATGAAAAATGAAAAACTACAAACAAAAAACAAAAAACGAAATGGTTATCAAAGAAAGATTTAGATTTTTTAATTTCATTGTTGAAAATAATTTTAAATAATGGTTTAGGCACAATTTGAATCGGTTTTTGAAAGTGATCACATGAGAATTGTGATTGTTTTTATGGTTTGGTAAAAATTGAGAAAATTGAGAAACTTACTTGAATGGTCATGTTTTAAAAAATTTATAACTATAGTCATTGGTATTAATAGTAATATTGTATTATTAATATATTATATTGTATGAGTATTTATAATAAAGTATTAAAATTTATTAATGATTATAGATGCAAATATTTTAAAATTTGTCTCCATTTATAATTATTTTGTGACAAGAGTTAAATACAAATTTCCTATAAAATAATCAAGGAAAACCACTTTTAAAAACTGTTAATAGTAGATTTTTTTATTGACTTTCCAAATGATCTTATGGCTGAATTTTTCAAAATTGTCATTTCGTTCAATTTTATTTTTCGGTTTGAAATTTACCAAACGTTAATTCATTTTCCTTTTATTATTATTATTATTATATACCAACTATAGATTTACTTCATTTTTTAAAATTATTATTATGTACCAACTATAGATTTACTTCATTTTTTTTATAATTATTATCATGTACCAACTATTGATTTACTTCATTTTTTTTATAATTATTATCATGTACCAACTATTGATTTACTTCATAGTACAGTTGAGTTTTGTAAAAACACAATTTGCAAACGTAGCGTTAATAGAAATATTCATACCTTCATATTTTGAGCATTTCAGTTTTGCCTCTTATTATATTTTGCTTCTTATTATGTTTTGTAAAAACATAGATGAATGCTTCACAATTAGAGCATCTTACAGCCAAACATGCATTATGCCACTAATATTGAGCAAATTTTGGCTTTGTGTTCTTTCTTTCCAACCTTTTTTATTTATTAAGTATTTAGTCCATCCACTTTGAGAAAATAGAATATGTATTTTACCAAAAGGGATCAATATGAATTGAGAAAAAGTGTTGTCCTTTCCAACTTAACCATCTAAATAAATTTATTATTAAAAAAAACCATAAAAATAATTTGGACAATTTCGACCTTTTAAATTTGTAGTAAAAAAAGAAAAAACTAGACCATCCATAAAAAAAAAAAATAATAAAAAATAAAAAAATAAAAAATCATTTTATTTTATTTTTTATTTTTTATTTAATTCTAAAGATTTAGACTCCTTGATTATCCATTCATACATGATGTCAGTGGAATAACCTCATTGTTAATATCTTGTTAATTTTCTAACTGAAAATCGGAGTTTGCCTTCCATATATTCGAGACATCAGTGACTCGTCCCTAAACTGTGGTACCGAGGTACATTAGAGGAGTGGAAATATAAATTGAGAGTATTTATGATCAAGGGTATTTTTAAACTTTTATTTTTTATTTTTTATTTAAGGGTATTTTAAAACTTTTTTAAAGTTTAAGGGTATTTTTGAAACTTTTTCAAAGTTCATATGTATTTTTCAAACAAAATTCTTACGGTTTCCATCTAAATTTAAGAGTAATGACATTTTTGACACGTTTATTAAAGTTTAGAGGTATTTTTGAAAATTTTTAAAATCCAGACATATTGTTGACACAAATCTCACAATTTATGAATATATTTAATAATTTAGTCTCTTATAAATTATTGTGGAATCTAGAAGGTCTCTATATATATTCAAAATACCATGCAATTTTTATTTATTTATTTTTTTAAAAAAAATGTGCTTTTATTTTACAAAGAGGATTTGATATTCTTCAAAATGAGCTTAAAACCTACCCCAAGTGTATGTGTTTTTTTTTTTTTTTCCTCTCTCTCTCAATTATTTAGGGAGTCTTTAGGTGTGATACCTCTCAATTTAATCCAAGTAAATAAGCCTCCAAATTCAACTACACAAAGATAGTAAAACTGGATTATGAAAAGCTCCCATAAAGTTTCACATGAAACAAGCACAACTTTTAAATAAGGTTACTGTTAGATAGTTTAATGGTTGGGTTTGTTTAACCTGACTGTTTTTTTTTTTTTTTTTTTTTTTTTTCATACAAAAACATTGAAAGAGGGAGATTTAGATCTATAACCGTATGGTTATTAAGTTGTCGTTAGAGCTCTGCTCTTAATTACAATCAGACTTTAGTTTAGTGTTAGTATAAATGTGTGGCTTGTAAAGGGGATTTATTGTTCATCATCTTTCCAATCTTTCATAAGTAAAATTGATGTGTCAACAAGAAGAGTAACTCGATGGCATCAATGTACACCCAATGACCAAGAGGTCATGAGGTTTGAATCCTCCCACCCCAAATTGTTGTAAATATCTCAAAAAATAAAAATAAAAATAAAATTGATGCCCTAGACAAAGGTATAATAACGAACCATTTAAATCAGTGTTTTTCCTCTTCATCCTACTTTTCTTTCCGTTCGCAATTGATTTCGCAAGTTCGTGTGCGATCGTAATCTCAAATTTGCTTTCACTAAGATAACAAAACCGTTAGCTACATAAAGTAATTTTAATTAAATTGATGATCTGCCTTTAAATTTTAAAATATTGATGGGTTATTTTGTCTTCAAGTGAATTAATTTTTTGTTAAAAAAATGGATATAGAAGTAAACTTAATAGACAATAACTAAAATTGAAAATTACTCAAATGACATAAAAGCTATACAATAAACTTAAGACTAAAAAGACATTTTTCTTAAATGTTTTTTTTTTTTTTTCTAAATCAAGTAATCAAAAAGACAAAGGAATAACTTTAAACCTTTATCACAAACCATTTTATGAAATTTGACCATGTCTACACAAAAAACCTTTGTGTGAAGTGTGTAGTTTTGTGAGGCATATATATATATATATTGTGTGTGTTAAGAAAAAATATAGATTTTCCTCTGAATATCTTTGAAACTGTACCAAAAGGTTATCTATTTTTTTTTTTTTTTTTTTTAAAGGACATTGTCTCGTGGGTGCGACCAAGTGTGTCTAAAAATTAGCACTTTTTTTTAATTTTATTTCTTTTGAGGCCTTCATGTTTTACTTTACATTTAATATTTTTATTTCAACCCTAAATTATTAAGAAAATTTCCCACCTCCAAATGTTCTCTGTTCTTGTTTAAGAATGCCCATAACTTATCATGCATTCATAACTTCACAAAATCAAACACAAATAAATCATAATAATAAACACATAGGTAGAAAATATAAATTAAACAAGGATATTTATCAAAATAATTGGAATTCAAGAAATAAAAGAAGAGGAGAAAGAACAATTGCCTTTGCCATATTTTGGCTTAAATTATTAAATGCTGACAAAATATTTTTACCAACTTTTCATCTTATATTTTATAGAACTATGTATGATTAAAAAAATACACGAGGTTCGATACCAATTTAAGAATAATTGAATTAGTTAATATATTGATCAAAAAAATTTGAAAGTTTTCTTTTTTATCCAAGTAATGTACCAAAGAAACACATACACACCATAGATATTTTGGATTTAGTCTTAACCTTTAGTATACAACAGTTTAGAGTTTAGAGTTTGTAATGATATAGTGAAATATTTATTTATTTATTTTTCACTTTTTCTTAAAATTGAAGCTCAATAGATAATATAAGTATTATTATTTAAAGGTCGATGGATTGGTCTCTACTAATAGCATTTGTTAAACTAAACAAATTGGATTCCTAATCCATATATGTTAGTATTAAAGAAAATTTCAATAATTTAGTTTTTGTAACAAATTTTTTTTTTTTCACAGTAGTGATTAAAAACATTACAAATTTTAAATTATAAAGGTGTAATTGTTAGAGGTCTTTTAGGCCTGTTTAAGGTTGAATAAAGCCCGTGGATTACAAATACCGATTTCATGGATCGAACTCGCGACCGTGAAATGGAAATAGATTAACACCAAATCAGATAACCAATCGCGCCACCGACCAATTCGATATAATCAGTAAGTTAGCTTGTAACTTTTTATCACAGCTATATTAAACATCAATCATGTTACAATAACTCTATTGTAATAGCCAACTATTTATAATAATTCAACTATTACCCCAAATGCATGGTAAAAACTACTACAATTAACTGTCACAAATTATTACCTATTATATTTATCGTCTACTAAAAGATATGAAATTTGACATTTCAAATAAAACCATGATTACTTGTGTAAAAACAATATATATATATATATATATTCCACTTAAAAAGTGAAGTTAGGATTAAATAGGTCGGTGGCACGATTGGTTATTTGGTTTTGTGTTAATTCATTTCAACTTTACAGTCACAGATTCGATCCCTATAATTAGTATCTGTAATCCCCCTCCTCCCAAACTTGTACTCAAAAAAAAAAAAAAAAAAGTGAAATTAGGATACAAAATTGTAAGATATGTGAACTTACTTCTCTCCTTAATGAATTAATTTTAAAATGGAAAGACGTGATATCTAATATTATTTTCATAATCTCATTATTATTTGAACAAAGGGTAAAATTTTATCCTTCCATCCTTAAAAATACATGGCTCAATCCTCATTAGCCATTACGAAATTGAAGTTAATTCAATAGTAATGATATGTATAAGATCTCAGGTTCAAATTCTCTAATGTTATCCACAAAAAAAACCACCCCAACTATAAACAACTACAACTCATGGTTTGGTTAGTTAATAAGAAGTTGATGGGTCTAACCCTAAACTCAGCCCATTTGTAAAGAAGAAGACAATGCTATTTATTAGTGAACCTGCACCAATCTCATACTTCCATGCCTTCCAAACTCACTCTTATGTCCTTTTTCATTCACAAAGATTCTCTCTTTTTTTGCTGTTTCCAAATCACTTTTCTTATTTACTCTTCATTTCACTCCCACTTTTCTGCTCTGACTCTTTAGATTCTCTCTCTTTTTTTTTTCTCTTTCTTCAGATTTGCTTAACCCAAATTTATTCTTCTTTTTTCCTAATGATTTTCATTTAGGACTCAAAATTATGCAGGTTCTGTTTCAGCCATGAACTTCAAACCCACAAATCTTGCTCTGTTTTTGTGCTCTGTTTTTATTTTTCATCATTTTTTTCTTAAATCTTTGGCTCTCAACAGCGATGGCACCCTTTTGATTTCTCTCAAGAGTTCCATTCTCAGAGATCCGTTGTCGGTTTTCGCCAATTGGGATTTCAACGATGCAACTCCATGCTCTTGGCGTGGAGTTACCTGCACTGATTTACAGAGCGCCGGCGGTGGTTGGCCGGAATTTCTCAGAGTCACTGCTCTGTCTCTCCCCGGCAGCCAGCTTCTGGGTTCGATTCCCGACGAGCTCGGAAGGATTGAACACCTTCGTCTTCTCGATCTTTCTGCCAATTTCTTTAATGGGTCTTTGCCCTTTTCGATTTTTAATGCTTCGGAGCTTCAGATTCTTTCTCTGTCTAATAATGTCATCTCCGGCGATTTGCCGGCGGAATTTGGGGGTTTGAGGAATCTTCAGGTTTTGAATTTGTCTGATAATGCGTTGGCCGGGAAACTGCCGGGAAATTTTAGTGGTTTGATGAATCTTTCTGTTGTTTCTCTTAGGAGTAATTACTTCGCCGGAGAGATTCCGGCGAGTTTCAGTTCCGTTGAGGTTTTGGATCTGTCGTCGAATTTGTTTAATGGGTCTTTGCCGGCGGATTTTGGAGGTGAAAAACTTCGGTATTTGAACTTTTCGTATAATAAGATTTCAAGTTCGATTCCGGCTGAGTTTGCTAAGAAGATCCCGGCGAATGCGACTGTGGATCTCTCGTTCAACAATCTCACCGGCGCAATTCCTCTGTCGATTACTCTGCTCAGCCAAAAAACAGAGTCGTTCGCCGGAAATGAAAATCTCTGCGGGAAGCCATTGAAAAATCTCTGTTCGATTCCTTCTTCACTTACAAATCCCCCAAATGTTACCGAAACTTCATCTCCAGCAATCGCCGCCATACCCAAAATAATCGGCTCTGTGCCGGCGACAGAGTCGCCGGGCGGTCCAAACGGAACACAACCGCCGCCGCAGCAAACCGCCATGAAACCCATCACAATAGTCGCCATCGCCGTCGGAGATCTCGCCGGAGTCGCGATTCTCGGCGTCGTGATTCTCTACGTCTACTATCACCGGAAACGAACACAACTCATTTCCAAAATCCCTAAACCAGGAAAAACCCCTCAATCAAATCAGAAAAAACCCTCGTCGGCGATGTTCTGTTTGGCGAACAACGGCGAGGAGACGTCGGAGGAGACGGCAAGCTCCTCCGACGGCGAAGAACAGAGGGAAAAATCGGGCGGCGAAAGCAGAGGAAGTAAGAAAACCGCCGCCGGCGTTCTGGTGACGGTGGACGGAGAAACAGAGCTCGAATTGGAGACTCTGTTAAAGGCATCGGCGTATATTCTCGGAGCTAGCGGCGGCAGCATTGTGTACAAGGCGGTCCTGGAGGAAGGCACGGCGTTCGCCGTCAGAAGGATCGGCGATAGCGGCGTTGAGAGATTGAGGGATTTTGAAGCTCAAATCAGAGCCATTGCGAAGCTTCGACATCAGAATTTGGTGAAAATTCGAGGGTTCAGTTGGGGAGAAGACGAGAAGCTCATCATCTGCGATTATGTCTCCAATGGCTGCCTTGCAACCGCCATTCACAGTAAGTTTTCTGCGTATTTTAGCCCTCACTTTGTATTGTCTCTAACATGCGCATTTTTTTGTTTTTTAAACCAAATTTTCACGATTATCCTAATTATATTTTAAAAAATAGTGCCTACTCCCAACTAATAGTATCTTTTTTAAATAAGTTTTTTTTTTTTGGAAAATATACATTTTTAACGTTAGGTTTAGAATGCAATTTTTTATATATTTCAAAATTATTTTTTTAATCAGATATTTAAATAATGCTTAATTTTTATTTTTGATAATAAAATATTAATTATATAATAGAATGTTAATTAAGATGATAACTAAACTAATTTTTAATTGAATATTTATTAAAATAATGACTAAGCTAATTTTAAATTATATATTGATAAAGTGATTATTTTATTGCTGATATAAAATTAATTTTTAGAAAAACATAAGTTCAAAATATACCAATAACTAAAATTTAGTATTATTGAAATATCAAAAATAAATTTTTTATTTTTTATCACTAAAAATAGAAATTACACTCAAAATCTTCAAATTTTGGCCTGTGTGGCTAAGTAGAATATCATTGGAGAAATATTTAGATCATGCTCGCGCATGATGTATAAAATAATGTCAACATATGTGGTTCAATATGGGCTACAATCTATTATTCTCTTTTTTTTTTTTTTTTTATCTTTTGGGGTTATAATTAAATAGATTGTGGCTCATATTGGATGGACATTATTTTATACATCAAGACATAATTTAAATATTCCTCATATCATTGAGTAATCTACAATTCCATATTATTTCTTTCATATATATTATTTTTGTTAAAATAAATATTCAACCAAACTCGACTGTTATCAAGACTTAGCCACAATAAAAGCAACATTTTTCTTATTTTTGAAAAATTGGCTTTTGTGGCTTAATATCAACCATGAATGAACACATGGTTGGGTTGTTGCCGTAGGTAGCAACTGTTTTTTCCCTAAAAAGAAAATATTTATTGCCTTTGCCAAGAAATAAAATAGAATGAAAGAGAGAAAACTTTATGGAGTTTTACATAATCATAATAAAATAAAATAAAAACCCTTTTCTGAAAATATAAGGCTGTTTTGGTTGTCGGTCTTATTTCTAAACCAAAATCAAGTTAGATTTTTCGGTCAATTCTTAACTTAGAGGTCATAAATTTGAATTCACAAATTTATAAATTTTGTTATATTAAGCAAAAACAAATGTTAATACTAAATTTTAGGGTTATTAACATTTGAAACATTACTAAATAAAGTTGAGCTTAACTATAATTAGCATACATCGTCAATTTAGAGGTCCCATGTTGAGAACTTTTGGCCTAAAAAATAATTATTCACATTTGAAAGAAAAACATTTGAAATATCATGTTTTTTTTATTATTAAAACAACATGTTAATGCAATACTAACATCATGTTTTTTTATTCCTGCCGTATTATTATTATTTTAAAAAAAACAACAAATAAAAAAAAAAGAAGGTAAAAGTAAAAGTAAAAGCAAGCAAAAAGAATATTTTTAGTCATCTCAAAAAAAAGGGGGGGAAAGATATTAGTATGGTTAGAACAGGCCTCTTTGATAAAGTGAAGTCTTTTTTTTTTTTTTTTTTTTTTTAATATTCAAACGTGATTTTTGGCTTTGTTCTTGTTTTTGTCTTTTATAATATTGTTTCATTACTTAATTCATTTATTGTTCTTTCTTTTTGTACTAATTTTGAACTTGAGCCCGTGATTTAATGTTTTTTTGTTCACTATGATTTAATCACTAACCTTACAGAATCTTTATTTGTCTTTTTCATTTTTCTTTTCAAATCAGTTTTTATGGAAGTTTATTCCATCAATCATACCTTAGATCATTTTGATTTAATGATTTCAATCACGATTATAGATAGATCAATCTACTTTATCATTTCAAAAAAAAAAAAAAATCTACTTTCAATTCATTATTTATAATCTAACGATTTCCTAAATAACTAGTAAATGCTATTTTTCTTTCAACTTTGGATTTTTATTTTGTGAATCATCTTAACTTTTAAATAACTTCTATTTTACTCTCATATTTATAAAATGGGTTTCATCAACACCCTTTGAATGCACTAACACTAGCTCAACTTGAGAAGACATAATATTTGGACAAAAGGTCAAAATAACATTTTTTTGTAAGCTCCTATTGAACTTTAAAATTAGCTCTCCTTGGGGAAAAAAAATTAAAGAAAAGAATTTATTTATTTATTTATTATTATTATTATTTTTTTTTTGAGATTACAACAGTTGGAGAATGAAAGCAACTGGAAACTTCTTAATTTTTAAATTTTTGGAAGTTTTGGGTAAGTTTATAATTTTAATTCAATGATTTATCCAAGTAAGAGACCAAATCATTCTCTCTTTTTTACTTTTTTTAGTGATATTTTTTCATAGTAACAAGACTATAATTTAATGTAATGAGTTCAAATCACTCACTTTCACCTTTCTATATTTTTCAATTTAAAAAAAAAAAAAAAAAATCTCCATGCATTTAATTCATTGTATATTGTTTTAATTTATTAAGTTATGATTACATTTACATTGACAAAAAAAAAAGATACATTTACATTAATAGCTAGCATTTATATATACAATTTATCACTTTCATTTCGTAGATTAACCATTTTTAAATTAAATTGTGCTAAGAGGTTTTTTTTTTTTTTTTTTTTGAGAACGAGGTTGTGTTGATATAATATGAATACAATGTGCATTATCATGATTAGTTTAGTAATCCAAACCAAACTATGGCTGTTTGTTTGATATATTTGGGGAGGATTTAATTTTATAATTTATTAAATTTTTTTCGAAAATTTATATTCAAACAAGTTTTTACTAATTTTTCCTTATTTTTATTTTTAAAAATAATTTTCACTCCTAACCATTCATTTTAAATCATTTATTTTTTAATTACCAAATATAATTATTTATTTTAAATTTACGTCCAAACAAGACTTTGACTCCAATTCTTTTATACAAAAAAACTACATCCAAATAAATTTTTGACAACTCTCAATTTTTATTTACTGGATATAACTTTTTAACTTAAATCCTACTAAAAATATGTGAAAGAAAGACCCCATATTAAATTTAAGTGATAATAATTTGACGTAACGTAATTAAGACGTAATTAAGAATAGTCGAATTGATATATATATATAAAATCATGCATGCTAGTTTACTTACCTTGTATAACATTTTACCCATTGGAATTGAAGTATTCTATATCATAATTATTGAATATACATTTATCTCATTGAGCTACTATTAGCTTGGATCAGTTAAGAACTCGTTTTATTCTTTTTAACATTTTCCAAAAATAATAATAATAATAATAAACAAATAAATTTCGTGAAATCAGGAAAACCGAGTTCATCGTCTTCTTCCCAGAGCCATCTATCCTTCGAAACCAGACTGAAAATCGCAAGAGGAATCGCTCGAGGACTAACCTTCATCCACGACAAGAAGCACATCCATGGAAACCTCAAGCCTTCCAACATCCTTCTCACCGCCGAAATGGAGCCGGTAATCACCGATCTCGGCCTCGACAAGCTCCTCTCCGCCAAAACCGCCAAAAACTTCGGCAGCCAGAGATCCACGCCGAATCGCGAGCCACACGATGGCGGCGGCGGAGGAGGAGGAAGCCCGGCCGTGAGCCTCGGATCGGCGTACCAGGCGCCGGAATCGCTGAGGAACCTGAAACCGAGCCCTAAATGGGACGTGTACTCGTTTGGAGTGATATTGCTAGAGATTCTGAGCGGGAGAATCGTGACGGAGAAGGAGGTGAATCAATGGAACGGCGGCGGGGAGGAGGAGGGGCGGATTAAGAAGATGATTGATTTGGCGATTAGAGGGGAAGTGGAAGGGAAAGAGGCGGCGGCGATGGGGATTTTGAGATTAGGGTTTAGTTGTGTTAGTTTTGGGCCTCAAAAGAGGCCCAATATGAAAGAGGCATTGCAATTGCTTGACAAAATTTCTTCCTCTATTTCTTCTTCTAATTAGTTCCATTTTGCAGTTTCTTTCCAACAAAAAAAAAAAAAAAACCATTATAGACTTTTTTTTTTTTTTTTCCCCTTTCTTCTTCAAGGAGGGTTTCTCTTAATTTTGATGCTATGGCTGTAAAGGCGTGGGAGTTATTGTGGAATTATTAATGAATACTGATTTTAGAAGGAGTTCGCTTACTAATATTTATTTGTTTGTGTTGGGCTTTTTCTTAATTAGATTTGGATATTTGATTTTGGTTGGAGATTTATTATTTATTTATTTTGACAACAATCCGTAGTACATAAGGGCATGTTTGAGTAGAGTGAGTTGAGAAAGGAAGAGATGAGAAGGGATGCGTAAGAAAGGGAAGTGAGAGTAAGTTAGTGTTTGGTGGAAAGAGAAGAGAAATGATAATAAATAAGTGTTTGGTGGAATGAGATGGAAAGAAAAGTGATACAATTTTTTTTTATTTGATTTATTTTTAAAAATAGATATTTAGTATTTTTTTGATATTGTAATGAGAGTTGAATATGTAATTTATTTATTGATGAAATATTATTTTAAAATTTATTATTTAAATAATATTTAAAATTTAGTAGAT
>JBBMKA010000021.1:10255177-10266732 GCA_037833695.1 Sechiopsis laciniata | reverse complement strand
ATGACATGTTAAAAGTAAATAGATACAAATAAATTAAATTTAATATGCATATGTAATCAAATAAGTTAAATGGATGAATTGATTAAACATATGCAAATAATTCTTAATTTAAAAGAGGGTTTAAGTTCGATTTCTAGTTTTGACAATTTACTATTTATTACATTTAAACAAATATTTTGAAAAACATAAAATACAAATATAAAAAAAACTGGAATAATTAAATGTATAAGTATAAATTAAAAGGTTTTTAACAAAAAAAAAACTAAAATAAAAAAGAATGTAAAAATCGCAGAATTTAAAAAAAATAAAAAATGTGGGCTTCACAAGCCGGATTGGGCTGGATTATTTTAACTCAGTAGGCCAAACGGTGGAAAGAGATATATCCCTTCCCTTCCCAACCTAATGCCGTAAGAGAATTAAACTTTTGATCCTCTTCATCTTCTAGTTATATTCATTTAGCACATAAAGAGAAATAAATATTTATTTTTAATTATACTGAAACAAATATTTATTGTAATTATACTTATATTATTATTATTAGTATAAATTAGAGTAGAGAACCACAAATCATATTTCTCTCACTTAAATGAGAACAAAATATCGATACATTGAATTGGATTATCATCAAACATTAAAATCAATGTGTTACTAACCTTTTTGATAAATAGTTATATTATTTTAAACGTTGGTATCTTGATATTTGAATACCCACTTTTGAACTAAAATAAAAAGAGAAAAGTACCATCACTTTTAAGGTTTTGAATGATCTTTCTATTTAGTTTGTATGTTTTAAAATTAAACAGTTTTACTCTTATTATTTTAATTAGGTTTGATTTTATTATTGATTATTCCAATTTCAAATTTCAGTATATTAATGAAATGATTATTTCAATCTTACATTTAATTTTTAAAATAAAATATATAGTAATTTTAAAAGTTAGAACATTGTATATAGAGCAAAAATGTTCAACTTTTAAACATAATGACCAAAGAAAAATTAAACCCTAAACAAAGATTACGGTATGTAATTTTTCGAAAGAAAATGTGGTTATAATAATTTTAAAGAAGAGTTTGTAGTTAACAGATATATTAAAATAATCTATTAATGAGCAACAAACTCTTCTTCAAAATTATTCCAAACACATTTTTCTTCGAGAAAATTACATTGCAATCTTTATGTTTAGGATTTAGTTTCAAAATAATAAATCAAACCACATCTATTAAAGTTATTAAAAGTATTCAAAATAAATGAATTTTCTTAAAACCGAATTAACCTCATCTATTAACAACCAATAAAAATAATAGTGACCATAATCCATCACCCCAATTTGACTCACGAAATCAATTTCAAAACTAAACCTAATCCATTAAAGGGTGATAGCTCAATGTCTTATTAAATTAAGTTTATACTAATATACATAACAAATAAAAATGTGAGAATTTGAACTTCTAATCTATAGTTTATATCAATTACTATTAAAGTATAACTTCTTGAACAAAAGTGAAAGGTTTGAATCTCTCATTTCCCACATAGAATAAACTCAAAAATAAATAAATAAATTCATAAAATGTCAATATAGACTAAGTCAACCCAAGTCCAACATTTTCAACCTCTAGTGATTAGCATGGCACAAGCCCCAATTCCCTCATTCTAATTGCTTCCCTTACTACAACTAATTTATGGGTGACACCACTTTCTTAGAACATATCAATATCTTGATTTATATCTTTGATTTCTTTAAATAAGTTTTTTCATCTAATTTTGTAAGAGTCATTGAAGTTAAACATTTAGAGTTTGCTATTTTCATTTAATTATTCTTGTAATTCAATAATATTTGAAGATAGAAGAATTCGAACATATATTATTGATTATCAAATTAATATATTGTCAGTTGAGCT
Organism: Sechiopsis laciniata; assembly: GCA_037833695.1. Lineage (NCBI taxonomy): Eukaryota > Viridiplantae > Streptophyta > Magnoliopsida > Cucurbitales > Cucurbitaceae > Sechiopsis > Sechiopsis laciniata. The sequence goes on along the minus strand of JBBMKA010000021.1, from coordinate 10,264,833 downwards.
CAGCTCTCGTTAACTCATTTAATTAATTTTAATTTAAAATAGTATAATTTACTATCATTATTTGTTATTTAGATCTCAGTCAAAATGTCAATGAAAATGTTGAAAAATTATTGCAAAACGTGCAAGATGTATATAAATTAGTTCACCTTGACAATTTAATACATGGCTTACACCTTTTTCTTTCCTTTTTATTTATTTATTTATTTATATTTTTTATAGCACTTAATATATTCATCAACCAACACCCATAAAAACAACACAAGCATATAGCATCATAAAAAAAGAATGTTAATGTTGAAATGCCACAGTTTAGTTAAGACATCAACAGCTATATTAGAGCTCCGAGAGCAATACAAAAAAGAATAGTCCCAAATATAGAGGTTAAAGCATAAATATCATGGTTGATTGAGAAATTTCAGCTAGTCGTAAATTGCGATGTATAAATTAAGGGAATTTTGCATGTATAATAAAAAATTGCAAAGTATTTTTATCTATAGCACAAAATCAAAACTAATTCATTTGTAACAGTAAATCCAAATTGAGTTCTATCACCGAATGGGTTAGTGGCACAATGGTTTCATTGTTTGGTTGTTAACCAATTCAACACTAGCATCACATGCTCGATCTCGATAATCGGTATTTGTCCTCCCTCCCTCCGATATGTACTCAAAAAAAAAAATTAGTTGAGTTCTATCACTGATAGAATTCAATCAGTCATAAACTCATTCTATCACTAGTTGAATTCTATCACTGATAGAAATCAATGTAATTGTGCTGCAAATATAATACAAGAGATAGAATGTGTTGCTGATGCTAAATTTTCGTACATTAATGTCGAAATTTAATTAAATTTTAGGCCAATTACAAATTCATAATTAACTCAGTTAAATTGGATAAATGTTGGTTTATTTGAAATTTTGGTCCAAATTAAACAACATCTGAATCCATGAGTAAGCCCAATATCTCAAGCTCAAAGGCTCATTAGGCCCAAGACCAATGATTAAGCTCAAATACACAGTGAAGCCCACAAGAGCTCATAAATAGAGAGCTATCTTCATTTGCAAAGAATCAAGGTGAAACTAAGAATTCAAATCAATACATAACTTAAAACACTCTAGATTGTAACACATCATAAAGCAAATTAATAAATTCAAAGTTCATTTATACATCTTGTTTTTATATTTTGCCGAAAAATCTCGTATGATCAATCATCGATAATAAAACTAAACCCATATGGGGGTGTTTGTTTTCCATATTTAAGGAGGATTTAGCTGTAGGATTTACTAACTTCTTGTCGAAAATCTATATTCAAACGAGTTTTTACTAACTCATCTTTTTTTTTACTTTTAAAAATAACTCCCCATTTCTAACCATTCATTTTTAATAATTCATTTTTAACTACTCGTTCATTTCTAACCACTCATTTCTAATCATTCATTTCAAATCAATCAAAATAACTCATTTTTAACCACTCATTTGTAATCATTCATTTTTTAACTACTCAAAATAATAACTCATTTTAAATCTACATCCAAACAAGGTTTCAACTCTATCTCATCTATACAAAAACTACATCCAAACAAGTTTTTAGCTACAATTTTCAATTTTTAACTACTCAAAATAACTATTCAAGCTAAATCCTCCTTAAGTATGATAAACAAACAACCTCTACATGTCTTGAAAAATATAATTGATAGTATCGATAATAATTAAGGCATCATATTCCACCGCGACTTTCTTGACGATGTCTTTGAGAATCTTGCTAGACGAGCCGTCTATACAAAAGTGCGCAGCCAATAAAGGCCTATCAACCCAATCACGAACCATCCAACCCAATCTCCAAACCAGTAGTATTTTATTTCTATTACTATTCCACATTGCATTAACACAATTTGTAGTCAAATAGGGGCGGATCCAGCGTTTAAGGTTTGGGGGGTCGATTTTTTTTGTTCGTTCAATATATATTCATGAAAATAAAGAAAATAAAAAAAAATCGCCAAAATTAATATAGGAAAAAAGCTAGAATTTAATTGAAAACAAACAAATTGCTTCAATAAATAAAATTGATTGAAGATAATTAAATGTAGCATAATTTACTATGTATGAAATATTTTTAAGAAGTTATCAAAATTAATATAGGGAAGCCAACAAATTCTCATTCAAATATGTTTAGATTACAAATATTATATATTTATAATTTTGTATAGATAATAAAGTTTATTATTTATAATAATGGAGAGATATAAAGAATATATATATATAAATATTCTTTAAAATAGACCTAAAAAAACTATTTTTAAAACTATTTTATATAAAAATAGTATAAGTGTTAATTATTTTTAAAAACTGTTTATAAATATATATTTTCAATAACTTTTAAAAATGCATGATAATAAAATTAAAGAAAAACAATAATAAAGAAAAAAATGGAATTATATTTATAAAAATAAAGAAAAAAAAGTATAAATTATATATCTAAAGAAAAGAAAGAAAGAAAAAATTAAAATTGAAAATATATTTAAAAAGGATAAAAATGTACTGAAAGAAAAAAAGAGAGAGAAAGAAAGAGAAAGTTAGAAGTACATAAGAAAAAGCAAAGTAAAAATAAAGAGTACAAGAAAAGGAAAAAACAACAACTAATGTTGGTCAAAGAGATTCGAAGTCATTAAAAAATTTAGGGGACCAACATCCATTGTGTTATTAGGAGAATATCATAAATGTATGAAATATAGTAATTATAGTATTTTTGTAATATTGAAAAAGATCGAAACCAATTACCGTATTAAATTCGAAAATTTTGGGAGGACCGTGGCCCCTAGTCCCTTCATAAGTCCACCCCGTCAAACAATGTCTTGAAAATAGTTTTACGTTGCGTCAGTTCATCGTTAATAAAACAAATGAATTGCAGAGATTTAGGGCATATAGATACGTTTTATGAATAAATATACATGGAAGGTTAATAACTCAGTACATGCAATATTATTTGTGTTTTTGTAACAAACAAATATATATATATATATATAGAAGTTGGGATCATGAGTTTTTATCTGTATGCATTATTCCAAACAAATTTCCTCAATTTTGATTTTATTTAACTTTTTAATGATAAATGTTTACCTAACCCAAAATATCTAATTGTATACTAAAAAATTAGTCTTGGTTGGCAATATTTTTATTTTCCGTTCTCTATTTTTGTTTCTTGATTTTTTAGAATAAGAAATAAAAATGTGGTAGATAATTGTTTTTATTTTTTGTTTTTAAGAAAAAATTAAAATACAAAACAAAAATTGTTTGATAACTATTTTTTTGTTTCTTATTATTTTTCTTCGTATAATTTATTTTTTTCTTTCAAACCAATGAATTATATAAATTCAAAATATATAAATATATAAAAATAAAACAAAAAACAAAAAAAGTTCTCTTACCTGCCCCAATTGAATATTTAAGGAGGATTGTTTGACATATTTAAGGAGAATTTAGATGGAAGATTACAAACTCATTCTTGAAAAACTACATCAAAATCAGTTTTTGTAACTACTCAAAATAACTCATTTTTACTATTAAAAATAATTTCTCATTTATAACCATACATTTATAATCATTGATTTATAACTACTCAATATAACTCGTCATTTCCAAACTACTCAGTTATAATTTTTTTTTTTTTGAAAACTCTAATCAATTAAAATAACTATTTTTTAATCATTTTTTTAACTACTCATTTAAATCTACATTGAAACAAAGTTTACTCTAAATTCTCTACAAAAAAAATCACATTCAAATGAGTTTTTTACTACAACTTTTAATTTTTAACTACTCAAAATAACTTCTCATCCAAACACCTCCTATAAGTTTTATTAACAAAAGTCCTAAATTACCAAAGACATATATGACCCTTTTAAATCAAATAAAGAAAAAGAACAACAAAACCCCCTTTTTCATAGTTTTCCATTTTCAGACCATTTTTTAAAACTCTTTTTTTTTTCTTTTTTTTTTTCAATTTTAGGAGGAAAAGAAACAGAAACGGCTACCAAATAAATATGTTTTTGAAAATATAAAAAACAGAAGTGAGAAATGAGAAACATGAACTTTACCAAACGAATCCTTAGATCTATTTTATTTATAATATTTTTAAAAAATATTTCATATATAACAAAGTAATTTTTATTATTTTAATCAATTTCATTTGATTTTTTTGTAATCAACTTAACTTCAAAGACATCATTTTAACTTAATTAAATCACTTTTTGCAATATTAATTCATTTTTTTAAAAATTATGACTTTCATTTTTTATCATTCATGGAAAATCCTCTATATTACTTGAATTGGATGAATTTTCAAAAGAGAAACTTACGAGATTCGACAAATCTAGAAAATGATTACAATTACAGTCACTTAAAAAAATTAACAAATGTAATTCGATAGTATTAATAAATATTATTCACATACTTTTTAAAATATTTATAATACAATATTAAAATGTAATAATAATACCAATATTAATAAATATTTACAAGACACTATTAGAATGTATTAATTATTATAAATATAAATATTTTAAAATTTTTCAACCTTCATTATTATTTTACCAGAAAAGTTCATCCAATTTCCTTTTTCAAAATTAACAAAAATTTCTAAAAGAGTTGCTCAATATTCACCATCCGTTTTAACCCTACTTTCAAGTAAATCGTAAGTTACCCACCATACATTTTTACAGCGATGCGTTAAAGAATCATCAACTTCCTTACAATTTAAGCAACAACATACCCTTTTCGAAAATCCCACTCTCATCACAACCGCGTGCAATTCACTTCCCGTCACCCTGTTTCCATCACAAAGCTAAAATCCTCACACCTAAACCCTAGACCTTCCTCTTCCTTTCTCCGTTGCTCCGCCGGTGTTTCACATCTCCGACGAGGAAAATGGCCGCCTCCGCCTCACCGTCGATCCGTACGCCGTCGCATCGGAACTCGGTACTTTCTTCTCTCTCTTCTAAGCTTTCTATTTCTTCGGCATTTTCCGTTAATCTTCGTTTTCGGAGTGTTGGTGCGCCGCGGTTTGTAGTCCTGGTTTCTGCGTCTTTGAATGCGAAACCGACGGTTCTTGTTGCGGAGAAGCTTGGTGGAGCGGGTCTTGATCTCCTTAAAGAATTTGCGAATGTTGATTGTTCGTATAATCTGAGTCCTGAGGAGTTATGTACTAAGATCTCGCTCTGTGATGCGATTATTGTGCGGAGTGGGACTAAGGTCAGCCGCGAGGTGTTTGAATCATCTGGTGGGAGGTTGAAGGTCGTTGGGAGAGCTGGTGTTGGAATTGATAATGTGGATCTGGCGGCCGCCACCGAGCATGGTTGTTTGGTGGTGAATGCTCCGACTGCTAACACGGTGGCTGCCGCTGAGCATGGAATTGCTCTTTTGACTGCTATGGCTAGAAATGTTGCTCAGGCTGATGCGTCTATTAAAGCTGGTAAGGTTCTTTTGTTTTGTTTGATATGACGTTTTGTCGAATCTTTATGTTTTGTCGCTGCTTGTTTGTTTTGGATCTGTTCGATGATATGGAAAGGGGATAGGCTTTGGATAGATAGATCTCAACCTTTTATCTTGATATTGGACGAGCATTTTGTTTGAATATGATTATTTTAATTTTTAAAGCGAATGTGCACCGAAGAACTTCCTTGCATGTGGTGATTTTGGGAGTGCCCTTTTCTTTTAAAGGTGGAAACCTGTCGGGGACTTGTTTAGAATTTCCATGTTGTGCTTTCTTGGTCTGGACTTTTCGATTATGCAATTTTTTTCGGTATCGGGTGTTCTTTTTTCCCTTTGGACGATGTGATGCTCAGCTTTAATGGGTGTGAAATTTGTATAAAAAGATGTGTTTGTTAATCAAACAGTGTATGATTTTGAATTTTGTAATCCACCGTAGGGAAGTGGCAACGCAACAAATATGTTGGTGTATCTCTGGTGGGGAAAACACTGGCTATAATGGGATTCGGCAAAGTTGGAACTGAAGTTGCTCGTCGTGCAAAGGGACTTGGTATGCATGTAATCGCACATGACCCCTATGCGCCAGCTGATCGTGCTCGTGCAATAGGCGTAGAGCTTGTGAGCTTTGATGAAGCCATTGCAACGGCTGATTTCATCTCCTTACATATGCCTTTAACACCATCAACCTCGAAGATTCTTAATGATGAAAATTTTGCTAAGATGAAGAAAGGAGTTAGGATTGTGAATGTTGCTCGTGGAGGAGTAATTGATGAAGAAGCTCTTGTGAGGGCGCTGGATGCCGGAATTGTTGCTCAGGTTCTTTTCCTTCATACTACTTGAAACTGAAATTTTCTATTGTTATTGACACATGGTTTGTATCATGTTTGTTTTTTCTTCTGATAGGCTGCTCTTGATGTTTTCACTGAGGAACCACCTTCGAAAGATAGCAAGTTGGTTCAGCATGAGAATGTCACTGTAACTCCTCATCTTGGTGCCAGCACAATGGAGGCTCAGGTGTGTGTTCAAATCAAAGTACTTAAAGCTTGTTTTTTTCACTTTTCTTTACATAATTTATAATCATCTTTGAACATGGCGTGCAGGAAGGAGTTGCTGTCGAAATAGCTGAAGCTGTTGTTGGAGCCTTGAAAGGGGAGCTTGCGGCTACTGCTGTTAATGCTCCAATGGTTCCTGCAGAGGTAGAATCCCTTTGTTTTGGAATTTTCTATTTCTCTCATATTTTTCATGATCACTTAAATGTTTACCTGGTTTACGTTGACCTCTATACTCTATTTCAGTTATTTGTTTTTTTGATTGTCTTGCTTTTCAAGTGGCTATATCTTTAAGCTGTTTGATTCTTTACTCTATGCAATAGAGTAAGATTCTTCTTTTGAATGGTTATCTTTTAACCTTTGACATTTATCCACATCTTTAATTTTGAACAGCGCTGTGGAAAAAAAGGAGCTAAATTGTAATCCTTCACTTTTCTGTGAAAATCTTTTAGGTCTTGGTGATGATTTTTAGAAACCTGTTAAAATGGATTACTCTTCTTTTTTTTTTCTTTTTTTTTTAATATTTAGAAAAATGTTTCTTTGTCATACTGATTGTTAAGGTTTGTATTTTGCATCACTATCCATCATATATTTTAATTTCAATGACCTAGTTCTGAAGATTCTGGTATATAAAGATTCTAACAATGTATCATTTCTTCCCTACAGGTGTTGACAGAGCTGAAACCATTTGTTGAACTGTCAGAGAAATTGGGAAGACTGGCTGTCCAATTGGTAGCTGGAGGAAGTGGTGTGAAAACTGTGAAAGTAACATATGCTTCTTCGAGAGCCCCTGATGATCTTGACACCAGACTTCTTCGTGCCATGATAATCAAGGGTCTAATCGAGCCAATTTCCAGTGTTTTCGTGAACTTGGTGAATGCCGACTTCACTGCCAAACAGAGAGGACTAAGGATAACTGAGGAGCGAGTTCTTCTCGATGGGTCACCTGAGAAACCATTAGAATACATTCAGGTCCAGATTGCCAACGTGGAATCGAAATTTGCCAGTGCCATATCAGATTCCGGGGAGATTAAGGTGGAAGGACTTGTGAAAGATGGAATCCCTCACCTCACTAAGGTTGGTTCTTTTGAAGTTGATGTTAGTCTGGAGGGTAGCCTCATACTATGCAGACAGGTCGACCAGCCCGGTATGATTGGAAAAGTTGGAAGCATCCTTGGAGAAGAAAATGTTAATGTCAGCTTCATGAGTGTTGGGAGGATTGCTCCTCGAAAGCAGGCTGTTATGGCGATCGGTGTCGATGAACCACCCAGCAAGCAATCTTTGAAGAGGATTGGGGAGGTTCCGGCAATCGAAGATTTTGTCTACCTTAAGTTGTAGAATGCCCTCCCTTATCCCCCTAAAAAAGGAGGAAAATAAAACTCTAGTTTTTGTTCTGTGCACCACCCTACTAAGGATTTGGGTGACATTCTTGCATGTTTGGCCCCATTTTTGACGATTTTAATTTAAATAAATTGGTTTGTTTTCTTTCTGAATGGAGAAATGTGATTAAACTAAGTTGTTTGAAGAATGATTCTATGCTTTGGTTGGATTATCTCGTAGTTTCTGCAGCTTATGGCAATAGAGAGTTGTATTATTTTGATGCGGTGTGGTGGTTGAAGGCTTGGACTTTGAAGGTGTGTTCTCTCAAGTCTTAGGTTCAAAACTCATATGTGACATTTATTTGTAGACATCTCCATTCCTTCGATGTCTTTTGATGTCTGGCCTAAGAGTAGGGATGGACGTGGGTACCTTGGATATAGTGGAGTGAAGTTCCGATTTCTCAATTTCAAAAAAAGAAAAAGAAAGAATTGTGTTTTTACTATGATGGGCAACAAAGTTTCTCTCAATCTAAGAATGATTCCAAAAAAAAGATGTGGCACATTTTGAAGTGCAAAGTTGCATTATTTGTTTGAAGTAATCAAAATGTTCAGATCAGTTTATGAACCCAAAATAAAAGGCAGTTCAGCTATAGTTGTAGGTAGCGATATGTTGAGGTTATGAAGGGCTAAATAGGCAGCAATTCCAGCAGCATATCCAGCAAATGCGAAACCACTAACCTGCGGAGAAAGAATAGGAAAATGAAACACTTTTCTCTGAAACTCGATTCTACTTTATAGAGTTATACAGGGAATGGACCGAAGGCAAGTAGTTATATCCAGTATTTTAAAAGGCTCGCTCAGGCATGCATTTATGCTCGAGCTGCAAATTAAGCACCTCAGGCTGCTCGAGCCGCAAATTAAGCACCTTGCCTTATAAGCTACTAATAAAAAAGGCATGCACTTTACTGAGATTAGTTATAAGAAATGAGTTTTACAACTCTAAACACAAAAATCCTTGGATTTATAGTTTTATTATTATTATTATTATTATTTACTCCTACTTCTATGTTATCTCTTATTAATAAATGTTCTTATATATAGTGTGCCTTTGTTTTTTTTTTTTGAGAATATCGTGTGCATATTAGATAGTGTAAACATCCATCTCAAAACTAATTGATAATGAGAAGAGTAGTCTACATTTCTAATATTGTTATGAAATCTCCACTCTTTTCGATATCAAACCCTAACATGTCCCTTTAATATGGTGATGGTGCCTCTTTAGGGCTCATCAATCTTGAATCGGATTTCAATTTCATTTTTATTGAACCGAATACGCGTTTGAATTTTAATACCATATTAGAAATTGTGAACATCCATCTCAGAGCCTTATATCGTCATAAGATCTCCACTTTTTTCAATGTGAGATTCTAACCATGCCTCATAATAGTAGTTATTATTATTATTATTATTATTATTATTATTATTATTATTATTATTATATATTTCCACTTCAATTTTATATATATATATATATATATTAAAATCACACTTCAATTATGTTATCTCTTATTAATGAATATTTTTATATATAGGGTGCTTCATAACTATAGTTTTTTTTTATAACTTATTCTCACTTCAATTATTTATCTCTTATTAATGAATGTGATTATATATAGTGTGCCTCATAACAAAAATCAGAAGGTGGAAATGAGGGCATCACCTTTCTAAAGTACCAAAAGAAGTCCACCTTCTCCATCCCCATGAATGCAACTCCAGCTGCAGATCCAATTACAAGCATGGATCC
>JBBMKA010000021.1:10235742-10249533 GCA_037833695.1 Sechiopsis laciniata | reverse complement strand
ATCTTATACCTAGTTATAGAATCATAATACTTAGGTTACTTATTTTGGATTTGGGGTTTTGTTTATGATTGTTTAGAGATGGGGATTTTTGGCTTTAATGAGTAATTATCATGATTCCTTACTGCATTCCACTTTATATATGTAATTAATTGAATGAAGTCTTTTCTAATTTCTATTATTATAATATTAATAATGGGGTTATCCTTCATGGGTAATTCTAAGAGGGTGCATGTTCTTCGGAATTATAAAATAGGGGAAATAATATTTAATGATTTCTTTGATTTAGGTGATGTTGATGGTAATTTCTTTTAATATAAACTAAACTAACATGCTACCATTTGTTTTGTTATTCCTAATATTGTTGTATCCTCTGCTTTATTCAATATGCATTAGATTTCTGTCTACTATAAAAAGCTAAGATGCAAGCTGAAATGGAAGCTCAACAAGCTAAGATGGAAGCTGACAGAGTTTTTTAGGAAGATGAATGCCAACAGTAACACATCAAAGTAGGTACATTTGAAAACTTTTTCATAGTACCAACCTTCTTTAAACTTAATTACAATTTTCATACATATATTAGTGAAATAGCGTAATTTATTTGGTTGAGGTTATCCTGCAGCAAAGATAGCTACAATCAATGTTTTTGTTTTATTTGTATTATAACAGGTTTATTTTTTTTGGGAATAATTAAAAATACGGCATTATGCTGCCGAAATGTATATAAAATTTCAAGAATCCAAATTTATAAATTTTGCATTCTAAATTTACAACTTATATTTGTTTTGTTTGATTCAGGAAGTCATGGACATTGACGATCATGGGAGGCGGGCGGTGTTGTGCATTTTTATTTAGTTATTTTTTTTTTAATGGTTATTAAACTTTGTGTTGAATTATGTTTTAAGTAATGTAACTTCTAAACTTTGTACACTTTTGTGTTGAATTGGTTTGTATCAACTTAGTAACATTTGATATTTATAAACTAAGTATAGAATTTCGTGTTCATTGCTTCATAAAATTCATTTTTTTGTATTTTTGGTAAAGAATGAATGAATATGTATAAAAAAAAATATAAATTATTAAAAAAAAGAAAAGAAAAAATTGAAGCGCTAAGGCCACGGAACTTCCGTCGCCATAGGTATCTACTGCGACGGATCTATTTTCCGTCGCGGTAGGTATCTATCACGACGGAAACAATTTCGTCGCAATAGTTACCTACCGCAATGGAAAATAGTTTCGTCACAATAGATACCTATGGCGATGGAAATCATTTTCGTCGCAGTAGATATTTATGGCGACGGAACCTTTCCTCGACGGAGCTGAAGACATTGGCCGACGAAAACTATATTTCCGTCGTGGTAGGCTACCGCGACGGGCTTTCCCCGACGAAATTGGCGACAGAAACTTTTCCGTCGCGAAAGGCTTCTGCGACGGAAAACAACACTTTTCGCGACGGAAAATTCCGTCGCAGAAAGCCTCAAATGTTGTAGTGAAATTTACGTGGTTCACTAACTCTGTGTTAGTTAGTCCACAAGCAGAGATGGAGAACAATTGTATTGAGAGAGATGAATTACAGAATTACAGAATTAATGTCATAAACGACTAGGGTTTAATTTGAGTTTATATATACACTCTCATTAAACCCTATTACAGAATGCGTAAGCAATAAAACAAAATGCGGATGCATAAACACATGCGGAATGCATTTCTGCAATGTGAGATGTGTTAAGTGAATGTAGATGCATTCACGCGCGGAATGCATTTTCGCAACAGGGGCGTTGCCCCCGCATCTCCACTGACTACTAATCGCAGGAAATTAATGCATTCAAGGCATAACTCAACTAGAGGTGTAAGGTTTTTTTTGTTCTTCTTGTTTGGCAAGACGGACAAATGAATCCCCTCTCAAACATCAACCCCTTCCTTATTTGCATACCAAACAACATTTCTGCTATTTTCACTTTTAACCTATCATACGAAAGAAGATTTTCTGATATTTCCACTTCTAGCCCTTCATACCAAACATGAAAGAAACTTTTACTTCCAATCTCTCACACCAAACAATACATTTTCTCCACCAAACCCTTCTACACAACTTTCCTTCCCTCCCTACTTGTTTTTTTTTTTTGAAAAGCCTTCCCTCCCTACTAAATACAAATAAAAAAGATTAATAAATCCCAACCATGTAAAATTCATTTGAAAGATAAGTATCCAAAGTAATATTCATTTGTACATAACATGAATATCATGTCATTAAACTAAAGAGAAATGGGTGTTGGAACATGAGATTGGTAGAAAGAGGATTTAAAATAAATGCACAGCCACAACTTTTATCTTTTGGCTTTAGTTGACAACTTACTTTTGTTTCATTTATTATGTGTTGTTTCTTTCACCCAGCTGGGATAAATTCATGAGAGTTATTGATCCAATTAAAGCACTTTCTTAACACAGTCTATGGCCCATCAAACAAAGCTGCTATATATATTCCAAGTTTTTCATTTTTACTGAGTGAAAAAATGCTTAATTTCAAATAGGAGAGAGAATTACTAATGAAATCATAAGTACAAGACAAATTAGAGTAAAAAAATCAAATGATTATTAAATGAGACATAAAATATGAAGAAACTATATAGTAATTGAAAATTTGGAATGAGGTTCAAATATTTGGCATCACACAGACAAAAGAAATAGACAAGTCCACACAACACACATTGGATCCCTATTGCATAACATCAAACATTTACTCAGTAAAGACAGAAGATATCTCTTTTTTTTTTCTTTTTTAAATACATTATTTTTTAAAAACAAGAAAAATTACATTTTTAATCTATAGGTTTGGGATCAAAGTTTTAATTTGATCTCTATGTTTCAAAATTGAACAATCATACTATTGACATTACAATAATGCTTACTTTTAGACTTGACATGTTTTTTTTCCACATTTATACTTATTTTCTTTTAAAAATTAAATTCACATAAAAATTGAAATAATTTCTACGACATTACTTTATGTAATTAACAATTTTATTATTTTCGAGTCCAAAAATGAATTTTATTGAAATATTAGGCACAGTTTGATAACTATTTTGTTTTTAATTTTTAGTTTTGGATATCTACATCTTGCTTATATTTTAATAAACCAAATCAAAATTTAAAAAAAAAAAAAAAAAAATCAAAAAGCTTGTTTTTGTTTTTAAAATTTGGTTGACATTCACATATTTTCTTAAAGAAAGATGGAGCACATCGTAGGAAATTTAAGTAAAAATAAATTTAAATTTCAAAAACCAAAAACTAAAAACTAAATAATTATCAAATGAAGCCTCAATATTCAAATTTTAAAACATAAAGATTAAAGTGAAACTAGACCAAACTTATATAGGAAAATGGAGTAAAAAAAAAAAAAAAAAAAAAAAAAAAAAAACACACAAATACACAAAACATTAATTTGGGTCATGCATAAAGAGTGAAAATGGAGAGATCTCTGCTTCTTTCTTATTGGCAGAAGTTTCCATAAAAGCACCTGCTCATTTGATTCTCTATCAAATGTTATCTTTTTCTTTGCCATTCCAAAATTCTCTCTCCAATTTATTATTATTTGGTTTTTTTTTTCTTCTTACTATTCTTCCCAAATTATTGAAGCATTAATTTTGGATGCAAACTTTGAGGATTCTAGTAATATTAATTTCCCAACAGTACTTTTCTTTTCGAGTGTATATGGAGGTGCGTGTTTAAAATGTGTAGTTAGGGCAAGATGTCTGAATATTATATTTCAAGTGTTAATGTCAAATCTCTAATGATTATATTTTGAAATCTTTTAGCTCCACTTAGATTTGTGTAACATCTGATCGAAAGTTTTAATTTTAAGTAATGAAATTTGGAGATGATAATTTGAACTCTTAACATCCACTTATTTAGATATAATTATATTTTTGTTTACATTTAATTAAAAGGTTAAGTATATTTATATTTGATACATAAGCTTATTTATTTTGGTATGTAAGTTTGTTAATCTTAAGAAAGAATTAAACAAAAAAAGTAAATTCAAAGCTCATAGAATCAAATAATTTTTTATAGTTTGAATTATACATTTGGTTTTTGTAAGTTCCTAAAAATTTAGGATTGGGTTTAGTTGGTTAAATAATTTTAAAAGATTCTGATTTGGTCATGACATTCAATTTTGTGCTTTTACCTTATTAGTTTTATAATTTAAGACTAAGGACGCAGGATAGGTTGACTTTTGAATAAGTTTAAAGGCATTTGACGAGTGTAGGTAAATGTACGAGGTAGAGTTGAATGATTTTTAAATTATAATTAAATTTACTTGTAAATTTTAAATTTAAGATTTCTCTAAAAAAATATAATTTAGATACTTCAAATATTTACCAACAACCCCCTTATTAGAAAAGATATTATTAGTTTAGCATTTTCAAAAAAAAAGAAAAAGAAAGAAAAATTGTTTGCTTGCAAAACACTCTAGATCATAGTTTAGAATGAGTCATTGAATTCTTAGTTTCAATCACATCAAACTTTCAAAACTTTTGTTTTAGTACTTTTGTATTGTAAATAACTTTATTCACTCATCCTCAATAAATTTCAATATCATCTTTATTTAAGATTTTATGCGATACTACATGCATTTAAATTCAAAACAATATTCTAACTTATGTTAGAGGTGTAGTTTATTATATAACACATGAGATTATTATAACAATAGTTGCAATATATAAAATAAATGTGGGATTGTTATAATTAAGATAAAGATTATAAATTAATTATCCACCAATTTTCAAAATTAATAAATCGATTATTATAACTCAACTTAATGCTCAAACACTCTTTAGATCTTCTCATTCCAACACTCATTATTCATTAATTACTAGTATGAGTTTTTTGTTATGCATAAAAACTTTACAGCTGTTTACCAAAGAAATCCCTAAACACATTTATGAATAAGAAAATGCAAAGAGAGGTTGCAAGAGGGTTTAGGTCCAAAATTGAAACCCATTTGATTTTGTTAAAGAAGCAAAAGACAAGAGGGTTAATTAGGAGAAAAATATTTGGTCAAAAAATGGAAAAAAACAAATAAAAATTTCTCTCACACATGATCCCCTAAACAAAGCAAAAACCTAAAAGGATTCAAAAAACAAATCATGATACATTATAATTCTAGCATTATTAATAGTGTGGGGACAGACATTGATTAAACATTTAGTCCTTTGGGTTTGTAGCAACTAAGCTGTTTCCCTCAATAGTGCATCATTATAACTATAGCACACATCTACCTTCCATTTGCACCACTCTATCAACCTTACAAAAACAAGAGAGAGCAGAGAGTCAAATGTAGAATAAATTGGACTCAACCTTTTGAAATGCAATGCCTTTTCTTTTGACAAAAAAAAAGAAAAAAAAAAAGAAAAAGGAATGCTATACTTATTCAACTGTCACATTATCTTGACAAAAACTTGTTATATTATCAATTTCTTTTTTTCTTAGTTCAACTACTATGAAAGTTAAATTCAAATCTTGAATTTTTGTCATGATCAAAAGTAAATACTAAATATCAGAAACTATATTCACATTGACAGACCATTAAATAAAGTTGACATTTTTGCTCATTCATTGAAAGATATCAACTTTGTTAGGTTTTAATAGAGTTTCTCTTCAATTGGTTCTGATGTTTGAAGTTAAAAATAAATATATTTCTTCAAATATTTTGAGTTGATGAAGAGATTTTCAATTTTTTTTTCCTCTTTTGAAAAGATGTTAAAAGGGAAGGGGAGACAAATAAAGAAAGTATGAAAAAAAGAAAAAGAAAAAAAAGGTGTAGTGTTCTAAGTAAAGAATCCACCGCTATGAATTGGTAATATAGACCAGAGTTGATGAGAAATTGAGATTTTTCACCAATTAGGTGAATAGTAAAAAAAAAAAACCATGCATAAAAAGCTTTCTTAAAAAATGTATATAAATTATAAATTTGACCCATGTAATTTGAAAAAACTTGTATAGATTAATAGTAAAAGAGTTAATGCCAAATTTAGTCTTTTATATTTTAAAAGTTATAATTTAATTCATACGATTTAGAGAAAATTAAAATAGCACATTAATTTCAAAAACTTCCATAAAACTTAAAAAATAGTCAATGACATTCATAATTCTTGGCAAATTAAACTTGTATAAGTAGCTCCATTCATATGTAAAATATGTGATTTTATTTTTTGTTGATTAGTAACTTAATTCACACCATCATTATCAACACAACTTGCATATATTTAACTTGTCAACCCTCATTTCGAAACCAAATTTATAATATACTCAAATTAAAAAATAAAATCAAATAATCTATCTAGTTATATTGTTAAGTAGATCCAAAGAAAGCCAGTTCAAACCACATAATAGCAACACTTACAAATAATAAAAAAAATATACTTTTATTATAGTTGAAATTTAAATGGACTCGCCAAAACAGACGGTAGTTTGATGATTTCATTGTTTAATAGTAATCCAGTTTAACACCATAATCACAAGTTCAATTCCAAAAAATTAATATTTGACTAGACAGAAATACTCTTTTTATAGAGAAAAAAATTAAATGGACTCAAACATAATTTAAATTTGGTAATAAACTCACCTTTAGATCAAATCATTGGGCAAAATTGTAGAGAGAATTTTGTAGTATACAATACAACAGTTTAATTTAAAAAAGACGGATAAGATAAACAAGAGAGGATTTCAAGTATTCTACCACCCCTCTTTACTTGAGCCAAAAAGCATTGGAAATCCAAGAGTAACGGTCAGTGTCTTTGAAGGGTCAGGAGTTTGGGCAGCAAGAGAAAGAAAGAGAATTACCATGGCTCAGCTCAGCCTCTGCTTTTATTTACTCTTTCTCTCTCTAGTCAAAACAAATTTTCCCACAAGAATGAGTTTGGATTAAAAAATTAGCCAAAAATCCCATTCAGATTTGGATTGAATGGTTCAAAATCACTGTCATTATGAAAAGAACATACACCTAAAGAAAAGTTGATGCAACTTTAATAAGACTGTTCATACAGAAGATCAGACATGTCAAACTCATTGAAACAAACACCATTTTCCAATAGACAAAAAACATCCTTGGCTTCTCAGTTCACCAATTTGCCCCCAAAGTAGAGCGGTCAATTTTTCCTG
The DNA here is from genome assembly GCA_037833695.1 of Sechiopsis laciniata. Classification (NCBI taxonomy): domain Eukaryota; kingdom Viridiplantae; phylum Streptophyta; class Magnoliopsida; order Cucurbitales; family Cucurbitaceae; genus Sechiopsis; species Sechiopsis laciniata. The sequence continues at coordinate 10,242,375 of JBBMKA010000021.1, read as the reverse complement.
CGGAAAGGGTTTGGGATTAATCGGAAATGGGAAATGTGTTCTCCATCCATAATTTCTCTATCCCTGTTCTGATTATTATTATTACTTTTTTAAAAAAAAATATTTTTTCTGTATTTTATTTCTTTAATTTTTAAATAAAAATATATTTATTGATAAAATTATTTATACATATAAATATTTTTCTTTAATAATTAATATTATAGTTAAAATTTATAGATATTTTCTAAAAAAATCTAATTATTTAAAAGTATTGTCTAAAAAAAATATAAAAAAAGTTGAAATTTTTTATGAAAAAATCCCCATGGAAACCCCAATCCGTGCCGGTGCCCCATCCTGTAGACATCTCTACTGGAAAGTATAGATCAGAGTAATTGCATTTTCTAGAATCTTTGTTTATGGTGTTTTTTTTAGGTGTTTGATTCACTAATATCCTTCTCTTTAATCTGAAATGTGTGTTGAAACTTACTTCGGATTGCACGGTAAAGCACAGGGCTTATTACAACCAACCAAACAAGATGACATCCAAAAGGCAAAGCTTCCAAGAGAATCATTGAGGCAAAGTGTAAAGACTCAAGAGTGAGACACTAATTATTCAAATTATTATTAGAAAAAAAGTCCAGCACTGATGAACAAGAAATGCTATGATTTTATTTAATAATAATAGTTTTGTCCAAAACAAAAAGGAAAGTTATCTGATTTGAAATCAAGTAGGATGGGAAATGACAAAAAATGTTTTACAGTTCTAGAGAGAGTAGAAAGCCAGACTGCATACTTTTGTCTTCTCCTATGCCCCATTTTTTCTGGCCAGTTCTGTTCTTGTGAACATTCCCATCAAATCCCCATCAGGGCTCTTCTTACTTTTTCCCATGCTAATGCCAAGGGCATTATGGGCATTATCGAAGATGAAATATTTCCCCAACTTGTAGCAACAAAAGTGAGAAATGGAGGACATAGTAGCCATGATCATTTCCTAGTACTATGGAGGGGAAATGGAGGCAAATTTAAGAATTAAGGGCTTCCAACAATGTCCAAAAAGACCCTGTTAAGAGAATGGAAATTTAATCTTTGGCTCTTCAACTTTGCTCTTCTTGAAATAAGTGTCAGGTGTAGAAGAGCAAACTGATGCTGCTCTCAATGCCCAAGAGTCATTGGAGCTGTCTGAACTGAAACCAGCAGCCTCAATCACACCACTTGGGCTATCAGGATGAGCTTCAAGTTCATACTTGCGCTTGTGAGGATTGTTGTTAAGATGATTTAAGCCATTGCCATAATACTTCGAATGTTCCACAACAAGATTGTAACAGGATTCCACTTTACCCTGTTTAAATGCAGTTTGAAAACGTTGAAATCCAACAATGGTTTAGGAATAAAAAACAAGCAATGAACTTGGAAATGACATTTGTTCATGAACAGACAAACCTTGCTCATTTTGAGAACACCCAGAAGCTGATCTTGAAACTTCAATGAGTTTTGGGGCTCAATCTGATCTATAACTTCCATCATCGTTGCAGTTGCCAAGACAGATGGCACATAACCCACAAATCTTGAATCTAAACAACCCAAAAAAAGTTTGAAGCCAGAACATGAGAATTTAAGAACAAAAAAAAGTTCAAATTATATCATTCCCCCTTGATTTCAATGTGTACTGCACAATAATGGTGGTTGTAAGTTCTAACCTGAAAACAAATAAAGGAGAAGATGCTCAGAATGCCTTAAAAGCTCCACTTGAAGATTGGTTTTTAATCCAAGCCTCTTAACAATGTGATCAAGGAATGAATATGGAGTAACCAAATGCATCCTCCATTGAAGAGTTGAGAGCACTAAAAGTTCCATTCTCTGAATAGTTTTGGCTTCAAACACAAATTTTGCATCCTCCACCTGAAGAGACATTTAAACAAACACTATATGAGCAAGAACAAAGCCTCAATTAACCAAAACCTTAGAACTGAATCTCAACATACTTGAAGGTCTAACAGAAGAGGAATTTCAATCTCTTCAACTTTAGCCGCCAAGGAAAGGCAAGTGACAGCCACAAGCTGGTTCATCCACGGCTTGTCACTCCTGTAATGGAAGCTCAAGAGAAACCTGTCGAAATAAGAAATGGCCAAAATTGCAGTGAGAGTCGAAAACCCATAATGGGATTTGACTTTTAGAATCCATTCCACAGCTGAAGAACGAGCTGTAGCGATAGAAGGATCCGTCAACAGAGCTTCAAGCTTGAGATTGCTCTGTTTGAGCTGCTCTGTTTCGCTAGACAACAAGGAGAGAAGCTGTTCATCTTCTCCAAAGCGATTTTCCTCCGTAAATCCCAAAGAAAAAAGATGGGTCTGATGAGTTTGATGAATCTGATAATGGGTTTGTTCTAGCTCGGGTTCATCTTCATCCTCCTGCCATTTCTCCTCCTCGCAAAGCAGAGAATCGAGTAAAAACAAATTGGTTTGGGCTTCATCGTCGGCTTGTTCATACTGAAGCATAGCCATGGATTGAAGCTTGGATTGGGGGAGTTAATAGGGGGAAAAGGAGCAGCTCAAAGGGCCGTCCATGGAGGAACTGAGCAGAGAGAAAAGGGGAAAAGGGATGGTTGTGTATCGGGAGAATGGGGTTTTGAGTTTTTATATGGCATTGGGGTTTGGGAAATGTTTGTGCTTTCGGTGTGTCCCGTTGGTGGGTTGAAATTGAATAGGCACACACACCAAGCCCATGAAAACAACCTTCTAAGAAACCTAAAAAATGCTAATGGCTATTCACAAGGGGCAATTTGGATGAGAATTGACTGGGAGTAATTAGAATTATGAGTTGTTTTGAGTGATTAAAAATTGAGATGTGTGTAATAACTTATTTGGATGGAGTTTTATTTATTTATTTCTTTTAATTTTATTTTTTAATAGAGAAATTATAGCCAATAGCTTGTTTGGATGAAGATTTGGTAGATGAGTTACATGAAAAAACTTGTTTGGATGAAGATTTTGAAGGAGTAATTGTGTGTTGAGTAGTTTAAAAATGAGAGATTGATTGATTGATTTGAAATGAATGGATAAAATGAATGATTAAAAACAAATAATTATTTTGAGTGATTACAATAGCTAGTTTAGATTAAATTTTTTGAAAAGTGATTGCATTAGCTCATTTGCAATAGCTAGTTGAAAACTCCATAACAAACACGCCCACCATCTTTGGACAAGAGGAAGTAATGTGCTATAAAATTTAGGACATGTTTATTTAAGGGTATGTTTGACTTTGGAGAAGTTAAGTGGAAGTGAAAGAATGGAGTGTTTGAATGTGTTGTTTGTAAGAGGGGTGACAGTAAAACATTTTGCTCGAATAAAGTTGTTTAGGAAATGTTGAGAAAAAACTTTGATCGGATAATTGGAATGAGAACTTGAAGTGATGAATTAAATGAAATGTGGGGTTATAAGAAATTTTTTCTACTCTAAATGAACATGAGGTTCTAAATTTTACTTCACATTCTAACTCTACTAACTCTACATTCTTCATTCAAACATCTTTATCCACAAAATTTTTTACTATAACTCTCCTCAAAATAACATTTTTCCTACAACTCTATTGGGACATGCATAGATAATAGTGAAATTGAAAGAGGGAATATGATATAAAATTTGCCCCCTATTTATTTAGGGTAGAAAAAGTTTCTCTTAATCCCTCACTCCATCCCTTCATTCCAATACTTACTCCAAAATATTTTATCCAAACAAAAGATTAATTGGAGGAGAGATTGTAAAAAAAAAAAAAAAAAAGTTGATTGAGAGAAGGGTAGTAGCTAGAAAAACTTAATCTATGCAACTGATATACTCATCACACATTAATTTTTTGTCCAACATTTTAAAGAATTTCAATTCTAAACGTAGTTATGAAACGTTTATACCATATCAAAAATAAAAATAATGCGACTTTTAAAAAAAGAATTTTTGTAAACCAATAAATTTGTTCAGACAACAATTAGAATGGGCCCCTTACGCAGTGATTGAAAAAACCAAAAAAGACAAGAAAGATGCAGACATCAAAATGGTTTGACCTAAGTTTTTTTTAGTTTTTTTTTTTTTAAACAAATATGAAGTTATTAAGAATTTAATAAAGTTCTCTCACTTAAATTAGATGGACGAAAGATCATGAATATATAAGTGATAATAATCATCTTTATTAATATGAAATATTTTGAGTGATAAAAAAAAGAGTCATGAATACCTAAAGTAAATGATATCAAACTAATGTAAAGATCCATATTGAATTGTGATTCTTATAACTTCATTCACCATAATCATTTGCTCTTCTAAAATAGAGGCAATATGAGGAAGGGGTGTACATGGTCCAAGTTAGGTCGAGTTAGTGAAATTTTTAAGATTAACTCAAAGTTTCATGTTGGTCAATCTTCTAACCCACCCAACCCTATGGATTAGAGCAACTTAACCCGATCCCTATATTTATGGGTTGGGTTAGGTTCTTGAATTTTGTTAATCTCCTATTTATTCTATAAAACAACTCTATCCATATGTCATAATATATATAAACAAATGAATAAAAGATGGATGATACTATATTTGAACTTAGATTACTTATTTTATTAGTGCACGTTACTTACCAATATATTAAGAATTTGTCATATTAAGTAATTGATCTTCACACATATGGATGATACACTTAAACTTAGATTACATATTTTATTAACACATCCTATTAAGTAATTGATCTTTACACAGATGCATGATAAACTTGAACTTAGATTACATATTTTATTAATACATTTTATTAAGTAATTGATCTTCACACAGATGGATGATGATATACTTGAACACATAGAAGATGAATGATACACTTGAACTTATATTACCTATTTTATTAGTACATCCTATTAAGTAATTGATCTTCACACACGGAAATTTTGTGATCTCCCTTTCCTAATATTTTTTTCTTAAAAAACTATTTTTATGTGACAATTCATTGGCCTTATTTTTTCTAGTTCAACAAATCATTATACCAATATATAATGATTATGTCTCTTTAGTTTCTTTTTTTTGTTTGTCATTATTTTTTGTAATTTTTCAAACTTATAAGTGCATTTTTAATCTTTTATTATAGTCGTTTTTTTCCTCTCATCTCATTCTCGAGTTCTCTCCCTAATTTAAATTTAAAAAAAATTAATTAATGAGAGAAGTAAGAGTGTCCATGAAACATGTTGAGTTGAGTTTGAAGAATTTTTTGGTTCAACTCAAATTTTTGGGTGGGTCAATCCAGTAACCCGTTCAATTCTATATCTTAAGGCAATCCAACCCATATATTTTGGAGTTATATAATTAAGTTGTATTTATCTCATTTTCCGTTTTCAAAATCGTGTCCATAATCCATAAATATATAAATGAAAAAACATAGAAAAACTACATGATATTACGAACTCTAGATGTCTATCTCGTTTGGGCATGCTCTTCACAAATAGGCTAAGAACTTGTGTTAGTTTATCTTACACATACATGTATAATATATTTTTCTTAATTCGAGTTGACTTGGAACAAAAAATTAGTCAACTCGAGATCGTGCTCAACCCATAAAAAATTATAACATTATAAACCAATTCCAACCTTTAAAATTTCATTAGATAATTCGAGTTATTAGGGTTGTTGATTTTTTTGTGCATTCCAAAAGATGATTTATTTTATTTTATTTATTTATTTGTTGGATCTTCAAGAGAGTTTTCCATAAGCAAAACACATCATCGCCTTACAAATCTTTACCCTAGTTTTTCTCACTAATCACTTACAAGAGATTTCCTTTTTTGAACCAAAAGTAAAAGCCTTACTATTTAGCACCATCAAAACCTTAACAAAATGAGATGCAAAGCTTTCAAAGCTACTTCAACCACCAACCCTTTTATGTGCAAATGGTGATTGTGTTTGATTTTCCTAATTTTCAATGCCTTCAAAGTGGAGAAAAAATTGATCTTGGCATCTAATTAAACCATCTTAGAGCTTGCTGTCAAAAGTTACAACTAAACATCTCTAAAAGTTATTATGAAATGGCATTCTTAGATTTCGTTGAGTGTTGAGTCTTTTGGGGCAAATCAATCCACTTTGGATACGAAGAAAACTCAAAAATTAATTTCTAGGTAGGTGACCACTATGGATTGAACCTATCACCGCACCCCAAGGTCCTCTTTAACTACTTGAGTCACTCCGTGATGGTTGACCATATCTAAATAATTAATTAGATTACTGAGGTTGTTAAGATGTCAACAACGATTACATGTGGTCGGGTTATTGGGTGGTTGTCGGGTGATCGAGTTGTAGGTGTAGTCGGGTCGTGGGAGTGGAATTGATTGTCATGGTCTCTCCAAATGTTGCCCTAGATGATCCCCCAGAGGTGTGTCACTGTCAGCAGTGGTCAAATTATCTTCAAAGTTTTGATCGGAGTTGTAGTCTAAGTAGTCTCCAAAAATAGAAGAGGAAAACGATTGAATTTCAAAACCGAAACTCTTGGGATTGGGGCCCAAAACTATGGGTCAAATACCCCAAAAATGCACATAGGGGTGTTCGTCGGTCGGTCGGGGTCGGTTTTCTTAAAATAGAAACCGAACATAATTTCCAAATCGAGAAATTCGACCGACGGTCGGTCGGTCGGGCGGGC
>JBBMKA010000021.1:10211923-10233652 GCA_037833695.1 Sechiopsis laciniata | reverse complement strand
TTTAAAATGATTAAACAATGAAATGAAAAGTATTTTACTTTTTATAAATAAAAGTATTAAAATTAATTATTATATATTAAGAAATAATATATATTTATTTATTTTAATTTTTAAAATTGGAATTTAATTAAATAAATATTGGATATAATAATAGTATAATTACTATAATTATATAAATTATTAATATATTTAAATAATAATAATTTTTTAAAATTAAAATACTAATAATATTATAATCATAAATATAACAAACATAAGAGAATACAAATAAAAAAATAATAAAAAAAAAAAATGGAGATGAGATGAAATGAGAGGAGATGGGAACACCTTGGGCCAAACAAGATGTTGGGCTCCAACACCTCATCTCCTCTCACCTTCTCTTAAAACAAACACACCCTATATAGAGATTTGGATTCAAAACAAACTTAATTTTTTTAGCTTTCAAAACTTATATTTATCTTTTAAAATATACGTAATAAAGGTAGATAACAAAGTAAATAAATTCCCGAATAGAAATAGTATTTATTAGCAATAAAAAAAATAAAATTAAATAAAATTAAAAAAAAAATTGATCTTGGGTATTACATTATAATGTATTACATGAAAGCACATATATGTAACCAATATATAAGCTTTTAGCACAATGGTAATTTTAGGATATAGCTCATTCTTGAGTTCAGATGTTCAAACTCTCTCCCATTTGGTTAGTTAAAAAAATTTAAAGCAATAGTAAAGAAAGGTTTGGTCCTTTTGAAATGTTGAAAATAAATAAACGTAGGGCTGCACCCACTTTAAGAGTCACACACAAAAAAAAAATTTATAAATAAAAATGCATTATAAAATTTAAAAAAAAAAATTTGTGGCTCTCAAAGAGCCACATCAACGACATTACCCATGGCAAATCTTCCTCATAAACGTCGCATTCCATATCGAAACAATTTGATAGGTTCACGATTTGAAGATCACATATCAAAAAAAAAAAAAAATGAAGAGAGATCACACCATGTATAAGATACATGGATTATTTTTCTCATTGTTAATTGATTAAGATGTATCCTCTTGTTTATTATTTAATGTAATATTAAAGTCCATAAAACTTAAAGATACATAAGAAGAGTGCTTCTACTAATACAAACATTAAAATAGCATCCTATTTCATTAAAGTGATATTGACGATTTTAAAGAAGTTTTTACTTATAAAATTAGTTTTTAATCAGTAATAAGTGTAATTTTTGTGGAGAGATTTAAACATGAAATCTTTAAATCCAAGATACATATCAAACTATTACTGGGCAGCCCACCTTGATGATGTAAAAGTGGCATTTTTGTATGTGGAATGTTTTGAATTCACGAAACAATTTTAAGCAATGTACTAAAGTAAAATGCAATTATTTTCCACAAGGACTTATGAATTTGAGGAATTTTCTTTGACTGTCTTCGTATATAATGACCAAATTTATTCGATCTCTCTTAATTTAATTAATTGTAAATTTCAAAATGATTTGGTATCTATCAATCTTCTCTATCTTTACCAAAAAATAATGTTAAATCATCTCTTGCAAGGAAACTAAAAGAATTTAACCTAACTAAATTAGCAACAAATTTCCATTAGAGATTAGAAGATTAATCAAAGCTAGCAATCTTTCAATTGATGTTCAACTAGTTTTAAATTAATTTTCTCTTTCTTATGATCCTATTAAGGCATGTTTGACTATGTTTTAAATATGCATGTTCACTATTTTGAGTTTTTATTTTCTTCCATTTTTTTAATTTATTGAAGGATCCATATTGAATTTTTGCTATATAGCAAGCTTTTGAAGAAGGTAACAGAATAATAATAACTAAATTTGAGCTATATAAAGTTGACTTTAGGAGAAGAAATATAGAGTACTAAAACTTACCTCCCCAACTCCACATTTGAACCCCTCGCTCCAATCCATCATTTCAATCCTTTCTCAAAACAATTTTATTCAAACAAAAAAATTTCTATGACCACTCATCAAAACAATATTTTTTCTTACAACCCGTTCTTCGACAGGCCAAATGTAGTTATGAGCCTTGGAGGCTATTTGGTTTGGGGGAAGTGGAGAGAAAGAGGAAAAAAGTTGCAGGAAAACCTTGTTTGAATATGAATGTTTGTAGAAGAGGTTGCAGGAAAACATTGTTTGAATATGAATGTTTGTAGGAGAGGTTGCAAGAAAACCTTGTTTAAATATGGATGTTTGTAGGAGAGGTTACATGAAAACCTTATTTGAATATGAATGTTTATAGGAGAGTTTGCAGAACACCTTGTTTGAATATGGATGTTCGTAGGAGAGGTTATTGAAAACTCTATTTCAATATGATTATTAGAAAGGAAGGTTAGATTTTTTTTTTTTTGTAAAATTAATATTAGATTGATGTTTTTTTAATTAATACAATAATTAACTTTTTCTTATAGAACGTATACTTTTTTTAAAAAAGACAATTTATATATTAATTTCATTAATAACTTTAACAAAATTATTATCATAATTATAATGTTACATATTAATATAAATAATAGGGAAATTGTAATAATCTATTCTAACAAAATAATTATAAATCTAGTCAAATTTGAAAATATTTGCATGTAAAAAATACGTTATTATTAATGCTCATTATATGATATTATTTTATCATTAATGCAGTATTTTGTATTATTAATACAATATTATATGTTATTAGTATAGTATTGGATTATATTTTAATAATACCGTATAATTATTGATATATATGACTATGATTCTTTCAAAAAAAAAAAAAAAACCTATGACTATGATTGTTTTTTTACCTAGTCTTGTTAATACTTTTCCAATTTAGCCTATTTCTAAAAAAAAAAACCTAAATAATATTCATATGTAATTATTCATTAACTAATTTGTTCATATTAATTTTTTATCATAAAATAATTTTGGTTTGTTCTAGAAATGAAATATTTATCTATTAATTGGCATCTTAATATGCTAGTGAAAATTTTATGAAATGAGTTAGTGTCATTAAATTTTGGTCCTCAAATTTTCATTGTCCAAGTTCAATTTCAATATATAGCTAACATTTTTTTTTTCTTCGTGTTAACATATTTTTTTCTCTTAATTTTATTCATTTTTCATTTTTTATTCTTTAGACATTTTTTTAAAAAAAATTATTCCTTATACATTTTTATCTTGTTAACTTTTGATATATTTGATCATTTTGTTTTATATATTTTTAATAAATTTGTTTACCTTACTTTTTCATTATACAATTGTTTTATTATTTACATTAATCTTACAAATTTTTTTTCCTTCATTTTATTTGTTCTTTGTATATTTTATTTATTTATTTATTACTTTTTAAATACATTCAATATGAAAATTGAGATATACTTATTATATAGATGAGTTGTTTTTTAAAATACTATTGTATAGAATTTTTTTATTTTATTGATTTAATTTTTTTTTAAAATTGCAAACTTATATTATTTTATATAATATAAATGGTAATTTATTTTCTTGACAAAATTAAGTCTACAAAATACCAATAATTTATAAAAAAAAAATTTGTTAAAGTTAACAAGTTATTTTTTTGTAGGACAATTATTTTTATTTATTAATTTTATAAGAAACTATAATAATAAATGACCCATATTTATAATAAAAAATATATATTTAAAAGAATGATTGAAATGAGGAATTTGAATGAGAGGTTTGAATGAGAGGATTGAAAAATGGGTTGCAATGAGAGAATGAAAAGAGAGGATGGAAAGAGAGGATAGAAAGAGGGGTTGTTCCCCCTTCCTCTTCCTCCCTCGAAAACTCATATTCATGTAGCTCCTTAAAGTTATAGAATATGATCTAATCCCTAGAGGTGATTATTTATTTATTTAATAACATTTCAAAGTGAGAAATTTAAATTAATTAATCTTAATTATTAAGTTATATATATTATGTCAATTAAATACCACTCTTGTTTGCCTCAAAAAAAAAAAAACGAAGCAAACTCTTGTTGCCATTAAAAATAGACCTCTTGTTGGCCAAAGGAATTACCAATTTCAAAATAGAAATTTAAAAAAGAAAACAAAATAATAATAATAATAATAATTAAAAAAAATCATTAATGCTATAAAAAAACGTGGGAGGGAAAACAGACCAATGGGAAATTCTGTTTTATTAAATTAGAAAAGGCAATTTGTTTAAAATAATAAATGAAAAGTAGTCAATGGCAACACTACTAAGATGCAAAATTTCGTTTTTTTTGTAGTGCACAATACACCTATTTTCCACTACATTTCTTAAAGATCATTAGGCGCATTTATCTTTATCTAATGCTTTATTTATCATTTCTAACTTGACCATTCAATCTACAATCTTATGGATCAAATAAATTTTGACAAAATTCTTTAAAAAAAAATAAGAAAAATAAATAACAACAACAATAATAATAATAATAATAATAAATTTTGACAACATCATTTACTTTCTATAGCATGCCCTACAATTAAGCGTAGATGTAGCATATCATTTCTTGTACACCTATAAAAGAAAGAGTGATTTAAGACAAATTGTACTAATTAATATTAAAAATATATACTATATTATGTCGATTTGAACTTCACAATCTTGGGATGTGTCCCAAAATGCTATTAATGTAAAATCCATAAAGCAAGGATAAATATTTGACTAAAATATGGACCATCTGTACTCATGGCTTAAAATAATAGTCTTTGAAATGAAGCTAATCAGATACTAGGTCTTTCCTTGTCATTTGAATTTATGGATTTAAACCTCCCACCTTTAATTCTTCTTCAATTTGTTTTTATTGTAGTATTCTTTATTTGAACAGAAAAAAGTAAAAAGAGTTTTTTAAATGACCCTTAAAAATGAAACTATCATTCAAATTCTAACAAATCAAATTTCTTTATAAGCATGAGTTCATAGAATTAGAAACATTTTCAGACCCACTACAAACATTGACAATTCAATAACAATTTTATGGCTCTAAATGAATTTTCATAGACATCATTTTGCTTTTTATAACTTACCCCACAAATGTAGGTATGATGTTGACATATCGTTCCTTATACACTTGCAAAAGAAAGAATGATTCAAAAAAAAAAAATTGAAATTACACACACAAAAAAAAGAAGAAAAATGAATTGCATCAATTTGAACTTTATAATTCTAAGTATACAAACTTGATATGTGACTCAATTACTTTTGATAGAAAATTGATATCTACTTGGTGGATTACATCCTTTGAATAATAAGATCAGTGAAATTTGTTATTATTTGGTAAACTCAAGAGGCAATGTAACAAAGTCAAAGTCTCTCACATTTCCTTATAATGTAATATTTTCATTTAAAACTTAAAAATGAAGACATCTTTCCAATTCAAACGAGCCAAATTTCAATGAAACATTGATTTCATAGAATTAAAAACATTTCCACACTCACTATATAACTCTTTTATAAATCCCACAAAGAGAACAAAATTTGGTTACCCACCACATTGGTGGAAAAGAGAGGGCCATAGTGCTTGTAAGTTCAAACTCAATCACCATTATAAAAATCAATTCAATTTGCACCCATAAAATAAAAAATAGCCTCATAAAAACTCTATATATCCTCACTAATCCTTCCCTCTTAATCATTATCTTGTTTCCAATTCTCCTTTTTCTCATTGCTAATTATGCAGCAATTCATTCTCATCACTCTCCTCTTCCTCAGCCACTTCCTATATGCATTTTCAACCCGATGTCCGCCGCCACCGCCACCTCCTCCGCCGCCAGAGTGCCCCCCACCCAAATCCCCACCACCGTTACCACCGCCGCCACCAGAAAAATGTGAATGCCAACAGATCCTCAGGTTCTTAGACCAGAGACTGGCAGTGGTGTACCCCATCATTCAAACCTTCAAGGCCCTCATCACTTCTGACCCATTGGGCATAACACAAACATGGGTTGGCTCTGATATCTGCAAATACAAAGGCTTCTTCTGTGACAACCCGCCCGACAACAAATCTGCTGTCGCCGTTGCTGCCATTGATTTCAACGGCTTCCAACTCTCCGCCCCGACGCTCGATGGCTTCATCGATGCCCTCCCTGACCTTGCCATCTTCCACGCTAACTCCAACAACTTCTCTGGCACCATCACTCCCAAAATTGCATCTCTCCCATTTCTCTATGAGCTTGATTTAAGCAACAATCATCTGTCTGGTCCTTTCCCAATTGCTGTTTTGAGTGTCACTGATCTGTCATTCTTCGACATTCGATTCAACTTCTTCACTGGGCTTGTTCCTCCACAGATTTTTGTACAAAATTTTGACTTCCTGTTCCTCAATAACAACAATCTCGGAATGACGCTACCCGTTAACTTCGGCTCCACAACGACAGCTTACATCACATTAGCTAACAACAAGTTCACAGGTCCAATTCCAAGAAGCATTGGCAAAGCTGCTGCTAGTTTAACTGAAATCTTGTTTCTGAACAATCAGCTCACTGGGTGTATTCCATATGAAGTGGGGTTCTTGAAAACAGCCACAGTTTTCGACGCTGGTGATAACTTGCTGACCGGCCCGTTGCCGTGCTCACTCGGATGCCTGGAGAAGGTTGAGCAGCTGAACTTCGCCGGTAACTTCCTCCATGGCCAGGTGCCGGAGCTGGCATGTGAACTGGAAAATTTGCTGAATTTTTCGCTATCGGATAATTACTTCACCAAAATTGGGCCATCCTGCATGAAACTGGTGAAAAGTGGGGTTCTTGATTTGAGAAAAAATTGCATACCTGGGCTGCCTGATCAGAGATCGTCCTGGGAATGTATTGTATCCTGTTTGTTCCAATCTCCTTGTCCATTTCCGGCCACTTACGGGTTTGTTCCTTGTGAGAAGTCTGCACCAATCCCTTCTGGTTCTGGCCAACAAAAAAGAAGCTTTGTCCCCATGGCCAATGGTGGTCTTCCCAGACAAAAACCTTAAAATGCTGGAAGGAAAGAGTATTATGATAAATCTACGTGTATGTATATGAAAAGAATGAAGTCTAAAGCATACTTCCAATCTAATGGTAGAAAACAACTTGCAGTTTATTTTTGTTGTAGTTGTACAATGGAGATTTTGAAGATGGAGCTCAAATCAAGGCCAAGATCGCCCATGTATTGACACAAATTTGAGGTTGTGTTTGGGGAGCCGTTTATGAAATGGGTTATTATAACTCAATCCACGTTAGGTCCACTAGTGGGTTGGCTCAAACTCAAGCCACCATTAACAAACTCATGACTCTGTTATAATAATCTATGTCTCAAACACCGGTTATCATAGTTTATGTTATAATAGCATGGACCGCAAATATAGTTTATAATAACTCAACTGATTCTCAGGTCGTGTTTGTGTACGAAGTTCTATATCGTGTTATATCTTGATATAGTACAAGAGGATTGATAATCCATGTTGAACCATGACAGATATTTAAGACTCACGGCTGCTCTCCTTGTGATCTTCATATGAATAGATATTTCTGGTTAAGAAATCATCAGTTATTCACCTAATTCTTCAATTACTACTAAAACTTAGTGTTGCAAGATAGTGATACGGTAATAAACTTCAGCAACTTTCTTTAAGGTCATTCTTATACAGAAACATTCAAATCCGAGACTTTAGATCTTCAAAGAAAGCATTCAAATCAGAGAATGATGATCCACCTTCTTCTATGGCTTTCGTTGCCCGAATTCCAAGTTCTTTTGCTCTGCTTCTCATTCCTTCAGGTTCTTCACCCACCATAACTCGGTTCACCGCCTTCTCTATAGACTCGCTCTTTATCTCATCCTTCCCAGCTCTGCCCCAATACAAAGCGCCGATGCCGACTCAGATCTTTAGAACATCCGTTATCAGCTTCTCATAGTAGAATTGTTCTGCAGCATTTGGCCATGTGATCATTGGCAAACCAGCAGTGACTCCTTCCAAAGCTGAATTCCAACCACAATGAGTCACAAACCCACCAATCGATCAGTGATCGAGAATCAGATCCTGTGGTGCCCAGCCTCTTATGACCAGCGCTTTCCCTTCTACCCTCTTCTCAAATCCTTCTGGCAGCCACTCTTCTTGATCATAGCTCTCTTTCTTCGCAACCCAAATGAAGTTTTGCCTTGCAGCTTCGAGGCCATTGGCAATTTCCAGCAGCTGAGAATTAGCTAAACTGGCTAGACTTCCAAAACTTATGTAAAGAACCGCATCGAGGTTCTTGGAATCCAGCCATTTTAAACACTCACGCTCATCAATGGAGGATAACCTCCCCTCTGCACTTTATCTTCCTCAACATTACTGTACAGAGAAAGAGGGCCAATATGCCAAGCCTTTCTCCCAAGAACATTTCTATAATAATCAGCATACAATGGTTCAAGCTCATAAAAAACTATTGATAAGAAACCCATAACAACTATATTCGACTTCTTTACTCGCCCAATAAACCTTAACAAAATCCGTTTCAATCCCATCTCTCAAAAACCCCGCCACCCGACTACAACTCAACTTAACTTCATCAGGCAAATCAGGGATCACAAAAGGCTCTAAATCAGAGGATACCTTTTCGAAGGCCAATTCACGATCAAACCGACGCCTAAGAATCACGGACATAGACACGAGATGCAAGACACGGATACGTTGAGGACATATTATTTATTATTATTAAAAGATCAAACCCAAAATATTTTAGTTAGTTCTTAACCATCTCAAGTTTTTACCTCATTTTCCTTCTCCTCATTCTATTTTCTCTCTCTTTTTTCCTTTTTCATTTTAGTCCATCTATCTTTCATGGACGTCATCATTGATGGCCCCCACCAACACTACCCGTCGTCGTGTCACCAACCATTTAAAACAAATAAATCTTAAATGAGGTGTCCATAAAGTGTACATGGTGGGTCCGAGAAGTGTCCGAAATTAAAAAATAATAATAATAAAAGAGGACGTGGAATTTTGAGTGTAGGATACTTGGCCGAAGAGTGCCTCGGAGTATTGGTGTCGGACACGTGTCCAACAAAGATACTTTGTCAAAATAGAAGTGTCCGTCCTTCCTACCTCGTCACACCACAGAGAGCAAAGAAGCAAGTACCATGAAACACAACCCTAGGAATCCCGTATTTCGCAGCTACATCAGTCGTCCAATGAAAGAACGTTTCGGCAACGAGGCAATGAGGCCGATGCCGTTCGAGAATCCGATCAATTTGAGGCTCCAATAACATGGTGGTTGCCCTAAAACAACTTCTGGAACATTTCCAGCGACCTAGCTAAATCGAGGCTCTCGCATCCGTCCGGCAATCCAACGGCTGCGTACGGGAAATCGATGATTAAGAGCTCGATTTCTCGCCCTGGATGTTTTTTTTTTCCATGGGAGATGAGCAATGGGGATTTACAGAGATGGGATTTTGTGGGGAAATTTGAAGAACCCTAATTTGACGATCATGGAAATTAATACTGCAAATTGGAGAAGAAAAAGATTAGTGAAGAAGATTTGACTTACGATTCTTGATTCTGTGGAAGAAAATTGAATCCCCTTCGCTCCGTTGGTCAAGTCTTGCGCAGAAAATTGGCGCCGCCGTCGCCATCACCGTACACCACCCGTTTTCTAATGGCATTTTTTCGGAATATTTTAAAATTTCAAATCATGTTTTGATTGCAGAAGCGCCTTTGAACTATACTCTTTGATTTATTTTTTAAAACTTTTCTTTTTTTAATTTAAATTATATTTGTATGATTTTTTTATGATAAAATATTTGTTTCAAATTTAAAGAACTATTTAATTTTTTATTTTCAAATATTGAATAACATCATTTAAATTATTTGGAACTTAATAATTTTTGTTTTGTTTGAATTTGTATCTTCATCACCAACAAAAATAACAGCTCATCTATATTAGATGCCATGAGTTTGAATATCTCTCATTATAGTTGATAACAAAAAGAAAAAAGTAACTGTGTTAATCCACTAAATTATATATCACGTCACTTAATATTTTTTTTTAAATGATTTTAAAAACTATATTTATTCTTAACCAAATTTTAAAAATAAAATCAAAATTTTGAAAACTAGCTTTTTTTTTTTTTTTTTTTTTTGTAAACTCAATTATAATTGAAGGAAGAATTCAAATCATAATTTCTTAGTCCCCAGTGAGCTAACATCCTTGTTTTAGTATTTAAATAGGATCTTAATTTTTTTTAAATACTTAAAAAAAAATATTGTTGTTTAGACTTATTTTAACTTCAGTGATTCTCAAAAAAAGAAAACTTCAACAAGAAAGAATTCGATCTTAGCAGATGTTATATACTTCACCCTGTTGAATTTATTTTGCAATTCAACATATTTATTTATGGACATAATCTCATGCTAATATATACTCATATGTTAATGGTATGTTATCCATTTATTAAAAATAAAGATAAAGAGAAAAGGTAAACATGTTTTTTTTTCTATTAAAAAAATGATTTTTAAAGGATTTTTAATATAAGTGTGATAGCAAAATATTTCCAAAGTTCATTACGAAGGCACGGATGTTTGCTTGAAATGCCTGAAAACTACTACTTTCAAATAATATAAAAACCAAAAATTAATTTCCAAACTTGAACTCGTGACCGTAAAGTTGAAATAGATTAACACTAAACAAGATAATTAACTGCGTTACATACCCATTCGGTGGTTCTTAAGATCTTTTTTAACTCAAAAATACTCTTATTAATATTTTGGTTTTAGTTTCTTTTTATAGGAAAAATATTTTTTTTTTCATTGTTTTAGAGACTGGAATGTTGTTGTCATGCCAAACTATAGTCTATCAAGTGGGTCTTCCTCTCTCACATTGTTGGAGGTGGGCTTGTCATTTTGGTGGAGAAATATATAAAAGGTTAGGGTTTAGTTTCTTTTTAAATATCTTTAACATCATTTTCAAAAAAAAGTTTGAGAAAATATTGACTAGTACCCCCAAGTAGTGATTAAAAAAATGTATAAAATAGGTGTCTCATCCAAACAACCCTCTTCGGGGTCAATAAAGGTCTTAAGAATCAATAAATTTAATGATCGACTACTACAATTAATTTCATATACATTTTCATGATAATTATAATTTTTCATTTTCATGGTTTTAAAATTAAAAATAACAGCCTGTCAATTTGCCATTCCCATTACCAATCATTCTCTTCAAGCCTTAAGCTTAGTCATCATAACTCCTATTTGGATCTCACAATTACAGACTCAAGGTTCCAACAATGGTGACCAACTCAACAGAGAGGCTAACCTAAAATGCTGAGTATACCCAAATATTGAGATGAGGTAAACCAAGATTTTCTTAGAGCATCAATAAAAAAAAAGTCTCTTTAAAGATGTAGCTCACTTGAGGACAGAATCCATAACTTCAGGTAGTTTTAACAATCCAACCCTATGAAAACTATTATAAGACATTATATTCATGATCTACAAATAATACTAAGCGTTTGCGTGGTTACCTCGGGGCGACACCACCTAATGCTCCTAGAACTATGTCGACCTTTCGGCGGCACGTTTTATCTGCAAAGCTGCTCTAACGACATTTCCCCTGGTAATGATGCCCACCTTTAACATCAAAAACAGAAGCACATAAGAAATACGGTTGTAGATTACAGAGGGAGATTTTAAAAAGTTATCACGCTTTAAGGAAGAATAGAAAAAGGAAAAAGAAATATTACTACCAGCTTGCCATCTGCATTTACTACTGGCAACCGACGATATTTAGTTTCGAGCAACAACCTGAACAGTCAAAAATTCAAGTTAAAACAATAGTTTCAAACTTTAGTAGCCACAGATTAACTTGTAAAAATGGGTAAATTCTTGATTCTGAAAATCTCTGAAATGCGTCATTTGAGAGTTGTTTCCGGAGGAAAAAATGTGCAGGTCCCACAATGAAAAGATAAGAAAGGAGTTCTCAACACCTTCCAATTAGTTTTGAGATTCAACCATGTGCTATCTAATAGGTATCATAGTTCCAAGTGGATATTTAGGTAATTCTTTCCACAATTTTGGATTCAACCCAAGCGGGTAAACCAAAGCACAATAATTCAGTTCACAAATTTAAATTCAACCTAAGCGGATATTTAGTCCACCAATTCAGATCCAATTCAAACAAGTAATCTAAGCATAGGTAATTCAATCCATAAATTTGGATTCAACTCAAGTGGGTATTTGATCTACAAATTCAGATCCAACCCAAGCAGGTAATTCGATCCACAGATTCAAATTTAAAATTCAAATTGGTGTTCACAAAGTGGCACCATCTTGAAAGGGTACGTTGGACATCTTTACCTTGTCTCACATAAAAATCAATCACTTAAACAGACATCATCTCGAAAGAGCAAAAAGACCATGTGGAAGATCTCATATTCAATTGGAATAATTAAAGGATGAGGAGACTTCAGATTCTTAGATTCCTTTTCTTCTTAATTGTTTTTGAGAGGAAGCTTATATTTATTTAATAACCCGCCGATCAAAATCTTTCAGAATCAAGAGTCACAAATAAAGTCTTTTTTTTTAAGAATGTACATAGAAAGTCTAATAAGGGAAATTATATAATTAGAAAGTAGAATTGATTAGATATCTAGGTCGAAACATTGAAGAAACCATGGACAACATAGATTCAGAGTGTAAGATAATGCTGAAGAGAGAGATATAATAAAATGATTACCTGGCAGCATCTTCTAAATTTGAAGTTTCGCGAACAACTAGCGGAGCTGGTGTCATCAGGTCGCCAACAACCTTTCCATTCGTTTTACTGAGCAGTTTCTGTATCTGATTGAATGTCTGCCACCACATCCAACAAAATATATTTTAATTTTTTCATTTCATTAAAACATACTTTTGTCGAAACAATGATAACCACGCCCGTCCGTAGGCCAGGCATCAGAGATATCGAAGGAGTAATGCCACAGTTGAGTCTTGAACCCGGGACCTTGAGGGGAGCATATCCTCAAAGTCCAAGTCTTCAACCGATGTGCCACTGCTTTGAGACATCTTGTTAAAACATACTGGTAAACCACCGCTTCACATAATTCATTGTCATGATCAGGTGATTATTCTTTCTCCAAGAAAATCTACTTAATCAAGGGATGCCAATGGCAGAGCTAATTTTGTGACTTCTTTCTCGAAAACAAAATTTTACTAAATCAAGGGATGTCAATGGCAAAGCTAAATTCTTTGACTCTTCTCTATTAAAAAGAAAATTACTTGATGAGAGATGGGAGAGCTAATTTCTGAGATTACACAGCTATCTTAATTTTAAAGCACTTTCCTCAAAATAATTTTTCAAGAACAATCAGCAAGTAACCATACATATCACGTTCTAAAGATAATTTTACAGGTATACATTTTCATGTGGCAATTCAGTCTGTCAAAAAGAAGTGATGCTGCTTGCATGATCATTGCAAAAGAGCACTAGAGTACTACGATCAGATATTAGAAAATCTCATCGTAACGACTTTGCACACTCACAAAATGCTTAAGTTATTTATTTCAAAATTTTGTTATTAATCCAAGAATTTTTATAGAGCATATATAAAAGAAAGAAAACTTTCTGATGATTTCGGTTCAACTGACAGAAACCCAACCCAAACAGTATGGTTGGATTTAGTGAGTTTTCTGAGCCCATTCATTTTTAATCCATCCTGATGTCTACAAACAACAAAAGCAAATAATCGGAAGATAAATAAGGGCATTGCTTACATACTTTCCACGAACTATCCACATCAGGAAACAGATTTGAATCGCTTTGAGGTCCACCTAATTTCCAAAAAAAATGGGAAGAAACATTATTGAGTAAGATAAGAGCAATAGAATAGATGGAATACAATAAAATAAATAAATAAAACTATCATGGATTTGCCTAGTGATCAAGAGGATCTTGGAAAATTAAGAGGTTATGGATTCAATACTTCAATCCATGGTATCCACCTACTAAAGAATTAATATTAATTTTCTATAAGTTTCTTTGACAGCCAAATTATAGGGTCGGACAATGTCCAGTGAATAGTTGAGGTGTGCAAAACGTGATCCAAACACTCACGGATATCAAAAAATAATAAAAGAAAATTAAAGAAAATGATAGACTAATTGTGAAAGAATATTTTTTTAAAAATTGAAAGTGTCGTGACAATTTCTGTATACTTTTTTTTTTTTCTGAAATAAGGGTAACTACGCCCGTCCCTAGGCCAGGCACCGGGAGACATCGAAGGAGTAATGTCACAGCTAATCTCAAACCTGGAACCTTGAGGAGAGCATACCCTCAAAACCCAAGCCTTCGACCACTGTGCCACCCTTGGGGAAGACAATTTCTGTATACCTAAAATAATCTTATTAGTGGCTATATTTGGTTGCCAATAAAATTTATAAGATATTCAACATATTAAATTCTAGTTGAAGTAGTCACCCAAGTGTTTGAACTTTGAATCGATCCCCTCTAAATCCCTTCCCTTGCATTTTCATTGACCTCAAAGAATATTAGGTTGAACCACATGCGTGAACAAATATTAATAAACATGAGGCTTTGAACAATCTATCAGCTTGACAGTCACAGAATCCATAGCCCAGTTTCCAACTATTGTTCAAGAAGAAATTCATTGTATTATAGAACGGAAAAAATACTAAAATTATGGCTACTATCAGATTTTATACAGCCATCGGCAAATGAGCAAACAAACTATAAGATACACCCTATTTAGAATATAAAAGTCATGACCGTTTCATATTTCTAGTTTTTGCAATGTGGCATATTCCAAGATATTTTTTCCTCTTTCCTACAAAATACTCCAAAGTGTTGACTTAAATGCAGCGACCGAAGTTTTTTTGCTTTCCCCTTAAGAGAAGGGCCGCAAACCAAGTTTCCATCCAAAGAATGATGATGAACCCAAGGTAATCCAAAAACTTGAATCCCTAGATTTTTGCAAAGAATGTTTGTTTGTATCCTAGGTTTTTGCAAAGGAAGTGTATGTAAAGTAAGGAGAGATTCTGATATGAGAGACTGAAATTTATGCGTGTATGGGCAAAAAGGATGCATGCATAAGCAGCAAAATAGGAGGGGTGACGAAGAAATTATAAGAGGAAAGAGAAAGGATGGAGTGTAAATAGAGATTTATTGATGATACTTGATACAGAGACTACATGCATAGATGTAAGAGAGCATGTAGTTTTGCATTCAGAGTTCAGCAAGTGAGAGTAAACTAAACATCTTATGGTAACAATTTTTCCCATTTTCAAAGTTGACTGAAAAGTAAAAGAGCACACACAAACACATACATACATATATAGAAGAATATAGCTAGATGAAAATAACAATATCAAAAACTTAAAGCTAGACCAAAAAAACACCATAATTGATCACATAAAATTTAATGAATCAACCCAATCAGCTGTAATTTTTCTTTTCTTTTTTTTTTTAGGAAATAGATAACTTTCATTGATGTATGAAAAGTTACATATAAGAAAAACAAAAATTGCAAAAACTTTGCCAATGAGATAACAAAGAAGAAAGACTATAATCAGCTGTAAAATTTAATTGATGCTTATTACTGTCAAATTGAAAATAATCATTCTAAAATAATTTGATGCATATGACTGAAATCTGTTTGGTTTGTCAGAAAACAAAAACAAACGGATTGCAACAGAAAATTACGCAAACCAGAATAGGATAGAAACCCAATTGCAACAGAAAATTATGCAAGAATAATTTCTCAAGTAATAGTGATTTAAGTTGAAATCTGTGCAATCAAGTTAAAGTACCTGAAATGGAATCAAGTGCTAATAAGTCGTAATCTGAGACAACTCCAACCTGCCACAGGAAGCAATGAATGTTAGATACCAAACTCGTATAAACCAAATCATCATTATGACTAAATGAGCCAGGTTATCGACTTCAATAGAAGTTTGGATTGAAATCTGTGCAATCAAGTTAAAGTACCTACGGATTTTCTTGACATCCAAATATTGTAGGGTCAAGCAGTATGTACTGTAAAAATAGTTGAGGTGCACGTCAGCATCCGAGCCAGCTTATGTGCACCTCAACTATTTTTATAGGACATATCACTGACCATACAATATTTGGATGTCAAAAAAATCTATAGGAAATTAATTCCAAGGTATGTGGGCACCATAAATTGAACTCAACATCTCTTAATTACTTAAGGCTCTCTCGACCATTAGACCACTCTTGACAACAAGTACTCTTAACATAAATGGACTAACATCCTGGTATGGTTTAAGGGAAACACTTCGAACATACAATCCAACCCTCAAAAAAGAAATGAAAAATGTCGGTACTCGGTGACAACAAACAGAAGATCCCTTGCCCAGTCCCCTCAACAACAATATCGTCAAAACTTTGGTAATTCACTTCCACAGCCAGTAAGTTGGCAGTGGCAAATACAAAAATACAAGCAAAAAGGACACAAAGATGAAAAGAAAAACCCTACCAAATTCCATTCTTCATCGACAACAGGAAAGCCAGTTATTCTCTTTTCCACAAGGGCCTCTAATGCTGCAACCACAAAACCCAATGAATTAAACAATTAACACGAGCAACTCTAATGAAAATAATCAAAATAAAAAGCCATAAATCAACCACACCTTCATCAACTGTCGTTGTAGGTTTAACAACATAAAGATCCTCCTTACTCGTCATGAAATCGCCAACTGTATACGTTCCTCTGATCTGAAAATCACCATGACAAAATAAGAGTGACATACAGACAACCAGGCAGCCAAGCATCAAACAAAAGTACAAAACCGAATGTCTAAAAAGGCATTAGCAAGTTAATTCCTCAAACCCTCCTCTCTAAAAAAAATAACTATAAATAACCATAATCTAGATCATATATGTAGTAGCAAAAATAGAATGAAACCGATCATTGTTAATAAGTACTTTCGAACTTTTGCTTTGGATTCTATCTTCTACATTCCATTCTAAAATTTTGCAGCATAAACTTAGACGGTGCTAGTTCTTTAGCTTTGATGAATTGTCACAAAAGAGAAGTACAATCTACGTGCGGTTATATTCAAGTACTTAGTCGGGGTCTCGCTCGAGCAGGCATATTGTAATAAGGTTTTGTGAGAGTGCTCAAAACCCTAACTATGGTTGATCGACATTTTGTATTCTTATATCTCCAAAATTAATAAAACCAGTCTCTCCTCTGCGTGTGGGTGTAGCTAACACGTCGTTAGTGAACCACGTTAATTTGTGAGTTTTCTCTCGCGTTTCTTTATTGCTTCCATTTGATTGTTGTTCCGTCTTCATAACATAAATCATAATTATACGAAGAGATTCAATACATGAAGGAATTCCAAAGGATAACACCTGATTCATTACACTATATTACATCAAACCGGCAATTAGAGTTAAATTTCCCTAAAGTTGAACATAACAAATGCATCCAAAAGAACGCGAACGCGAGAAAGAAATGACAAACCGAAAACGAGTTGACGACGCCAGCTCCAGCGGAAGCGAGAACCAGAGGCAAGGCAGGTCCGGCGGACTTCCGGTCGGAGATCCCAAACCGCTGTGGCCTAGAGAGCGAATTCGACGACGGCAGAGGCCGGCGACACCATTGCCGGCGCTGAGAGTGAGGAAGACGATGATGACAAGCCAGCGCAAGAGCATGAAAGTTGGAAAGCGAGATTGAGCTCATTTTGGTTGCTGTTCGAGGAGTAAACTGAGATTACGGTGATGAAAAAACGAATTCAGTAATCGGAGAAGGAGATACGTTGAAGAATCAATGGCGGATCTACCGAACGGAAGAGAATTACAACCGGAGAAGTTTCAGATTGAAAGTTGAATCGGAAAATTAGGTTGTAATTAGCTTCCGTTCCGTACAAGGAAGAACAAAGGAGAAGGGAAAAAACGGGCTGAATTGAGAGGAAAATCCCAGTTTGGGCGGTCGAAGATATTTAACGCTTAGTGTGACTTTAATCAATGAGCCGACATACAATGTGTGATGCTGGAGAAATTATTTGCTGACTGTTGCGCACTTTTGCAAGATATAACCTTTTTTTTGGGATATTTCTTAAGTATATTAGTGATAAGGTCTTTTAGGTGAAACAAAAAATAACGTATATGTTTGACAATATCATATTAATGTAAAGATTTGGATAAGATTATTATTCTTATCAAATTCTTCTAGGGAACCACATACGAGTCCATCTCCACAGGTCGAAGTATGACCACACAAATGGAAAGAACAATTTACAAGGCCAAACCTACATTGAGAGCTCATCCTTCATGCCACCGTCATAATCGCGTTGGAATAACGAGACTCCAAAATGAAGATCCATAACCTACTAAATCTCTTAACTTAGAGTATTATGATAGTTTTTCTTAGGAGTAATCTGGCGTCCATCGCTGAATAGTAGGACCTCATCAAAGTAATTTAGAGAAATTAACACCCACCAAAAAATTAACTTTATCCATCCACGAACCAAACACCTTTATAAAGCATATTCGACCTTTGTTAACTAATTCAGACCATAATCATAGCAATATAAACCTCATAAAACACAAAAGAAAGTCACACAAAAAATAAAGAAAATCTTAGCACACTACTCTCTCCTATCACGAAAAACCTAAAAAACCAACACAAAAGGGAAACTAACATGACTAATAAAAGCCCAACTCATACGAAATTTACTAAAAGTAGTTAAAATTTTAGAACTTAACAATATCAAGGAAGCAATAATCAATAAGCAATAAACCGAAATACGTGAAATGACTAGAGATTCCATATGGAAACATGTTCGGTCCAAAGCACCAAACAATTTAGAAGAGCTGGAGTCGAAGGTCACTATCTGGCAATTTAATTCACAAGTCAGGCATGATCCCTTGAACCGTTGATTCGGTTTAGGGAAATAACCAACTTGTTGGGTATGGTTCATTTATACCTCTGCCCCAAACAGCTCACTGACCAAAGTTGAAAACCTACCCCTCTGCAACACGTGGCTCGAAGACTGACGACTGCCCCTCGCCTCCTCCACCTGACTAACTATTCTTTGACCGAAGCTACACGTCATTGTCGGTGAACTCACCGGAACGACCATCTTCTTCACTAGACCACCCTCACAACCTATTTATCAGTAGGGATTTTGGATCCTTCGACTTTTTTATCTCTCGAGGCCCTCTACACCCCTATCTTGCCTCTGTTGAAAGGGAACCATCCACAACCATGAAAGAATCCATGTTTCGTTGACCTCTCAACACGAGTTTTTCTATCTTGGTCAAAATGAGAGTTTTCTCGGCGAAGTCTCTTGGGCTTCATCGAATTCCAACCTTCCTTTCTTTTTTTAACTCTTTGCCTGCCAATGGAGAGTTCATTTTTTCCTTCTTCAAACTTGCTGTAAAAACATCACGGGAAGTCAAGCTTCTTCTTCGTTCTTTTTTAGATTTTGCTTCACACTATCTCTAAGGCATGTCAGATTGAGCTCCTTGCAGCACCCTGGATAGCTCCCAAATCGCTCGCCACCGAGCCCAATTGTCCACACTCAGCACACAAACGAGTACTAAACAATACCAAGAGACGCACGCATGGTGCCTGCACTAACGCGCCAATCAATCTCCTGAGAGACCTCTTCATAGCCCTCAGAGGTGTCTTTTCTCTCTAAAATTATAGAGAACTTGATTTGGGAAAAAAAAAAATCCTTTTGCAATATATAATTAGGTTAAATTATAAATTTGATCTATATGGTTCGAATAGATTTAAAATCTAGTCCTTATGTAATACATTTTCTTTTACATTTGTGAATAGAATATTCATTTTTAAGTAGGTGTGCACGTAAATTGAACTCATCGCTCCTTAATTACGGAAAGTCATCTTAACCACTAGTCTACACCATTATGTTTCCGTTTTAAAAATTACTTTTAGCCTTGTTGGATAACTAGTTAGGCTTTTGTTTTTTTTAATACTAAATTTGTTTGGCAGCCTACACATTAGTTGAACAAATCTAAAGTTTTCTAACTGGAAAATATTGAGGAGTGGCGCAGTTGTTCGAACACTTTGAGTTTTGAAAATATGTATCGCTGAAGTTTCAGGTTCGAGATCCACTTGTGACATAAATTTGTAAACATCTCTCAATTGAACCATCTTTAAGTCCACCAAAGATAAACCTTAATCAAAAGGCTCGTCCGAAATAGATAATATTAACCTCAAGTATTTGATTCCTACCTATTACAAAAATAATATTTTTAATAATAATAAATTAAAAAAATTAAAAGAAAAACCCTTACTTGAAAATGAAATTAAAATAAAAAGATTGATTCATTTTCAAAAACTAAAGATTACCATTAAATGGTTATTAAGTTAGACCTGATATGATTATGTAAATAAAATATAAGTATCACTTTTTATTTATTTTTTAGTATAGTAAATAATTGCGTGATCACTAATATATCAATATTGTTATTGCTCTAGAATATAAGTATCACTTCATTTATAACTGATAAAAAATTTCAAAAGGAGTAAACGATAATGATAGAAAATTGGTGAACTATGTATACTTCGTGATATAACTAGTAATTGAAAACTGGTGGATTTTTTTTTTTTTTGAGAAAAAAAAGTGGTCGATTCAATTTTTTTAAATCTCCAAATGTTTGAATTTAAAGTAAACAAATAAAAAAGAACCTAAAAGGGGTCATAAAATTATTACCAAATAAAATTGTTTTTAAAAATTCAATCACATGTTGCAATTTGACCCCTTCAAAGCTCAACTTGATTTAGGTAGACCCAACAACAATAAGAATATAAAACCAAAAGTAATTAACACATTAAACGACACTTTTTTTTTTTTTTTGAAACACATTAAATGACAAAATATTAAAAGTTATGGCCAGTATAAAAAATAAAGGAAAATTGCAATTAATTATTTATTTTAATAAAATAATTACCAATGAAATCAAATTTAAAAATATTTTCTTTCATAGTCATAAATATGGTTCAATACTGTATTATTAATATTCATTAATAGAGTATGGTGTGTTATTAATACAATATTGTGTATTAATAATACAACATTATATATTATTAATATTATAAATATGATTGCTAATTTTTAAAAAAATTTCATATTTATAATTATTTTTTAAATTTGACAAATTTTGTAAGTTATTAAAAAATAAATCATATAATTGATTTTTTATAATTAATTGGAATAACTTTTACTCCCATCAATAACCTTGTTCATTTTGGTTTTCTTTCACATCCATTCGTGCATGACATATTCACGTGACCTCAACAATGTGGTGATGATTCTAAAAAAAAAATGTGGATGATAATTTCAAGTTTCAAAACCATCCATGAGTGATTTGCAGGTAAAAAATAATTTAAAAAATATTTAAAGTGACGTGTTCAATCTATGGTGACTATTTATTTATAAAATAATTTTATGGATTTAAGCAATCTTTACACATGGTGATAGACATAATTGTTTGAAGATTATGTTAAAAATTGAAGTTCAATTATAGGCCCCGTTTGATAACTATTTCGTTTTTTATTTTCTGTTTTTGTTTTTAATATTTTAAAAACAGGTTTGTTTGATAATCAATTTTAATTTTTGTTTTTAAAAATTTAAAAGTATTTTTAAAATATTAAATGAATTCTAAAAACTAAAAAAAGTAGCTTTAAAAAACACATTTTTGTTTTTATTTTTAAAAAAGCATGAAAAAATCAAGAATAAATAGCAAAAAACTAAAAAAATATA
>JBBMKA010000021.1:10200084-10211823 GCA_037833695.1 Sechiopsis laciniata | reverse complement strand
ATATACTGTTTTTATTTTTTAAAACAAAAAACAAAAATTCAAAAATCAAAATATAGAAACAAAAAACGAAAAACGAAATGGTTATCAAACGGGACCTAAATGACTAGCTTACTGTGAAGAAGGTTTTGAAAATGATAAGGCTATGAGCTCCAATTATAGGTGACCACATAACAAAAATTAATTTATTAAAGTTGAATTGTTTTTTTTTTATTATTCAACAAAAGAAGGAGATTCCAACATGTAATTTTGTGGGTACTGAGTAGCCATTAGAACTCTAAACTTATCAAATTTAAAAATGTAGGGATACACTTTTGAATGCTCAACCTTGTGTATAATAAAGCTATGGCGTGTGAAAATTTCACAAGTACTTGAAATAAAATTTAACTTCATAACTTGTAGTACTTTAAAATTCAAAATTGAAAAAAAAAAAAAAACATACAACAACAATTAGAGATATGGGACTCAAATTCGTAAACTCTTAGTTACGAGATCAAACAAAATGACACTGAAGTTCTCGTACTTTACATTCATAATTTTTATCACAACACTTCATTTACTAACTTAAACTATAACGGTAATTTGTATCCGTGTGTAAAATTCACATTTAAAGCTCGTAACTAATGTCTAAATTGATTTTTTTAGTATCTGTATCAAAATGAAACAAAGTAAAAAGTGACTCAAATGAATGTTTCTTTTTGTTTTTTTTTAAATGATCTCATATTAAAAATTCCATATTAGAAAGATAAAAAAATCTTACAATATTTATAAAATATATGAACTATTCCTTTCATTACCATTTAATTTACAAATTTCATCTGCCAAAACTACGAAACTACATGAGGCAATGACATAAGAGTTTATAATTATATAGATAGTTTGTTATTATTTTTTAATGCAACAACCACATTTAAGAGTTGAGAAGTTTTGTAGTTTCATTGACATAAGAGTTTATAATTATATTGATAATTTGTTATTATTTTTTAATGCAACAACCACATTTAAGAGTTCGAGAAATTCAAAACCATTACCTTAGACTAAGTCCATTTTTTCGATAGCAAAACGAAAAAAAAAGAAGCAAAACTAAATAATTAGAATTGAAAAATTATCGAATAAAATTTCATAGAACTCCTTAAACAATCATTTCAAAGAGAAGCAAATGTGGCTAACCTCTATCTTATTCAAAGTTGGAAAAAGAAGATTACAAATACCGATTCTATAGATCGAATCCATGACGTGGAAATGGATTAACACCAAACCAGATGATCAATCGTGCCACCGACTTATTCGGTACCAAATTTATATTGTTAAAATCGCATAAAAGTTGGATTTCATGAATCTGAAACACAAACATAATAGATTCTAAAAAAAAAAGAAGAAAAAATCACAAGAACAAAATCAAATGAACTAATAACAATATTATCACGACTTCCTCTAAAAAATACAATATTTACCCTGACTTACAAAAAAAAAAAAAAAAACTCATTTATCCAATAGATTTAGATTTTAATTTATTAATATGTTTCGAAATTGAATCTATTTACTTAAACATTTTAATAATATTCACTTAAAATAATGTTTAAACTAATTTTAAATTATAATATATTGATGAAATGATTATTTTACTTTTTTTAATGAATTTAATTTTTAAATAAAATATAAATTAAAATCAACCATTATAGGGAGCTAGAGTGGTCAAAGAGAAATTTGAGATATTAAGTTGATGAATTCAATCTATGATGCAAGCTAGCCTGGACAAGCATAAATATAAAAAAAAAAACTAATTTAAAGACTAAAAATCAACATTGTTAAAAAGTAAAAAATAAAACTATTCTATTTTAAAAGATATAGACTAAATTGAAATTCGACTCCTAGTTTTTTCGCTTCAAAAAATAAATAATTTTTCCAAAAATAACATATTTAGACATATTTAGTTAATTTTATTAAATTTGATTCTTTATTCTTCCTGAAGACCGTCACTGGAAACCGAAAAAAAGTTACCGTTACCAGTTACCTACGAATTCTCAAGCTTGACCCGTCAGATGGGCCCACACAAACTCAATCAACGGTTGAGATTTCACGTACAGATTTTTATCTCTAGGGTTTACCCACGGCTGCCGTCATATATAAACCAATTTTACATTTTCCCTTTCCCATTCGTCATCTTTCTTTTTAGTGCAGATTTTATCTCTAGCGTTTTTTTTATTCTGTCGCGTTCAACCTCACGCGCCGCTGGTCTCCGGCGCCGATCATCTCTCCGTTCGGATCCTCCCGATCATCTATCCGGTTCTTCCTTCCCTCTCCTTTTTTCACTATCATTCTAAAAAAAATCCAAATCAATTTTTCGTTTTAGGAGTAGGGAGATTGTTAATTTAGGGTATTTGTCGTTGCGTTTTGGTGGCCGTTTTTGAGTGTCTGAAGATTCGCCGTTTATTGATTACTTCTTAGGGTTTTGTTTCTGAATAACAAAAGGAGAGGGAAGTGAAGACAATTTAAAAAAAAAGGCAAAAAAAAAGTAATTAATTCGTTGAGGGATTCTTTTTTGGTGAGTAGTGAAATTATTTATAGTATGGCGGCTCAGGTTCAAGCTCAGCCTCAGAATGTTGTTTCCGGTGTTAATCTGGCGGTGGCGAATGGTGCTGCTGCCAATTTTGTGACTACTTCTTTGTATGTTGGAGACCTGGACCTGAATGTCACGGATTCCCAACTTTATGATATATTTAATCAGGTGGGTCAGGTGGTTTCGGTTCGGGTTTGCCGAGACTTAACGACCCGGCGATCCCTCGGCTATGGTTATGTCAACTTCAGCAACCAACCAGATGGTCAGTGTTTGATGTACTTTGTTTATTGTTTTTAGCTCAATTTTGGTGTGAACATTTCTTTGATGATTTGGCTGGTTTGCTGGACTGGTGAAATGAAATTCTAAATATTAGGGTGGAATCATGTTTATTAATTGATAGTTGAGACTTACGGTCCCGAAAAGAAAAGGTTGTCGTAATCTGATGTAAGTCTACACATTATGGGCATATTTAGTAGTCAAAGACTCAAATAAGAACCTTGTAGTCGTTATCACAGATTCACAATGAATAGTAGAGGCAAATGGGGTTGTTTGGACAGATATAAAGGAAATCTGATGCAAGTTGTGAAATTAGTGTCACCAAGGGGATTACTAATTATCAAAGGTTGGGTCTTGTCGGTTCCTTCGAGTATCGAACGAATTATGTTTACTGTCTGATGGTCATTTCTTTCTATAGGACGTGCTTTAAACCTGTCTGTTTCATTGTTTGGAGAATTGAAACATGCGGACCCATTTGGTGGACCGGAAGATGTTGGGGGTCATTAGTTGCATTATGATGTTTGTTCTTCAGAATACTACTGTAGTCTTCTATGGTTATGGAGGAAAAATGATCATGAATACAACATAATGTTGTCTTCATCGATTTTAAATAATTATTATGTTCTTTTCACTCAAAAAACAAGTTAAAGATCCTATTGTCTTTTTATATCCGTGCGAGCCATTACACTCACCGCACCCTACAACATTTGGATGTCAAAGAAGCATATAGGAAATTAATTCTTAGGTAGGTGGCTACCATTGATTGAACTTATCACCTTTTAGTTACTTTCTCTCGATCATTAGGCTACTCCATGATGCTTAGATCCTATTGTTAATCCATACATTCATATATGTAAATTCACATCAGTTACTAATTGATGATGTGTTTCTCCCCTGTTTTTGGGTGATATACTCGGCAGTTCTTAATTTTGATGGTGTGCTCTCCAATTTATGTCATATTGACCGATAGTATAATTTTTGGATGTAAGCGAGTAGCCTTTAGTAGCATGTGTATTTTAAGTTTTATATACCCAATAGTCTTTAATGTCGATGTTGTACTCTCCAATTTTTGTCATATTGACAGATTTATAATTTGGATCAAAGCAAGTTAGTAATCCTTGAGTAGCATGTGTATTTTATGTCGATTGCTATTTTCACTTTTAGGTTGGTCTGTACTAGAAACTTTGGAAGGTTGAGTGGTTGCATATGCACATGGACGAATTGTTCAATGTTCTAGCAATTTTGCTTATGTTTGAAACCTTTTGTAAATTCTTTCACAGATGATTGTGGTTTATGACATTATGTTATTAACTTTTATTACTGATGGAGTTGGAACAAAGATTTAGGACCTCTGTCTTTAGTTCCTCGTCATTTGAATACAAAATTGAATTTAAATCTATCATGTGATCCAAACAAATAATGTCACGGTCATTATTGCTTCATATTCAATCGATTTTGGAATGTCAGTAACAGTTTATATCTCATTGCCACTTCACATCATTCTATCTAATGTAATTTTTTTTATTTGAAAAGCTGCTAGAGCATTGGATGTGCTGAACTTTACCCCTTTGAATGGAAAACCTATTAGAGTTATGTATTCTCACCGTGATCCAAGCATTCGCAAAAGTGGCTCTGGAAATATATTTATCAAGGTATGCATATTTTTCATGTTTTATGCATGCTCTTTATTGTTTTTTTGTTCAAGTTTGTTTATTCAATTTTTTTCTGAGTTAACTTTGCACTTTAACTTTACAGAATTTAGACAAAGCAATCGACCACAAAGCTCTGCATGATACATTTTCTGCATTTGGTAGTATCATGTCTTGCAAAGTGGCTTTAGACCCCTCGGGCCAGTCAAAAGGCTATGGTTTTGTGCAATTTGACAATGAGGAGTCTGCTTTGAAAGCTATTGATAAGTTGAACGGTATGTTGTTGAATGATAAGCAAGTTTATGTAGGACCCTTTCTGCGTAAACAAGAAAGAGATAGTTCCGTTGACAAATCCAAATTTAACAATGTGTTTGTCAAGAATCTTTCTGAAACCACTACAGAAGAAGATTTGAACAAGGTTTTTTCTGAATTTGGGACAATCACTAGTATTGTTGTGATGAGGGATGCTGATGGAAAATCAAAATGCTTTGGATTTGTGAATTTTGAAAATAATGATGATGCTGCTACGGCAGTTGATACCCTTAATGGAAAGGCATTTGAGGATAAGGAATGGTATGTTGGGAAAGCTCAGAAAAAATCTGATAGAGAAGTAGAGTTGAAGCACCGGTATGAACAAACCATGAAAGAGGCCGCTGAGAAATACCAGGGAGCAAATTTGTACATAAAAAATTTAGATGATAGCATTAGTGATGAAAAGCTTAAGGAGGTCTTTGCTTCATTTGGCACTATCACCTCATGCAAGGTTGTGATTCTATTCAAGTATAATTCCTTACTACGTCTTTTGGTTTTTAGGCCTTCATGGCTGAGTATTATGGTTACTTTGTGTGTTCCAGGTCATGTGCGACCCCAATGGTATAAGCAGAGGTTCTGGATTTGTTGCATTCTCAACTCCTGAAGAGGCATCTAGAGCTGTATGTGTTTTTCTGTATACGATTTATTATCTATTTAGAAACATCTGTACGCACTGTTGTGTTTTTTTCTTCTCGTATGCTTGTGATTAAGAATGCAAAGATTGAAGGATTGTATTAATGCAAAATAGTTTTCGTTCGTATAATTGACAGCTGATGGAGATGAATGGCAAAATGATTGCCAGCAAACCATTGTATGTAGCGCTTGCGCAGAGGAAAGAAGATAGAAGAGCTAGATTGCAGGTGCTTCCTCTTATGTTTTCATACTTCTTTTTGGCATTGCCATTGTAACATTCTATATAGTGGCTTGATTTCTTTCCTTTTTCTCGTTTTTATTTTTATCAAACTCTGAATTTAATGGTGACTGTGTTGTTTAAGGCTCAGTTCTCTCAAATACGGCCAGTTGCCATGGCTGCTTCTGTTGCCCCCCGGATGCCAATGTATCCCCCAGGTGGTCCAGGCATCGGACAACAAATGTTTTATGGTCAAGGTCCTCCTGCAATGATTCCTTCCCAAGTAACTACTTTTACCAGTCTCTTTTATGTTGACAAATCAATTCCACATTCTCTACTTTTAGCAGTTTAGTGAATCAGTAGTAAAATTTATTGAAATTCTTATATGCACATGAATCCTTGTTTTATCTTGTCTTTGGAAAAGCGTGGTGTGATTATGCGTGTTTTGTTTGTCTTTTGTGGATTATTTTGCCAGGGTGGCTTTGGTTATCAGCAGCAACTTGTTCCTGGTATAAGGCCTGGTGGAGGACCAATGCCAAATTTCTTTGTTCCAGTGGTTCAACAGGGTCAGCAAGGCCAGCGCCCTGGTGGCAGACGTGCCGGAGGTGTCCAGCAAACTCAGCAGCCTGTTCCAATGATGCAACAACAGGTTTGATGATTTTCTCGTTCTTCTTTTCTTCTTCAGGTGGATTTTTGTGTTATATACTAACGTCTGCTTTTGTTGGTTCATTGGATGATAGATGTTGCCTAGAGGTGGACGTGTCTATCGATATCCCCCAGGAAGAGGGTTGCCAGATGTTTCTATGCCTGGAGTTGCTGGAGGCATGTTCTCTGTTCCATATGACATGGGTGGTATGCCGATACGTGATGCGACACTCTCCTCTCAGCCTATCCCTATTGGTGCTCTTGCATCTGCTCTGGCAAATTCTTCTCCAGACCAACAAAGAATGGTAAGCAGTTTATATTCTATATATAGACGAGTTCAGTTTGGATCATAGTCCTGCAGGAAGAAACCTGTCGAGTAGGCAAGGCAAATTAGGACTGTTTGTCAACTTTGAGTGTCAAATTCTTTAACATTTTAAACATGACAAATGAAGCTTGGGATTGAAGTCGTCTTGTGGTTAAATGCAGATGTTGGGAGAGAACCTTTACCCGCTCGTGGAACAATTGGAGCCCGAAAATGCGGCCAAGGTAACTGGAATGCTTCTGGAGATGGACCAAACTGAGGTCTTGCATTTGCTCGAGTCTCCAGAGGCTTTGAAGGCCAAAGTAGCTGAGGCTATAGACGTTTTGAGGAACGTAGCCGCAGCAGCACAACAAGCTGGCAATGCTGCTGCTGATCAGCTAGCTTCTTTGTCGCTGACCGAGAATCTTGTGTCGTAAGTTGGTGGTTGTGTTCATAAAGCTTCCTGATCCATGAAATGAAAATGTGTAGTTATGCGGTACGATTGACTGTTTTTTTTTGGAAACCGTGATACTCGACATTTGTTTGTACTGGTTTTTGTATGTCTCGAAGACTACTGAAATTTTTTGTGTTTTTTAAAGTTTTTTTCTTTTTAGTTCTCTGGTGGTAGTACTCTTTTTCTTAGGGATGATTTTTTTTTTCGACATTACTTCATGTAGTACAACTATCTTTTCTTCTCCTCTCTTTTTCCGTATGAATTCAAGCAGGCAATTCTAATTATCAGTTTTGTATAAATGATGACATGATTTCAGATTTAAGGTAGAAGCCAAAGATTTTCTAATTAATAAGTGACACATAATAAAAATCAATATTTTTAAATGATGTAAACTGACTATTTGTGTTTTAAGTTTTTGTTGGGAAAATATTTGAATTGATTCTTATGTTTTTTTTTTTTTCCATTCATTTTTTGTGGTAGGGAGTTCTCTTTGTTGCTATGCAGAGTGAATGAGATGTTGCATTGAATTCAGTGTTTTACTGATTAAAAATTTAAACATCTGATATAAATCAGTATACCATTGCAATGATAAAATGGTACACACTAATTAAACAAATTGGGGCAATGTTATTCCCTTTATACCTGAATATATTGATTTGGACCTAAATTCTAAATGGAGAAGGGAATATTTAGGTATTCCCTTATACTTAAATATTGACTCTAAATTTGAAAAATAAAACTGGTGGCCCTAGATTCTAAAATGGAGAAGTCCCCAAACTGAAAAAACACTTGATATTAATGAACATAGCATTTAAAAGCAAATTGGGGCTATGCGATTCCCTTTATATGTGATATTAATGAAAATAGCATTGAAATATTTTAAAAAATATATGGTACAATAATTTTAAATAAATTAAGGTTGTGTGATTCTCCAAAATGGAGAATGGAGAAGTCAAGCAAACTCAATAAACACAATATTTCAGCCAATAATAACAATAACTCAGCGGTATTAGTGTATACCTAATAACTAAAAGGTTTTAGATTCGAGTCTCCACCACCAATTGTTGTAATCTAAAAATAAAAATAAAAAAACAAAACAAAACAAAAACAAAAAACCTACATTATTTCAATGAATATATATAACATGAAAGAATGGTACAATAATTTCTAAGCACATCCAAGATATGTAGTAATTGACATATATACTTTTAATCAATATGTCAAGCTTAATTCTCTTTACTCAAATACTATTGATTCGGGTTTAAAAAAAATACTATTGATTCGAAATTTTGAATTAAAAAAAATGTTAGACATGAATTGAATTGCCTTTCATTCACCACACCCAATTGTGTTTATAATCCAACTTATGATAACAAAAACTATAATGGTATGCATCCATATTAATAATACATATTTATAATTTTCTAAAAATAAAAGAATAATAAAAAAACAAAACTATTTAAGCAACTTCTCAAACATTCTGGAGCAAAAAAAAAAGTTTAAACCCCCCAAGAAAAATGATTATTTAAACAAATTAATACATAATCTATTAAATTAATTATCAAAAACATTTTTTTAGCTCAATAATCAAATAGAGGTATTTAAAAAAAAAATCAACAAACATTTAAAATTGAGGATTTGAATTCATGACATTTTGGTTATTTTATTTTATTTTTTGAGTACATATCGAAGAATGAAGGACATTGTTATTTATAAGTATGTTTTCTATATATTTTAAAGAAGTATTATTTCTATTGAGTATGTATTAACAATGTCATGGCAGCTAGTAATCATTTCTATAAAGAGTATTAGCTTAAAAGCATCATTATATATTCATAAACTAAGAGATCAGGAGTTCGAATCTCTTACCATCTAATAGATGAAAAAAAATCAAACTTTTCAAATAAGTGCGAAAAAATTATCTCTATGGAAGAGCAAATTGAAGCTAAATTTAATACATTTTTATTTTTGAAAAAATGTGTAATTATTACTTTGTTGTAAAAAAGACAAACGGTGGGTTTTGATGATTTGGAAATTGGGGTTTTCGAAATTTGACATACACTATTTTTCGAAACTCCAAAACCCTAACAAACGAATCTTCAGCAGTTTCCGCCGCACGTCTGAACGACAGATTACAATTTGGGGCTTTCACTCCGGCAGAGCTCTCACAAGCCCTAACAATGGCGGCGGCGCTGATCGAATCTGTGCAATGTTTCGGGCGCAAGAAGACGGCGGTGGCCGTCACATACTGCAAGCGCGGCCGAGGATTGATTAAGATCAATGGCTGTCCAATCGAGCTTGTAGAGCCAGAGATCTTGCGCTTCAAGGCCCACGAGCCGATCCTCCTTCTCGGCCGTCACCGTTTCTCCGGTGTCGATATGCGCATCAGAGTGAAAGGTGGAGGTCACACCTCGCAGATCTACGCCATCCGCCAAAGCATCGCCAAGGCTCTTGTTGCGTTCTACCAGAAGTACGTGGATGAACAGAGCAAGAAGGAGATTAAAGACATTCTGGTTAGGTATGATAGGACTTTACTCGTTGCTGATCCTAGGCGCTGTGAGCCGAAGAAGTTTGGTGGTCGTGGTGCTCGTGCTAGGTTTCAGAAATCATACCGTTGATCTGTGGCGGAGAGGTAATTTGTTTTGGTTTCTGAATTCATATAGCTTTGGAGACTTAGTAGTATGGTTATGATGCTCCAGTTTAAGTATTTCGATTTGTAAGATTTGAGTTTCTAATGACATTACGATAATTGCAATCAAAATTGTTTTTGAAAAATCGTAACATATCTGCCAATTATTTCTTTTTTTTTAGATGATATTGCTGAATCAATAAACTATCAGTTTTGTGAGATGGATTTTGGTTGAAGATGATCATTTAGCTATTCAACGATTTGTGTTATACGGTTGAAATGGTCTTTTAAGACTCTGTGAGTGCCTCAAAATATTGTGATGTGGGATTTGTTTTAATTTAGTGATTAATTCCCTTCGTTCCCTGTATTCATAAGAATGAATGGTAAAATAGAAAATTGCCAGGGTGGATTCTTACCTCGGCAGGTTCGAACCTAACCTTAGATTTCTTTGTCGGGTAGTCCCCAAGGAGTGGCGCGGTGGATGAAGGCCTGAGCGTAGACTCATGTGTGACATTAATTTGTAGACACATCCTATGTCTGAGTGTCTTCATTCCTTGGATGTCTCCTGGTGCATGGCCTAGAGACAAGTGTTGTTACCTCGGTATAGGAGAAAAGCTATGATTTCCTGGTTTCCAAAAAAAAAAAACCTTGGATATCTTTCTACAACTTTTGAGCCACATAGAGATGATAAGTGGGAGAAAATGTGTTGGTAAGGGACATGGAGTGGTCGGGAACGGTCAACTCCTTGCTTCGACATGGGAGTGTCTGTGTCTATTTCCGACATCATATCCTTAGTTAGGAAATACGAACCCATATTCTCTCCCTATACATGCTATATTCATGCTTGTTCGAAATGCCAGCCCATAGGGTTGAAGCTGCTCTTAAGAGTTTAGTCACCAAGCGAGTAAGGCAGTGGGAGGCCCATAGGTTGGGTGGCAAGGGTCTTCATTTTGGGCAAGAAAAAGGTAGCGCCGAAGAAAGGGGGTGCATGTCTCCATAGATTTTTTTCGTGGCTCTAGTGGCTTCGAACCTCTACAACTCTTTCAAAAATCGAGGAGATGGGAATAATTTGCCTTATCCACATTTGGATTCTCTCACGATCACTATTTATTTCCCTATAATCAGGCTTTATAATCTCATTCTCACGTAACACTTTTTATTTCCCATAACTAATATTTTGTTTTCATAGTCATTTTCTACATCTCAAACATATGCATATGGAGCAATTCTCTCCATAATCATTTGTCTTACCGGGGATTGGATTCTCCACAATCACTATTTATTTCCTTATAATTACTCTCCATAATCTCATTATCACTTAACACTTTTCATTCCCCATAACTAATATTTTGTATTCATAATCAATTCTGGTTTCCTATAATCATTCCTTTCACTTCGTTTAATCATTCTTTGAATTCTCCCTGTATTCACATTGACCCACAATCTTTTTCCTTGCCCCAAACTCTTCTTATTTGATTACCATTCAACTTCGTCGAGTATCTGCAAGCATTACATCGCTTATTTGTGCAGTGTCTACTAATTGAAATCTTCCGTCCGTGCTGGTCTGCCAATCTCTGTTAACATTGGTTCTCCTAGTGATATTTGGATTGATTAGATTCCGTTTGATAATCATTTAGTTTTTAGTTTTAGTTTTTGAAATTTAAACTTATTTTTACTCATATTTCGTATCATGTGCTCCATCTTTCTTACAATATATTTAACTTTTATTAAGAAAGTATGTGAATTTTAACCAAATTTCGAAAACAAAAACAAACTTTTGAAAGCTATTTTTTCTTGTTTTTAAATTTTGGTTTGGTTTCTACAAATATAGGTAAGATGTAGATATCAATTCAGAAAAAAACATATGGTATGGTAGTTATTGTAGGTTTAAATTTCAAAAACCAAAAACATAAAATTAAATGGTTATCAAACGGGACTTTAGGTGTTAATCTGTTTAATCTTGAAGTATAATTTTGATTTGGGCAAGTCTTGGATGTGGCCTGGCATTGTTTATCGTTGTTTCAATAGGTTTTACGGTTCGAATTCGTATTCAAATACTTGAATTT
>JBBMKA010000021.1:10170722-10199984 GCA_037833695.1 Sechiopsis laciniata | reverse complement strand
TTGGATGTGGCCTGGCATTGTTTATCGTTGTTTCAATAGGTTTTACGGTTCGAATTCGTATTCAAATACTTGAATTTGACCTCAAAATATGAAGATGAAAAATATATTTTTTGATGACATACCAACCTCCTTCCATATATATGTTTTTATTATTGCTAGCACTCAGAATTTATTTATTTATTTTATTGTGTTTGCTTTAAATTTCTTGGTTTCTCTTTAGCCATAGTCTATCTTTTTAGTTGAACAATAATTTGAGATGTGGTATTCCCGTAACACTTCATATAAAATGTCATTGGAGTTTTTCTCCTTTTTTATCAATAGTTAATGTAACATTTAATATATGCCACAACTTTTAGTTTTATTTTTTATTTTTTTGAAAACTAAAAAAAAAAAAATAATAGTAGAACTAGTTGAAAAAATATTATTTAATATATGCCACAACTTTTAGTAGAACTAGCTGAAAAATATTATTTAATTGGGATTAACATTCAATGATGACTTCCTATGTGTTGGTTTTATGACAAGTTTTCATGTGCATTATCCGGTTTTAATTACCATGAATATTATCATCCAATTTTATTTGGTGAAAGAAATGAAAGATGAAAAGTCATGGCCTAATGTTCAATTCATGATAACTATTTAAGAATGAATTTTTTACTAATTTTTTTAATGTTTAAATGTTGTAGAATTAAATAATATGTGCTATGACAATAGCGAGGTGTGCATATAGATATATTTTTTGAATAGGATCAAAATCATAAAGTAAATGATAAATATCAATTAAAATAAAGATGAATTAAAGGAATGATCTCAGCAACTATACTAACAATTTAATTAATTAAATAATTAAAATTGATATACAAAATATTCATAAATCAAGAAAGATAAAAAATATATTTTACTAACCTAATTATATGTTTAAGATATTATTGAAACTTAATCGAAAAAATTGGTGGCTTGTTGGTTTTATTGTTTGATGGTAATTTTTTTTGTTTTCATTTAGTCCATAATAATAATATTTTTTATGTAGGGTTTGTGGTTTTTCCTCTCCATTTGTATTGAAAAAATATATTATTGAAACTTAACTTTAATGTTTTTCATCTAATATTTAATTCTAAAATATTTTTTAAACCTCTTTGAGTTTCATGATATTTAAAAAATTTCCAAAAATTTAACGACAAATGTTTGAATATTTTTATATTTTTTAAAGCTTAGGCGTATTTTTGAAATGATTGAAAATATAAAAATACTTCTAGTACAAATCTCATTATTTAGGGATACTTTTCTGTAATTTAGTCCTTTTTTTTTTTTTTTTTTAATTTCTAGATTTTTCTTTTCAAAAGAAAGTATAAATTTTGTTATTGGAAGGATGGAAATAACCGGCCAACTGCCTCGCGTTCTTTTCCTTTACCAACTATCCTCTAGTTCCACGTGCCACGTGTAAACTTGTGGGTCCCACTACATCTCTTATTTTCATATTTGAATCTGGATAGATAATTTGCAATTCATTATTAATTAATTTTCTTAAAAAAATTTTATATAATCGAATATGATATGAAAGATTATTAAATTTAGATGAATAAATTTAATTCAATCGGGTAATTATATTTCAAATTTAACCCAAAATTAGCTCACTTATTATCTTATATTATCTAATAAATATGTGTTTGTGATTAAGAATTATGTATTTGAACCATCTTACCATTAATTATTGTTGAACTAAAACATAATTTCATTTCATTTTTATGGTTTGTGTTTAATTTTAATTTGATTTTATAGTTTAGTCAAATCTTATTATATTTTTTCTTCTAATTTGTATGATATAATCAACTAGAAAAACATGCATAAAAGAATTTTCTTTTATTTTTTACATGGCCTTATTTTTTAATTCAATTTTAAACCCCTCTCCTTGTGTCAAAGGTCATATTTAAATTATGTTCAAGTTGGTTATTTTCACTGTACTCGAAACCTAAAAATTATTGTTAACAAGTACAACTAAATTACAGGGACCAAATTAAAATGTTCAATTCCACACACATTAAATTGAAACTAAAAATTTTAAAACTATTGAGACTAAATTTAAACTTTTCAAAATTATGGACTAAATTTATAATTTAACTACAAATAAAATGAAACAAACATATGGGATTGTTTTGAAAATAATTATGCAAGTTCTTTTTTTTGGAGAATTGCATTTGAAATTTCAATTGACCACATTTTTTTAAATCAACTGGTCAAAGTTGAATGTGAACAATGTAAAATTGTAGAGTCTATATTGCTTTAATTTTGTTCATTAAAAATAATTTAATATTGAAAAGTCGAGGCTGTAGATTTATACATTTAGTTAACCTCACAAGTAGCACTAAATAAATGGTCTAATCTAAACTATATGGTTGAAATTTAAGATGACTAAATAAATATAGAGTAACTACAATCTAATCCAATAGTGTGCTAGAATACCGAACTCTCAAAAGTTAAACTTAAAAAAACAACAACAATAATAATAATAATAATAAAACTCAAGCAACATATGCAAGGACAAATGAAAAAAAAAAAAAAAAAGAAAGAAAGAAAAAGGATACAGTAACCTGTTAAACTACATTTGGATTAGGAAAATTGATAATTTTTATCATCATAGGAAATTGTAGAAATGAAGGTGGCTAAAGTTTTATTTAAATATGTTATCTTGACTTTCTATGCAAAGTAGAAAACGAATTTATGCCAAATTCAAGCTGAAAATGGGAGAAGAATGTTTTTTTTTTTTTTTAATATTCATGACTGTTCGAGCCACCTTGCATGCTCCTCAACTAATGTTACGAGATATATAGGCTGACCCTACAACATTTGAATGTCAAAGAAATTCGTTGGAAATTAATTTCTAAGTAGATGACCACCATGAATTGAATTCATCACCTTAAGCATTCTAAATCTCATTTTGACCACTTGGCAAAAAAAAAAAAACTAAAGAGGAGAATGATTTCAGCTTTTTTGCAATCTTGTAAATCAAATGTGAGACATTAAACTACCAACTGCAAGTGAGTGAAGGGACTTCAAAGAAATCATGGAATAGAAAACATAATGCATCTTTTAGTATATCACTTCTCAAGCCAAAAAGATTATAGTTTCAATGACATAATAAATAATCTAGTAATCAGAAGATTACTGATTTAAATCTTCCACTCCAAAAATTACTGAATAAAAAAAAGATTTCTGATATGTAAACTAAGGAGAGTTGTAATGCCAAACATTCTCAAGAAATCTAACTGAACTATATCAACCTAAACATCTAATATACATTTAACTGTTACATACGCAAAATGGTTCAATACCACTTCAAAAAAATTCGATAAGTAACAGTTAAATGTATATTAGAAAATGTAATATTTCTCCAAAAAGGAGTTACAAACAAATATATGTGTTTGAGTGAGACTAAAACTTCTCAAAGAGAAGCATAATGAAATGAATGTATTTTCATTACATACTAAGAGAGTTCATCAATAACTAATCTATAATTGGTTAAGTTATACTCATGATCGAGAGATTAAAAATTTGAATCCTCTCACCGCACACGTTCAACTCAAACCAGGCAAAAGAAAGGCCCTTGAGGGGCGGTCCCGAGATCGAACTGTTGGTACTTGAGAACATGGGAAATGGATTCCCTTGCTCCTCGAGGTCTCTCGGAGCTGGCTTTCGGGTGAGCAAGTCTCTCCAAGGATCAACCTCGATAATTTGATCAAAAGAAAAAGGCGATAACAACAAAACAGCAAACGATGCAGGCCTATATTTGCTTTCTCTACTCTGCCAAAAGCCTTATTTCCAGCTAATCCATCAAATTGCTAAGTAAACCATGAGATAAATGTAAACTACAATCATTCTATTCTATTGCCTA
Source organism: Sechiopsis laciniata (assembly GCA_037833695.1). Lineage (NCBI taxonomy): Eukaryota > Viridiplantae > Streptophyta > Magnoliopsida > Cucurbitales > Cucurbitaceae > Sechiopsis > Sechiopsis laciniata. Next base: position 10,196,095 of record JBBMKA010000021.1, on the reverse strand, counting down.
TTCAACATCCTTAATCTAAAATGCAAAACGCAATAGGCAGTATCATTTCACAGTTAGTATCCCCTGCGACAGGCCAGCTGATTCGATAATTGCTTCGGCAATCGTAAGCACCATTTTTCTTAGAACAGCTAGTCATACAGTTGCCAAGTAGATTTCATATCCAGTCCATAAGAAGATTCTGATAGGAACTAGAGCTTGAGATTAAAGATCAGGGGATGAAAATGTAATGCCAAAAAGCATTCAAGAGAGGCTTAATTGTCTCTCAAAACAATTTCCAAAATATGCATGCACTGATGCACCTAATATCTTGATGATATTCCTTGCTTTATCCTAACAGCATTCCTCACAGGTCTCAACCACAATTCAATTCAAAAATCAAAATCAAGGAAAAGGCTATGAGAAATTTAAGAGAGAGTGTCTCCTTACACCACTTCTATTTTGTTTATTTGTTTTATTTTATTTCAAATTGTACTATAGGAGGAGGCTTCATTCCTTGCTTTATGCTTATGGCTTACTCCACTAATATTAGTGAGATTGTCCACCCAAAGCCAACTCAGATAGATAACAAGAGTTTCAAAACTATCAAATTTTCCACTTGAAGTTAACACAGACCTTAAAGGGTATCTTCAAATATCTACGTCTTTTGGGCACTTTTTGAATAATCATAATAGTAATCTAATTCTAGACATTCCCAAGGAGCGGCCTTGTTGGTACTTATTAGAGGCTTAGGTCTACAAAGTATGCTCTTTTTGAGGACCTACTTTTTAGGTTCAAAATTTACGAATGAGCTTAATTGTAAAACCCCTTATTGTTTTTTGGATCTGGGCCTTGGGACGATATAGGTGCTCCACTGTATGTAGTGAGGTGAAGCTTTGATTCTCAGTTATCAGAAATACAAAAGTAAAAAACTGACAGCAATTTTGTGAAATATGAACAGAACTGACAGATAAAATGCTGAACATCCAAAATCAGTAAGAATGTGTTGTTATAGTGATTTGTAAAAGAATCATCAATTACCTACAATAGTAATCGTTGAATGGAGCTGGATGAGCAACTTTGAATAAATATTCTAAGAGATGAAATCTCTGTCAAATGAGCTGTACTTATTCCATCAAACTACTGAATTCTTATGATTGAAATTTCAACTATGAAGCTCTTTAGCTCTCAAAGCCAATGCCCCTTGTATCATAGAAGCCTTCTCATCACTTAAATCCTCATTCAATCCAACCCCAATATGCTGAAGTGAAGCCAAGCTCTCACATTCATCAGCCATGGCAGAAAAATCCTCCCTCATCAACAAAGCATTATGAAGAATTGAGCAAGCACCAATGTAAGCAACAGCAGTTTTAAACTCCTCATGCATAGGTTGGCTCAAAACTCCCCAATTTCTCAAACTAACAATTGCTTTCAGAGCTGGAATGCACATCAATTTGTGGGCTTCATTAAAACTCTCTTCATTTGACCCAGAAACAGCTCCTTCAAAAGGCACCATTAACCATGGAAGCAAAGGGTATTCACCATGTCCAAACAAGTACTGATTCACAGCCACCCCATGAAGGTAAACTGGAGGGGAATCCAGTACCCTTCCTTCTTCGACGTCCTTAAACAGCGTCGACGACATAAGCACGGTCGAATCGTCCTTATCGCCACGAAATCCCGCAACAATACTAAGGATTCGCGACGACGAATCAACAACAAGTTGAGCAGCAATGCTATCTTCATAAACATGACTATTTCTAATGATCTTAAACCTAGTACAAGAAATCACCCCACAACAATTGGGAAGTCCAGCAATATCTTTAAAACCTGAGGATGTTAATTCTAGCTCATTGTGACAAGGAAACTCAACCCAGAACCGAAAATTAGTACATAAAACCCTACACAACTGTTTAGCACAAAACCTCGCAACCGATTCGGAGACCCCGAATCGGTCCGAAATTGTCGAGAAATCGCAGCCAGTGGAGAGTCGAGACAGGCCAATACCGAGCCGAACCTCGGCGGAGAGATCAAGAGGAGAACCTACCGGGTCGCGACAGTCGAGAAGCGGCTCGAGCAAACCAGAGAGCCATTCAAACGTGGAGGAGGTCATCCTGAAGTGATTTCTGAAAGAGTCCGGACTCCGAGTCCGAAACAAACCGCCGCCGCCGTCTCCGCCGCCGGTGGATGGCCGTAAATCGAGAATCTCCGGCGAGTTAGGCCTCTTTCGCTTGCGGGACAAAAGGGTAGCGGCGATTTGGTCGGAAAAAAGGAAGTGGTTGAAGAGATTGGCGTAGAAATTGGAATCGGGAATGGAATTGGAGAAAGGGGAATGTGGGTCGGAGAGGAGAAAGAGGAGGAGGAGAAGCTGGGAGGTTAAAGAAGAGAGTAAAGCAGCTAATTGACGAGAATCCATTAATGGTTGAGTGTTTCGAGTTTTTGGAGTTGCAGAGAAATTGGGGATTTGATTCTCTCGAGAATCGAGCGATTGTGTGAGAGAGAAAGAGAAGAGAAAGAGAAGGGTTGGTAGATTATTTGTCAACGGCGAATTTTGGAAGGTGAGGATCTTGTAGGACTCGCGCCATGGGACACCTGGATGCTGGCTCGGATTACGGAGTGTATAAAAAAACCGACAATTCCAAGTGCGAGATTATTCGATGTAAATAGTAAGAATTAAGTTGAGTTATAATTTTTTTTTTATTGAGTTATTTTATAATATTATAAATTTGGCTCGTTGAACTTAATCCAACTGGTACCAAAAATAAAAACAGGATCAATTAGAAAACGTCTATTTTAGAGAAAATAAATATCAAATGTCTACTCATTATTCTCATTTAAATCTATGTCTAAATCTAATATTCTGGAATTTAGTAATTAAATGATTATTTTGTAAATGACATTTGTACCATTTTTATGTATTTATTTCTTTTATTTATTTGATATTCTCATTATAGATAGCAGCTAACTAACTCTTTTAAAATCTCAATAGAAAATGATTAAGATTATAACATTCAAAATAAAAATATATAGAAGTAAAAAATACGTTGAAAATTTAAAATAACTCTCGAAATCCCTTCCATCCATTTACATATGCTGTTGGTGGTTGGAATTTTTAATTGATATAAACAAAAATTAAGACTAAAATGAATGCTTACCTGACAGGCAGACCGATTATCATTATCTTGCAGGTATAGATTTTCACATTTTTTTAGTTTTGAGACCATTTGGTGTCCTTGTAAAACTACAAAGGGACAAATCTAAAAACCTATCCATCTCCCATTTGAAGAAGCACGTCCAACTACATTCAGTGACGTGTCTGAGTTCCGTCCTCTTCCACGCGAGCCATCTCCTTTCCGAAGAAGTACGGTCAATTAAATCCATCGGCGTGTCTAAGTTCCGTCCTACTCCACACCATAAGAGGCGATCTTCTTCACCGACGTGTCTGAGTTTCATCCTCTTCCACACCACCGACGTGTCTTATTTTTGTCTTCCAAGTGACACTTCTTCCACCAAGAAATTTGGTAAGTCTGCATGATATCGTTCACGAACAAATATCTTATTTCTACTCTCTCCATCTTCAAACTGTGGCAGTCTAACTCTCTACATCTTCAAACTGTGGCAGTCCAGCTCTCTACATCTTCAAACTGTGGCAGTCCAGCTCTCTACATCTTCAAACGGTGACAGTCCGACTCTCTACATCTTCAAACCGTGACTCAACTGTGGCAGTTTGGATCTAAATTTTTAATTCGTTTTGTGCCATCCCAATTGGTAAATTTCACTCAAAGGTCAGCTAAAAATATCAATTTTTCCTTTTTTGGTAGAGTCATTAACAACACCAACCGATGCTAAAATAAGAACCACACAAAATAAAACTAAAGGAAAATCTTTGCCATATTTGTGCACAAGAGTGAAGCATTTTTACCTTTTCCAAAACTACTTAAATGACTTTATAAGAAAAATATCAAATTGGACGAAGAAGAAAAATTGTGAAACTAACATACCAACCTTGATGAACAAACACATGTGAGTTGTGGATTTCCCTTGGGAAAAAAAAAAAGAAAAGAAAAAGAGTAGTAGCTTGCAGAATGATGAGGTTCTTGTAGCTTTTGATGGAGGAATCCTACCGTGAATCTTGATAGGTTGAATTGCAAAGGAATGATGAACGATCACTTGATTGCAGTGGTGTGGGTGAAGATCTTCTGCAAATTATGATGTGTCGAATTGGAAATGGGAAAGGATTTATCAACGATGGAATTGGTGTGGATGGTTTGGTTATATATTTTAAATTTTGATATCTTTTGTAATTGGAGATTTTTTTTTTTTAATTGAACTTTAAATGAGAATTACTAATATTCGTATATAATATCTAATTTTGAAATAAAATCTAACGTGAAAATTGTTTAATGAAAAAATTTGAGATAAAATATTTAATTTTTTAATGGTTTGAATTGGAATAGAAATAAAGGAAATTCAGAGGTGGTTGTGGAGATTAAACAACTTCCATGATTTAAGTGATACCTTCCTAATGTTGGGCAAATTTAACCACCTTATTTTCCTTACAAACCTCGAAAAAGATGAGGGTAATGGGGAGGAAAAAATCCTCTCACTACCTTTAGATAAAAAAAAAAGACATGGAATTTAACATTTAAGAAGGTAGACATCTCATATTTTATTTTTTTCAAAACTAGACATTCTTTACTATTTCCCTTAAAAATATGTGTGTAAGATTAATTAACAAAATGAGTTTTTAACATGTTGATAGTGTTGGGTCTTATTCATCATGTGGAAGGCCCAAGCCCATTAGGGCTACTTATATTAAAGTGAAAATTTTCACTTTTGCTTTCTACCAAGTGAACAGAACAGTAGAGAAAAGAAAAGGACGGCAGTGAGGAGAGAAAAGAAAAATAGGAAAGAAAAGAGTTTCGCGCAGTTTCGGTGTTTTAGCGTTTCCGAGGTAACCAACCGTTGGATCGAGCTGAAATTTTGTCAGTGTGTTCGTAACACGAGAGTCTTCAATCTGAACAATGGATTTTAGAGGCTTCTACATCTAAGTTCGAGTGGCGATTCGATTCCACAATTTTTGAGACTTTTCTATTTGTTTCTCTTTTTCTCAAAACTGCCGCCTCTCTTTTCTGTTGCTTACGGTCACTGTACTCTCCTCGATGGAATTCAAAAGTGAATAAAGTCACTTTAAAAACCAACAGCCCTAATGGGCCTGATGTGGGCTTTCTCCATTAGTTGAATAAAACCAACAGATAGGGAGATGTACTAACAATATGGATAGAATCTTAAGTTTGAACTAGTACATAAGATTTTCATTCATATTTTTAGTGATTCATGAGTTATGATTTGGGGCTTAAAGAGGAAATATGAGATAAAAGAAAACCCGACAACTCAATCCAATAAAAACATTATAGGTATTCATACCGTCTCTAGAAATTGATTTGACAACGCAAACAAATTGGTCGATTTTCAAATATATATTAGTCAGTGTTAGTTAAAAAAATATTTGACCAAAAATTTGTTAAGTCGGTTTGTTAAAATTTTTTTTTTATATGATATTAATATTTTTCATATAATTAATTAGATTTTTTAATTAAATTATTACAAAATTAACTTAAATTTAAAATGTTTTTTCAAAAATTGGTTGGTATGTTCACTTTTTAAAACTAATTTTTATTTTAAAAAAATTATGGTAGATATATTTTTTTAATAATAAAAAAATAAAATAAAATGAATTAAACAACTCAACCAACCACTTGATTTCAGTGTCAAGTAAATTGATAGGTTGGTTCGAAATCGATTTTTATCGAAAATCGACACCGATCAGTGAATATTGCTACAAAAAATATTAAGTTAATTTTTTTTTTTAAGTTAGATTAAATTTGATATACATAGAATTAGAAATAGAATTAGACGATTTGACAAATTAACAAACTCATAACTAAAATATCACCTTAATACAATCTAACTTGTACCATGTTCAATTTAGGGTTAATGATTTTTGTTGTTGGGTAAATCTTGCTCATATGAACTCTCATGATAATCTTTAAAAAAAAAAAAAAAAACTCATGATGAAGTCAATTAACTAAAAAAAATATCATTAAAAAAATTAAAAGATAAAAGATATTAGAAAAATAAGAATATGAAAAAATATATATTTTAATCTATAAACTCATTTATATTTTTCTCAATTAAATATGAGTATTTATGTCTATATTAGAATTTTCTTCCCCTTTCTTTAACAAAATCTTCCCGTAAGATAAGTTTCAACAATTTTTATTAAAAAATTTATGATATAAATTTAAGAATTTTAATATTTATTATTATTTAAATAATTAAACCTATACACTAATTGTTGGATTTTTTCATATTCTCACAATCTTTAACCTTCACATATATATATATATATAGAATACAAAATCAAAAGTGAATTGATAAGTCACATAAAAGAAACAAAGAAAGTTAAAGAGAATAGTTCACAGTCCATTCCACAACATAAACTTCTTTCCTCCTGTGTTTCCTATCTAAACCTTTTGAGTCTCTTGTTCCTGTGAGAGCTCTCCAGAGTTCGGCTATCGGACTTGCGCTTCACCCCAGCTTGTTTCGGCACTGCAACACCGCCATTTTTGGAAGCTTTTGCGTCAGCCTTCCTGTTGGCAACTGCAGGTCTTTTCCCATTCCTTTCACTCGTCTTCTCTTGTCTTTTCCTCTTGTGATCTACTGTCATCTCCTTGCTGTTTGAATACGATTTTGGCCGTTTCGTCCCACTGCCTTTGGCATGGATCTTCTTCAGGGAGCCGGGTTTGCTCCCGCGCAGGCCCTGATAGGACGCAACAGTAGCTTTCGGCGTCATCCTCTTGCTGCTGTCTGGCGTCCTTAAACCTGAATTCACTGCCCTTTTCTTTGCCGAGGAGTGATCCGCTTCAGTAGATGGCCTATTCCGTTTCTTGACCGGGGTCGATGTCAGATTTTGTTTGGCGTGAAAGAGCCTCAATGTTCGATGACGCAACTCTAAGTTTTGTTTACTGACTACAGAATTTGCTGCTTCCTGCACATCCAGGACAGATGAGCAATAATGCATGATTCTTAGTATGAAATTGAAAGATATGTAACCAGCGGTAACTAAAAAAGTTCGCTGTGAAAAGCTATATTTTTTTAGATCAATCATACAAGGAACCTATACAAGCATACTCGAGTGTGTAAATGTGTATTTAGACCATATATATTTAAAAAAAAGATGAAACAAGACAATATATACTTAGATCAGTCTCCATCACGATCTACATAAAAACGGCACTCAAAAGTTTCTTCTTGCAATTTAGGAAAAGAAAAAAAGTGAGAGAAAACCAATGAGCTAAAGATCTCGTTAAACTTTCATTGATGTATGATAAGCTACAAAAGAGGTACTATCGGTAATTGAAAAAAGCTACCCCAATTTGTAATGAGACTAGATAGACTATAATCATTAAAAGGTGTAATCGTATGCGACCAAGTCATAGCAAGATAAATAATGGATTCTAACAGAGATTCCTTCGTAATTCCTTTTGTAATATCTCTGTTCAAAGAAAACTAAGAAACTAGTGACTTAGCCCCTGTTTGATAACCATTTTGTTTTTAGTTTTTAATTTTTGAAATTTAAGCCTACAACAACTATTAAACCATATGTTTTTCTTTACATGGATATCTACATCTTACCTATGTTGGTAGAAACCAAACCAAAATTTGGAAACAAAAAAAATAGCTTCCAGAAGTTTGTTTTTGTTTTTGAAATTTGGTTAGCGTTCACATACTTTCTTAAGGAAAGTTAGATATATTGTAGGAAATATGAGTAAAAATAAACTTAAATTTTAAAAACTAAACGGTTATCAAACGGGACCTTAGTCACATGATGATAATGAATCTTTACCTAAAAGAATGCACGTTAAAAAAAAACTGATCATACCCATGTTGTAAAGAAGACATATGCAAAACCCTTTCCTATGTTCACATTAGGATCTCTTATGACCCGAATAGCTTCGACACTGGATCCCACATTCTCCATTCCGCCAAATAATTGATACAATTCTTCATCCTGAAAATGCATAGATTAAAACCATAAACTAACTTTATAGGATATAAATTGGCATCAGGGAAGGGAAGGAAGGAAACTTGTGCGAGAGATAAAAGGTTTACCTTTACATCAAAGGGAAGGTTACCCACAAAAACAGTTCTCTTGGGATCATAGATTGGAGCACTTCCTACTTTCAACTTTTTACGCGGCGGGCATGCCCTATCAACACGAATATGATTTCCTGCAAACTAAGTTCCCAAATATATAATCATCACGAATGGAACTAGCCAAAGCATAGAAGTTTCAGCTTGAAAAGCCAACAAGAAAAAAAGAGTAAGAACTATACCACAGCCATGTTATGAGACAAAGAAGCCTGTGCCGATTCCTCCGTTTTGAAAACAACATAAGCATGAGAACTGCAAATAATTCATTGTCATTGAGGGTGTGTTTGGGCCACCAAGAATAAGGGGGAGAATGGGAATGGGAATGGGAATGATTCCCCGTGTTTGGGCCACCGGGAATCATTCCCCCCATAATCACGTTTTTCAAAAATCACTTTTTTCATTCACCTCCTAATTATTTTTTATTCTCTCTCCAACAACTTTTCATACATCACATCACTATTTTTTACTCACATCATATTCATTATTTTATTTTTTCCATAATCATTACCTTTATCTCAAACACAATTAATCTTTCTCACCATAATCATTACCTTCACCCCAAACACAAATAACCATTCCCTCATAATCATTCCCCTTCCTATTCTCCTCCTCATTATCATTCTCCCCTTAATCATTAACATTCCCCTTGCCCCATACACACCCTGACTCATCCAGTGGAAAGGGTACATAAATTTGTCCTGATAAAGAATAAAGCTACCAAATCTAGCTATTATCTCCAAGAGAGATTCCTAAAATTAAGATCCCTTTCGAACTCAAGGAAACAACAGACCATATAGATATAACCATGATCAAGTAAGATCATCCTATGGCAACAAATCCTTTACGGTTAAAACAATGAGATATCTTTTATTTTGGAGCACATACATTCCGAAGAAGGTTAAAGCCTTGTTATGGATTGGTTATCATATTACAATGGGCTGAATACAGCAGAATATGGTGCAAGAAGGAATCCTTTTATTTTGCTCGACCAGCAATGGTGCCCTTTATGTAGAAATGCGGCCAAAACAGCAACCCACATTTTTCTCTTTTGCGATTATGCAGCCTATACGACAGCAACTAAACTTCCCGCTCGAGGAAAACACCCCTCAATTGGCTACTTGCTTGCAGGCCATTATGGAATCTCAATCTAAAAGTGCAAAGATGGTGATGACTCAAAACATTGTTGGTGCGCTCTTTTGGTGGCTGTGGAGTGAGCAGAACACAAGAATATTTAATGAAATCACAAATGCAAGACAACCCTCCAACTTTGGGAAGATATCATTGTTTCGGAAGCAACTTGGTGTTCTAAATCGGGCTTTTATAAGCACTATGATGCATCAACTATATCTCTAAACTGGAAGAAATTTTTGTAAGGCTCTTTTTCTTGGGGATGTTCCTTACATACAACATAATATTAGTATCCTCTTCCAGAAAAAGTAAGATCATCCTAAAACCAAGACCCCTCTCTATACTATGCTTTTGATTTTTAAGCGACGAACGGTGATTTAATATAGAAACAATGAAAGAACATATATCAAGTTAAATTACTTAGAAACAGTAAAAAAGCTAACAACATTATGATGTAAAATCATTACCTGTCCGCATCTTCATTGACTTTCTTTGCAAGAATCGCCCCCTTCCTCGGTTTTTTGCTCTAATCAGAGAAAGAGTACAGAATTTTTAAGGATAAATTGAGAAAATGCCTATATAATGAACAGACAAATAGAAAACAATGCTTACATTTTCAAGTGGCACAGACCGGATCCTAACAGATTCTATCTCTCCAAATTGGATAAACTCCTTGCCTAGAGTTTTTTTCTTCACTTTCAATGGCAAATTCCCAACAAACACAGTTCTCAAAAGCTTACTTTCATCATCAAATCCTTCCTTTGTTACCAACATCTCAGAAGGATCATCCAATACTTTCCTTTTCTTCCCAACAACATTGCCCCCTGAACCTTTCTCTCCATCATCAAAAACCTCTGTTCTACCATACTTTTTCACTTCATACTCTCTCTCAAGTTCATCTCTATTCCTCTTCTTCCTCTCTTTCATCAATTTCACATCCTCACCACCTATCTTCAATTCTCCCCTGAATTCAAGCTTCATTTCTAAGGATTCAGAGCACGAAACAGTACCTACTTGAGGTTCGAAACCGGTTTCAGCTTCATTATTTAACTTCTTATTCGATTTATCGATAGCAGATTCCAAAATAATTACAGCCTTCGTCTCCTTGCCCTTCTGCCGATCCTTTACAATATTTTGATCATTGGAGCCGTCAATGGGAGATTTTTCAGCAGGGATGGATGTTGAATCTTTCCTACGAAAAGGGTTATCAGTGGAGAAGATGGAAACGGCGGCGTTTTCACCTCCGGCATCGCCGAACAGCGTCTCGAAAACGCTGGACGGAGCCGAATTAGTGGCGATTTCGTCGGGGGGATTTTTGGGGTGGCTGGATTTCTTCCTCCCCATTACTCTTCTTCAGGATTTTCTGTGGTTTCTGCGAACGACGGAGATTGGAGAAGATGAAATTTGGAGCCCTACGGCTAATTCTTTTTCCGATAATCGGAACCCTAGGGCTGTTTTTTTTTTTTTTTGGAATATGGTAACCTCGTTTATTATTACTTAATTAGTCTGAACTTGAAAACAAAAATATAAAATAAAAACTTGTTTGTGCGATACGATTGACTATTTTTGGAGTTATATCCTATCTATATTCATGATCATTCTTTTCCGCACAAATTCAGATAATATTTGTTTTCATTAATCTCTAAACTTTAGAGATATATTTCGTTTTACTTTTTAAATTTTTAAAAATTCAATTTATCTAAATTTTGAGTTTTTTTTTAGCCTTTAAAATTTTAAAAGAACTTTAAATTGATCTTAAAAATAAAATTTAAAAATTTAAAAAAAAAAAAAAAAAACCCTTTCTTTAAAAATTCTACCTCTTTCCCTGCCATTTTAAAATTATGTTCACATTTTATTTTTAATTGTATTAAAATTATTAATATTATTGAATCAATTTCGATTAATATTAACTTCAAATTTATTGTAGGAGGTAGTTTTAAGTTTTTTTTTTTTAAGTACAATTATTAAAATTGGACTTTTGACGTTCTTGGCAGAGATGCCCATTTTGTCCGCGTGAACGGAAAATCCCAAGTTAGGTGGGGAATGGGGTCAAGAACGGGGAATGTATTCTCCATCCCCGATCCCCACCTCCTTTACAACTTTTTATTAAAATTATTTATATCTCATTTAATTATTTTACTTTTTAAATAAAATAAATATTTTTTAGTGAAATTATAAATTCAAATGAACATTCTTTTCTTGATAAGTAACAATACAATTGAAACTTATAAATATTTTATGAGAAAAATTAATTATTTAAGATTATAATTAAAAAAAATTTTAAAAATGAAGAAATTGTTATAATAAACAGTGTTTGAGGTGCATGTTATTATAAGAGGAGTTATGATAAAGGGTGTTTGGGGTGCAAGTTATTGTAAGAAGAGTTATGAAAATTTTTTTACAATTTTTTTTAGTTAATTAAATTTAAATTAAAAAAATTAACAAATAATTAATAATTTTTTTAATAAATTTATAATTAATATTGAACATAATAAAAAAAATGAAAAAATGATTTTTTTTTCATATTCTATTTCACTTATATATTAATGTAGTTATGTATTATAAATTATTTTTTTAAGTTAATATTGACCTCAAGTTTTGTTTTCTTTATTTTTCACAAAATCTTTTCTTTTTTTATATTCGTTTTCCAGAATCTTAATGTAATTTGAAATAAACAAAATATACTAATTAAAAAAAATGATATATACTATAAAAAAGAAAAATAAAAAATTATATACTATTAATTAAGACCACTTCATGAGTTATTATTTTAAACAATCACTAGTTAATTTTGTTAAAAAAATATCATATATATTAGAAAATTTTAAGGAAAATTTATATTCAATATTCATAAAATTTTTTTAATAAAAATATAAGGTTTAGATAAACTGACACGTAGGTTTAGTTAAACGGGCACGCAGGTTTATGTAACCACCGTTATAATAAACGGTGGGGTAAACACGAGTTGGATTATTATAACCAAACCGATCGTTTACATAAACGGTGCCCCAAATACCCTTGATTCTAGATACGAAGTGGGAGCAGTAGTTTTTTAAAAATTTGAGGGATTTTGTAGAGCTAGTTTTATAAATGAGACACTTTGATATAAAATATAATATAATAGGATTAAAAATGGAACTCAAACTGATATCAATCAATATTTATAATATGATTATTTGCATGGATGAGTTCTAGGGTGTGTTTTTTTTTTTTTTTTTAGAAAATAGTGGAGTGGAACGGGTAGAAAAGAAGTGATTAATAATAGTTAGAAATGGTTATCTACTCGTTTGAGAATTGAGGTTAAAAGTAGTGAAGAAATCAACTACTTTAGTTAATAGTGGTTGATACATTTTTTTCTTTTTCTTTTTTGATAATGTGGTTGGAGTAGTATATAATTTAAAATTTATGAATTTTAATTATTCATCTCAATTATTGTTAACTAACCTTAAAAAACATTTTTATGTTTTTTAGTTGAATAATAGTTCAAATTGAAGAATTCAATTTCATGACATTTTAGTTTATTTACTCGCATATACACTTCAAGATAATAAAAAACTATCATATTGAATTATCAATGAACTTTTAGTTTTATATTTTGTTACTAAACATATTATTAACATGAATCAGGCAAGTAATAGTAAATTTTAAAATTTTGAACTAAATTTATCATTGAATAGATCGTCGAGAGTAGTATAAAATATATTTACGCGAAACTTGTAAAAATATATTCTTCTAGGAAATAAAGAAATAGGAAAGAATAAGATATGATGGCCACATTAAGCAAACAAAATACATTATATAGTAGTTAAAATATTTGTTTCATAACACATAAATAAAAAAAGAACAACTCATATAACTTCAAAATATTTATTTATTTTTCTTTCCTTTGCCTAACTTTATTAAATTTTGCTTGTTGTTTTAATTATTTTTAAAAATATTAACTACTTCGAAAAAAAAACAACTAAAAGGTCATTCTAGTCTATTTACTTTCAATTTTATTTTATTTTGATTCTCTTACTTTTAAATGTCAATTTTTAATATTTATAACAATAATAAAGCTAAAATTTAGTATTTGTTGTCAATTTATTACTATATTTTATTTACAATTTTGTTCTTATTATTTTTTTATAGTTTAATAAATATGTTGACCTAAAACTTTTTATTAAAAAAATGAGATTTTTTATGAATTAAAATTATTATTAATTATTAAATTTTTATGAAATAATTCATTTCAAGATCGAATCCTCGAACGTAAAATTAAATTGGAATACAGCCACTATTGACTTTTTATGTTTGATGAGATTCAATGTGTGATTTAATAATAAAAAAAAAAGTAAAAAAAAAAAATAGAGATTTGATAGAGAGTTTGAAGAGTGGTTAAAGAGGGATTCAGAGTGGTTATTTACTACAAAAAAATAAACGAATGGTTGTTGATGAGTGGTTATTAACCACTTCTCATGTTTAAAAAACAAACATAGCCATAATGAAAAATTGATTATTTTATTTGGGATGGTTATTATAACAAATAGTATTTACTAAATGGTGGTGTTTGGAAATGATTGTCTGAAATTAGAGCACCAGTTCAGTTTATTTGAGTTGGATTGAACAAAAATAAAATTTTGACTTTTTAGTTGAAATATGTTCAATCCAAATAAGATCATATAATAAATGAAATAATAACATATTATTATTATGGTAAGAAAAAAAAAATAGAAGGTACATAAGAGGTCGTTTGTTTACCATATTTAATGAGAAGTTATATTGACGAGTTATTTTGAGTAGTTAAAAATTAAAAGTTGTAGCAAAAAACTCGTTTAGATATGATTTTTGTGTAGATGAATTATGGTCAAAACCTTATTTAAGTGTAGATTTAAAATTAGTAGTTATTTTGAGTAATTAAAAAAAAGATTAAAAATGAGTGAAATTATTTTGATTGATTTGAAATGAATAAGTAGAAATAAGTAGTTATAAATGATTGAGTGGTTATAAATGAATGATTACAAATAAATCGTTAAAAAAGATGAATTATTTTTATAAGTAAAAATGAGGAGAAATTAATAAAAACTTGATTAGATGTAAGTTTTCGAAGTGGAATTAGTAAATTATCCATCTAAATCCTCTTTAAATATAACAAACAAACATCCCTAAACTCCCAAACATAAATATCCAAGTAATAACTTAACTAATTTTAATTAAGTTATTTTTTTAATTTAATAATATTTAAAAATTAAATATGTAAACAACCGATTACTATAAGATACATAATGTCTAGAGTACTATTTTTATTTTTTCAATTCAATTCACCTTTTTAGTGAAATCTTTTTTTTAGTTCATATTAGGAGAGCCAGGACAAATATCTATTCTCGATATCGAACTTGTAATATTAATATTAAATTGACTTACAACCAAACAATAAAATTATTGCATCATTACCCATTACCCATTTGATCGTGGAATCTAGCTGGACTTAATTTATACAATTTAGTATGGGTAGATTTTTTTTTTATTTAACCCCCCTACTTGATAACTATGATGCAATTTGGATCACCTTTCTTGTCTGTTTGTGACATTTCGTAGCTTTCAAGGATGACCAGAAAATAGATATTTCTGCCTCTTTCGTGCTTAAAATACTATTAAATTACGTTTGGGGAGTTGAAATTTTCGAAGGACTTCGTATCCAATCCCAAACAAAAACATAACTTCCTCGTACAATTTCAACAAATTCGAGTAGTTGTAATAGATTTTAGGAAAAAAAATATCTTTTCAGTTTCTTTCCTTTAGGGTTTGATCATATATTCCATAATTAAATAATTTTATTTATCACATTTCAATAATATTCATTTTCCTAACGCTAAAATAATAAAACTGTTAGTTATGTAAAGTAATGTTACTAAATTTTAATATTTTAATTAAGTGATTGTTTTAATTTTGAGACAATTTAATTTTTTTTTTAAAAAAATAGGTTAAACTACTATTTTAGTCTATGATTTAAAATATTGAATTTTGTAATAAAAAACAAACTAGATTTAGAAGGTTGGATTTGTGTCTCCCTCCTCCTATTTAAATTTTAAAAATGTCTTTAAATTCTCATTTTTTGACAGGTTCATTATTTTGCTGTAATCAAATTCAACATGATACTCACGAGTTCAATTTTAAGATTCGGTATTTGACTGTCTCGTTTGTAGAGTTTGTGATTTTCGTTCGATTTCATAATAAAAGAAAAGTACATATTTGAACGAAATGACAGAATTAGGCTTAAAAGATGATATATTTACGAACCTTTTTCGAATAAAACGCTTGCCGCCCCATGTTCGTCTTCAACCTGTACTGGCACTCTCACAAGAAACAGAAACCCTCACAGTTTCCTCTGCATTTCTTCATAAATTCTCTCTTTCTCTCAGAATCGCTTCAGTTTCCATTAATTCAAGCTCCATATCTTCCGAACTGGACCCCGTTTCAGCTCACCGGAATTCCTCCTCCTTCTCCGTTCAAGCCGGAAGTCATTTCTTTCAGTCCAGGGTCATCTCCTTTCTTGATCTCTCATTGCCGGTCGCCAGTGATGTCGCCGGAGTTCACAATCGCAGGTTGTGTATGATGGAAATCTCTCTATTTATCTTCCAGGCTTCATCTCTCAGTCTCCACTGAAGGTCTGTTTACTGGCTGATTCTGATATCGTTCTGTTGATTATTGCAGAAATTTGTGTATTTCCTTTGTTTAAAATGAAATGAAAGTGTATTTCGTTGTGTTTGTTCGAGTTCTAGAGATGATTTGGACTTTTTAGTGATGGGTATCAAATGGTTTGTTTTGATATGGGTATTAATTAGGTTGTTGGAAACTTTTTTTTTTCTTTTTTTAGAAAACCTGGAAATCGGAGCTTTGCTCTACTATAACCGGGGTAACCACGTCCGTCCTTAGGCAAGGCACCGAGAGGCATCGAAAGAATGGAGACACGGTTCCTGGAAACTAATTATGGTGGGGAACTTTCTCCCATTGGGGTTCTCTGCTCTGATTTGTGATCATTTCTTTTTTTTTTTAGTTGGAAATTTTTTCTCGAGTCATTCGTCCTCTCAATCTAGCTCTGGCTTGCGTCTAGATTATTGAAGTAAAAAATTGGGAGAGTAAAGACTCACAATTTTTTCTCCTTTATGGGGAAAACTAAATTTGGGTGACCTAACTAAAACCGAAGGTTATAACCACTGAATTTAGGAAATCCAACGGAAATTGGAGATTATAACAACGTACAAGATCTAACAACTAGAATATATCTCTATATATCTAATATAGATTGCAGTGATCTTTCTTTGTTTAAGTCGTTATGCTGTAGCTGTTAGAGTTTTTGCTAATGCTTTTGTTTCTTGTCTCCTTGTTTGTCTTCTGAAGAATTCCATTGGACTGAAAAATGAAAATGGTTGGTCTCTTATTTTGATACCATGTTAGATTTCTGGATCCAAACGCTACAGTGATTTGAATATTCTCCACATGGTTTCTAATTGCTATTTTGAAGGGTTCACAAATTTCTCATCGATGTTAGTGAATTAGATTTTATTTCCTAGTTTTGCATATTTTCTTGTTGCATCAGTTCTTCTGATTCTGGGAGCATACTGATTAGAACGAACTCTATTACAATAAATACAAGATAAGCCGAGTTTTAGTAGGAACTTGGAACATTCCTCTCCAAAGAATACTCTTTTGAGCCCAAATACCAAAATGGTCACAATATTTTATACCTCTACTCTTACCCACTACATCTATTTATAACCAAATATCCTAACAAACTCTCCATATATTTACTCATATGCCTTTCATATGGGTTTCATCACATACTAAATCTATTCTTACAATAGGTTATGGTTTATACAAGTAGCCATTTCATCTGGGGTTAATTTTTTCTGTTTCAATTGGGAAAAATTATGGTTGAAATCTATTAAAAATAGATATTTGGAACGACCTCTTGTTTCTACTTAACTGCCTAGCCTACCTGTACATAGTGCTAAATTATTCATTTTCCCAGCAGTTAACACTACTAGGCTCTCAGTCAATTTTCCTAACTGTACATTGATCATGTAATTGAGATATCAGTACCAACGTCATCCCTGTGCCTTTACTTTGCTCAGCTTAAGTGAAATGCATCGGTGGGGTGGCATACAATTACTATCAATGGCGGCTATCTAGTGTTGTTTGGGCACATTGAGGTGTATGCCTTTGGTGTGGGTGAGACACCTCTTGCCTTCGCTGCCCCATTTGTTTCTCCATTGCATGCTCTTTCATTGAAGGCTGGCCCGATGGGTACCAATAACTTCAATGGTGGTGCCTCGTGAAGCAAGGGAAACAATTTGTCTTCTTCACGTTTTCCATTTATTTTTCTTTTGTTGTTTTGGATAAGAAATTAAGAATTATAAGGATAAGAGGTATTACGAAAGAGCTCTCCAACTATTAGTAAGACTAGCTATAATCATGAATAGAGGAGAGAGTTTACACAAAGAAATAACAATCTATGAAGCACATACACGGACATGGAACACAGATACGGATACGATAGGACACTGCGATACGCCATTTTCTAAAAAACTAGGACACGGATACATACAAGATACGTTAATTTTTTTTTTAGTAAATATGTAAATTTATCGTAAATTATCAAATGTACTATACTAAAAAGTATATAATGTCAAGTTAATTACAATGGACGTCGGTTAGGAAATGTTGCATTGGAGGTGACAACATTTTTTTCATGAAGAAGAGGCAAAGGTGGTTTGTTTTTTTGTGATAAACGAGAGAGATGATTTTTTTGTTTTTCTTTTACCTTTTTATTATTTTATTAATTATAACATTAATTATTTTGGATTTGAACTCTTAACATTTGAGCTCAAAGATCACACATGTTTACAATATGTGTCCAAGGTGTATTCGAGGTGTGTCCGATTATTAAAAAATAAAAATAAAATAAGGACACGTAAAATGGTGTGTCGGATACATGTCCAAGAAGTATCTGGAAGAATGTGTGTCCGATGCGTATCCGACACGGATTCTTTCCCTATTTTGAAGTATCCGTGCTTCATAACAATAACCATAAGATTATCAATAAAACAACTATAAGTCACAGTTTTTTCTTGAAATGTGCGAGCGTTCCTCTCTTTCAATAGGTTCCAACAAAATGCTCGAATAAATTTTTTCCAAAGAAGCTTCTTCTCCTTTTTGAAGGGATGTCCAGTAAGTGCAACTTCAATAAGAGATTTTGTATCATTAAGAAGTTCCATTTATTTTCATTGTTGAAATTCCGCCAATCAGCTTTAGTTCTTTGACCAAGCACTATATTCAAACAACTGGTCATCTTCAAGTTCGGCCCTCCTAAATTTCCATTTTCTTTGTAATTGAGGGTTGACCCCCGCATCTTAGGTGCTTAAGTGGTTTGTAGACTTCTGATTTGAAGTACACCTTTTGCTTTCATAATATTGCCACCATCCACAGTCTCCCCTTCTTTTGGAGGTGAAAAGAAAAAAAAACTGTTGTTATGATTGTAGAAAAGGATTCCCATGCATGTTAGTGCTTGTTGAATACCAAGCATGTTAGTGCTTGGTTCTGAAATGAATATAGATTGAACGTGAATACTTCACTCTCATTGTTGCATTTATTGTTTAGCAAACTGAGTCTTAATTTTTCCAAATCATATCGATATTGTATTAATATGTGCTTTATGTTTATGTTTTTGCAGAGCTGATCTCAATAATGGAGGTAAAGCCAAAAAGGAGAAGCGCTGCAGAGAATGGGGAAACTGCAGAAGACATGGTTCTTGCTACATTAATTGGGAACAGGGAAGATCTTGCTCAAATGGTGAGACATTCATTTGAAATTGGGCGGCCAGAAATTCTCCATCATCAGCTGAAGAACATTGTGAAGAAGAGAGAAGTTGAAATTGAGGAGTTGTGTAAGACGCACTATGAAGAATTTATTTGTGCAGTTGATGAACTTCGGGGTGTATTGGTCGATGCTGAAGAGTTGAAGGGTGAACTATCTAGTGATAATTTTAAATTGCAAGAGGTAGGTAGTGCTCTCTTGGTCAGACTTGAGGAACTTCTTGGATCTTTTTCTATTAAAAAAAATGTGACTGAAGCCATTAAAATATCTGAGAATTGTGTTCAAGTGTTGGATCTTTGTGCCAAGTGCAATGATCATATCTCTAAAGACCAGTTCTATCCTGCATTGAAAACTATCGATCTGATTGAGAAGAATTATTTGCAGAAAATTATGGTTAAGGCATTAAGAATGGTTGTTGAGACAAAAATTCCTGTGATCAAATCTCACATAGAGAGGAAAGTTTCTAATGAATTTAATGAATGGCTTGTTAACATAAGAAGTTCTGCGAAGGTTATTGGGCAAACAGCAATCGGTCATGAAGCAACTGCACGTCAAAGAGACGAGGAAATGTTGGAGCGTCAGAGGAAAGTTGAGGAACAGAGCCTTTCAGGTCTTGGCGATTTTGCGTATACTTTAGATGTTGAAGATATTGATGAGGACCCTGTTCTAAAGTTTGACCTGACACCTCTTTATCGGGCATATCATATTCATACAAGCCTTGGAATCCAAGAGCAATTTCGTGAATATTACTTGAGGAATCGAATGCTGCAGCTCAATTCAGACTTGCAGATCTCCTCTAGTCAGCCTTTTGTAGAATACCATCAGACATTTTTAGCTCAAATTGCTGGGTATTTTATTGTGGAGGATCGTGTCGTGAGAACTGCTAGAGGGCTAATGTCAGCTGAACAAGTGGGTGCAATGTTAGAACATGTTGTTAGCACGTTGACATCAGTACTGGAGGAGCAGTTTTCCCTCATGGACTCTGCAACCCACCTTCTTCTGGTGAAGGATTATGTCACTCTTTTTGCATCTGTTCTGAGACAATACGGGCATGAAATTGGCCCAGTTCTTGAGGGTCTCAATAAAAGCCAGGACAAATACCACGGGCTTCTTTTCGAAGAGTGTCGGCAGCAGATTGTGGATGTTCTTGCAAATGACTCTGGCGAGCAGATGGTTATAAAAAATGATAGTGATTATGAAACCAACGTTCTCTCTTTTAATCTCCAGCCTTCAGATATAATGCCTGCATTTCCGTATATCGCACCATTTTCTTCTGCAGTTCCTGGTATCTGCCGCATTGTGAGGTCCTTCATTAAAGGGTCTGTTGATTATTTGTCGTACAGTGTGCATTCTAATCCGTTTGATATCGTGAAGACATACTTGGATAGGCTCCTAACTGGTGTTTTAAACGAAGCAATAGTCAATGCCATTCATAGCAACTCCGTTGCTGTTTCTCAACCCATGCAAATTGCTGCAAATATAACTGTTCTCGAAACTGCCTGCGACTTTTTCCTTAACTATGCTGCTCAACTATCCGGGATGTCGCTTCTTTTGGTTGAAAGGCCTCAAGCTAATCTTGTTTTCAGTACATCAAGTGATGCAGCTAATCTTGCAATGTTGAATTTGGTGAATGTCAAATTAGATGAGTTTATGGCTCTTACAGAGAATATTAGTTGGACTTCTGAGGAGGTTTCTGTAAATGCAAATGACTATATAAATGAAGTGCTTATCTATCTTGACACTATATTGTCCACCGTACAGCAGATTTTACCTATAGAAACCTTATATAAGGTTGGAAGTGGGGCTTTTGAACACATATCAAACTCTATCTTTGCAGCTTTTCTTAGTGATAGTGTCAAAAGGTTCAATGCTAATGCAGTCATGGCTATTGACAATGATCTAAAGGTGCTGGAAACTTTTGCAGATGAGAGATTCCACAGCATTGGATTGAGTGAAATATGCGAAGGAGGTAGTTTTCGAAACTGCCTGCTGGAAGCTAGGCAACTTATTAACCTTTTGCTGAGCAGTCAACCTGAAAACTTCATTAATCCTGAGATAAGAGAGGAGAATTATTACATGTTGGACTACAAAAAGGTGGCCAGTATATGTGATAAATTCAAAGATTCTGCTGATGGAATCTTTGGGAGCCTTTCAAGCAGAAATATGAAACAAACCACCCGGAAAAAGTCGATGGACATACTGAAGAAAAGACTGAAAGATTTCAACTAAGAAGGCTTGAAGATTGGCTGCAATAGCGGTATGAACTGAACTCTCTTCGCCATATTTATTCAATACATGTACAATTTTTTCTCTGCTACATTTTGTTTAGATGATTTGGTTATTATCCCTTATTGTATCATTGGTATTTGTTCTATCTTTATGTTTGCTGGTCATTTCTTCCTCCTCCACATAGTTCTTTCTTGGTATTATAGTTTCGAAACTATTTTTTGGAAAGCTGAAAATCAGAGCTTTGCTCCAGTGTACTCGAGATAATCACATCTATCCCTAGGCAAGGTCCTGGGAGATACCACATTGTATTATAGTTTTGTAACTGCCAGAAGAGTTTTAGATATATGATGTCTTGAAGTTGCTTTCATGATCTTTAGATTCAGTGCTGGAGAACTCATATTCTTGGTATTTGATATCTTAAAAGCTTAGATCATAAATTAAACAACCACAAAATTCCATCTTAGAGTTTTAGATATTACCCCAAAAATGAAACTGGAAGGTATCAACCAAAAGGGAGAGAAGAGGAGAGGGAGAGGAAAAGAAAGGAAAGGAGGATTTGGGAAGCCTGGAATTTAAGAAATACGATTAAGAAATATATAAAGATAAAAGGTTGTACAAGTCTTTGATAATTTAACTTGTTCTACAAAGTAGTTTCTGCACGAGAAAATGAAATTAAAACGAGAGTAAGCAACTTTAAGAACGAATCAATAATGTATCTTATATTGAACCTTGGCTAAATTATATAAGTACTCTTGAACTTTAACATTTGTTTGAAAATCCTCTTTGGCCCACGGTGCAGCCTCACTTTCTTCCTCCGACGAGCAAGCACGACAGCATCTCGTCTCCTCCTCGTGCTTCGATTGCATGTGATGTCTTCTCCATTGTTCGTCTCTCTGTTTTTTTGGTGAACAATCGAGGTCACAACTTAGACAATCTTTCTTCCTCCCTTGAACATGCTGCTCGTTGGTTTGATTGTGGCAAATCAACCATCCCCTCCAACCAAGAAGATGATGTTTATGGCGCGATTGAGGGGGGAAACACTTATTTTGGTCTATTGATCAAAAGCTGGATCGGTTGCAAATGGTTTCTGGCACAAACCATATCGTTTCTTGACCCGATTTGGTGCTTCATAGCCTTAATTTTTCCGTCTTGTTGTAACAGAGGATTGACTTGTTTCTTCTCTTTATTGATCCGGCCTTCATGGCCTTCTCCCCTTCTTGTAACTCTTTCATAACATCAATGAAAAGTTCTCGTTTTCTAAAAAAAAAAAAAAAAAAAAAAAAAAAACTTTTGTTTGAATATAACTATATTCTTTCAAAAGTTGCAATAAACATTTCAAAATTATCCTTGGAGTAGAAATTTGAATGTTGGACATAAGATCTATGTAGAGGTCGGTGTCTAATATGCTTGGTTGTTTGGACTAAGTTTGACAAATCAATATTTAAACATGTTCACTTTTGTCGAACTTCTTAATGTTTTTTTTGTTTATTTAAAAATTCCAAAATATTTTTGAAACATTTATGAAAGACTTAAGGGTAATGTTTTGATTTTTGATAGAATAGATGTATTTCTTAAACAAAGGGGAAAGTTGGAGTAAAATTTATAACCTAGCCATTAAACCATTCTTCATTGGACAAAGGTACACTTGAGGGTTAGGGGTTTAACTATGGAATTGCTGAAGTACAAAGTCAGACCAACTTATTAACCCTTGAAATCCAAGCTTTTTCACTTAGGTCATGAGATCCCAAATCTTCATCTTAACCCAATGTCTAATTTCCTAGATGAGGGGGGTGTTCAAATTACTATTTAATGGAATGAGGTTTAAAGAATTAAAAGAGATCTGTATTTGTTAAAATTTAGAACAATAACAGAACTTATTTGAATTCTACTACTAGTAATGTGGCTATTTTTTTGGTTAAAGGGATGCTTGAATTTAGTTTAGTAACATCTTTTTTTAGGTCATCAAAGGAGATTTGTGTTATGGGTGAATTTGAGCTCGAAATAATGGGTCGTCCCGGCTGGCTCGGACTCGTAGAGCGAGGCCCAAGACACTAAGAAGCCTACTCTTAATTAAGAATGGACAACCGAGCCAAGTAGCGACGAACCCATAAGGACACACGAATTCTCGAACCACCCACGAAGACACTCAAGACAGCCCGCGTATGGAGGCACGGGGGCCAGCACATGCAGGCGCCCAGGCGAGCGGGCCGGCATGCCCCCCCTCTGCGCGTGCAGAGAGCGTCTGGCAGGCGCTGACCCGGTTGGGTCAGCCGTGGTCTGGTTGGACCAGGTCGGGTCGACCCGACTCGGTTTGACCCGTTTCGCCTTTTTGGCCATATCTTCCCCGTTTTAGTTCCGATTGGCGCGCCATTTTTGCCTATATTCATTATTTTTCCTTATCTACACGTAGACCTTATTTGGGCCCGACCCAAGAAGGAAAGTTTGCTTAAAATAGAAATATTCACCCAAATAGGAGAATATTTCTATTTATTAATATTTATTTATTAATATTCGCCTCCTATATATATATGCAAGTCATTTAGTCAAGGGGTAAGCTATTGAAAATCCTAAACTCGACTCTCCTACCTACCTCTTTCAATCTCGACTGACTTAGGCATCGGAGGTGGCGTGGCTCACACCACATCGGTGTCTAGTTCTTGTTTGTTTTGCAGGTCTCGGCATCAACAGTTGGCGCCGTCTGTGGGGACGAGTTCGTGCTTTGTCTAGAAACAAATTGCTAACGCTGCTCTTCACCATCGAAGATGAGTACGAGTTCTAATAACCGAGGTCAGGAAGTCGAGTCTGACGACGAGAGACATCTTAGAAGGATAGCTGCCCGAGTTGGTACCGAGTCAGAACATAATCCAAGAACAGGCGGGGTCGTGCAGACCACAATCGAGGAGAGCTCGTCTGATCTAAAGGTAGCTGCGTTGGAAAGAAGGGTGCAAGACATGTCAGAGGTGATTGGACGACTAACTGAGTTGTTCCGCACACCGCCACCAGTCATCCCTAGGTTGATCCAAAGGTAGAAGCAGTCAACAAGATCATAAAAAAGAACTTAAAAACCAAGCTGGAAACCTTCAAAGGCGCCTGGGTTGATGAACTCCCAAGGGTCCTATGGGCATATAGGACAACGCCCAGGACCTCGACAGGCGAAACACCTTTCTCCCTTACATACGGGGTCGAAGCTGTAATCCCAGTTGAGATCAACCTCCCTTCACCTCGAACAAAATTCTACAGCCCAAGTCAGAACGATCAAGAGTTGCAGCTGAATCTGGACTTGTTAGAAGAACAAAGAGAAGCAACACGGATCCGCGTGGCTGAGTACAAAAACTGAGTTTCTAGGTACTACAACTCAAAAGTGAAGATCAGACGTTTCAAAGAAGGTGACCTAGTACTAAGAAAAGTCATGCCAAATACTAAAAATTTGAAGGACGGTTCGATGGGTCCAAATTGAGAAGGGCCTTACTTGATTACCAAAATTGTGCGCCAAGGCACCTACCACCTCCAAACGTTAGACGGTGCTGCGATACTACATCCATGGCATGCTGAGCATCTCAAGAAATATTACCAGTGACAGAGCAAGCCTAGACAGTTAACTTAGACTACAATTGCTATTCCAATTCTTTAGTTAATAGGAGTTATTGCTTTTCTTTCATAATGTGTTTCCAGACTAATTCGACATGTTGTTTCGTTATTACCTTTTAATACAATACAATTCAAGTCATTTCTACTTCTACTATATGTGTTTAAGTACAATTGTCTTGAATGGGGGCAACTAGGCTACCTAGGTGGGTAAGGCTAAGGTTGCTATCCAAACTCAACTACAAAGGTAAGGCCAACTAGGCTACCTAGGTGGGTAAGGCCAAAGTGGCAATCCAAACAGGACTACGAAGGTAAGGCCAACTAGGCTACCTAGGTGGGTAAGGCCAAAGTGGCTATCCAAACTCAACTACGAAGGTAAGGCC
>JBBMKA010000021.1:10129660-10154489 GCA_037833695.1 Sechiopsis laciniata | reverse complement strand
TTAATTGAAAATTTCGAATAAGTCAAAAAATCTGCCTTCTTTTTGCAATTGGTTTCAAATCTACCCTTTTTCTCTAACGAACTTTTAAATTCTACCCCAGACTCCTAATTTCCCCGTTTTTTTTCTCTGTCATTTGTGTATTATATCAAATCCAAAATCATTCTATTTATTCACTAAAGATACCTTATCAACAATTAATACAAACTAAATACAATGATGACTGATATATAACATAATTATTTAAAAAAAATATATATTATGTTCAAAATATCCAAAGAAACTCCTGCTCACGGTTAATGAAAATTAGGAGTCCACAGAAAAGGTTAAAGAAAAAAGAAGAAAAAAATAGCATTATTTGCCCTAAGACAAATGAAAATGAAGTATTATATCCTTCCTAAACAAAAGTGGGGCAAAATCTCAACGAACATAACATTTACAACAAAGGGTTTGTGGTTGTGGCAGCCTATTAGAGTCAAAACATTGAAATAACACAATTTTCAAACTCTTATACAAAAATGGCTTCAAATTTGGCACATGGGTTATCTTCCACATGTCTTCTGAGATCAGAATCCCCTTTAAATTTGAATGTATATAAAGCTTGCCTCTGTGTCAACCCAACTGGGTATATTTTATACAACCTTAATTCATCCCCTCCTTTTATGCTTTCAGGCCTTTCTTGCTTCCAAATTGGTTCATGCTTCAAAGATTTGAACTTTGAAACCACTGCTGATGCCAACCCTTCTACTGTCATATTACTGGACCTGCAAACTAAGGTCTGAGATATTCTCTTCTTCTGATAAAGAGGCAGAAAATATTTATGATTTACAGTCATAAATCCACAAAAGAAAAATTATCTATTATCAGTTTTTTTACATTTCTCTCTCCTTTTCATATCTCTGTAAGTGTCCAAATTAACTTGTAGCTATCTCGACTTATTTTACAAGACAACCTAGCGTGTTATGTGCAAATCCTACTTAGAGTCTTCGTGTTATGTGCAAATCCTACTTAGAGTCTACGGATCACTTGTGTTTGTTCATTGCCTTTTTGCTTGGCAGTTCTGAGCTTTATGCTGGAAGCTTTTGATTGATCTGTGTCTCTATCACATAACATTTTTTTTTTTTTAAATTCCTTTCAAAGGCCTAAAGAAATCTATCTAGTTGATGATTGTTCAGGCTTTCTTATGGAACTTCTAGTTGGAGCAGAACAAAATAACTTTTAGAGATGTATAATTTAATGTCTTTCTATGGTGCAAGCACATGTTTTTATTTGGATTTCTTTCTTCTAAATTACTAAATATTCTTTTGTTCATTTCATTCATTAATGAAATCATTTCTTTTTTAGAAAAAAACTTAACCTTCCAACTCTATTATATTTGGTTGCTATAGAAATAGATAGTCATCATAGATTGAACTTATTTCTCTGAATCATATTATTACCATTGTAGATTGAACTTATATTCCTCTAATCATATTATTATTTCATTATTTTCCTGGCTCAAAGCCACTAGATTAATCCAAATCCTGATTACACAAAATCTAACTATTTAAATTCTCCTCTTCACAATCTTTAAAAACCAAAAACGGTTGAAACAAACTTAGTAAATCCCATAACGAATTTCCCAAGGCAGTTTATACTATATCAACATAGGCTGGAGGGTGCTAAGCCCAGCTTTGTGGTGAAATTTGTTCCAAGAAAAAAATAGACAACTCATGTGATCCAGTAATCTTGAAAAGAGTAGATGGATTACCTCAAGAAAATGGACTCCGAATAAAACCTTTCTCTTTCTCTTACATACAAGTGATAAACGGTCTCCGAACCTCTGGTGCATTTACAAGGTCGCTTTTTGAACGCTAGACCCTTTTCTTCTTTCTCATGAATACCAGTTGCCAAATGAATACAAAGGCGACATGACGAATGAACTGCCGCCATGTCCAATAGTGCCTTGAAAGAATCAGATGGACCCTCATATTTCCACCTAAAATGGGAAAGACCAGATAAACAAAGTTGTGATGGAACATCAGAAAATAGACCTCATAATAGCCTACACAGAACAAACAAATATATTTTGCTTTTTATATATGTTGAGACACGCCTTGAACCGTTCGATGCCTGATGGGGGCTAGGGGCAACGCCCCCGAAACCTAGATGAAATAGGTATTTGGGCTTATGCTTCTGCATATGGCTTTAATATATTTAGGCTTATTTCGTAATAGGGTTTTATGATAGTGTATTATATAAACTCGCTTAAAACTCTAGTGTCTGTTGATCGACATTTTATATTCTTATCTCCTAAAGTAATCAAATCGTTCTCTCCTCCTTCCGTGGATGTAGATAACACACCGTTAATGAACCACGTAAATTCTGTGTGTTTTCTCTCACGTTTTTACAGTTTTTCTTTTGATTGTTGTTGCCGTTTTCATTACAATATATGTGACTGTCCAAACCAGGTTACATGCACCTCAACTTTTCTTACAGGACATACAGCTTGACCTTACAATATTTGCATGTCATGAAAATACGTAGGAAATTATTACTTAGATAGGTGGCCAGTATAGGTTAAACCTATAACCTTTGGGATTCCCAAGATCCTCTTTGACACCAACTGATGATGGTTACAAACGAATTTATATAAAAGAATAAAATACCTCCTTTCTCAAGACAGATTTAAATTTCACCTTAAAGAATTGTTGAAAGCATCAGGATTTGCTGCAAGGTATTTCATAGAGTTGGCAACAGACCCAACATCTGAAAGCTCCTTGATATGCAAAATTGAAGTAGGTGAAGGAGCAAACTCTTGAATATTTGGAGCTCCAATAACCACTGGAATGGCTCCTAAAATAACGACAAGAAAAAGAAAAAAAGATAACCTTCATTAATATAAACAATCAAGCATCTGTATTACATTCTAATACAAGGATGGAATTTTGGAACAATAAATGATATAAATCCTAATCCAGAACCCATAAGACAACTTGTAACATAAAATTGAAAACATGAGTGAATAACTCTCAACCAACTCTTCATCGTTGCAGACTATAATTCAATTAATGTTTAGCATATAAGAGAAGCATAAGACCTCGTCATTGAGGGAAGCGTAGGAGGAAGTGAATAGTTCTAATTTTTCATACCAGCAACTAGAGATTGGAAATATTTTTCTGTCACATAATCTTCCTCGTTGGAGTTCTCAAAAGCTAAGCTGAACTTGTAGCGCTTCAGAGTTTCCAATTTGTTCACTGCAAAGAGCAAATTAGAAATGTGTATTACAAATTTCTCACTACGATATATAATCGTAAGAATCAAAATTTTGACCCCGAAATTGTTTCTTTGTCAAAAAAAAAAAAAAAATCAAAATTTTTACCCCACCTGCAAGTTTAACAACCCAATATTTCATATAAGCATATCCAACCCATTATCCTTTTAATTTTATTTCCAATTGGAAGTTTTTCTTGTAATGCACCAATTGGTGATTGGAGTATCTCCTCCCGTTCATATCATTCACCAAAAAAAGAGATTATCTGAATACCATAAAGTAAAGTATACTCTCTAAAAGCATACATTTTAAATCAAAATGAAAATAACCCACTATCTTATGAAAAAGCTTTTCATTCAAATATCTTCTCAAACCAACCAATCAAGTTTTTATCAGATGAAACTCATTTGTTCGCCCTCCTTTTTTTCCTCTTCGTGTTCGCAGTTCATAGGTTCACATTTTAATTTGTATCTCAGTTACTTGATGTAAATAATTTTAATTTAGATTGAAACTTTATCATGCTTTTTTATTCTTTTTACTAAATATGAATCCTACATATCTTGAGTGTCTTAATGTGCATCCTTCACATGTTTCAAACGTAACCAAAATAGAAAATCATCAAATGCCAATAGAGTGCTTCCATGTCTCAAAACAATAAGCAGTGTGTGCTATGCTACCTAGCTCACACTATAGCGATTTGAAAGATAGCAAAACTTAGAAACACGCGCTTATCATCCTAAGCACAAAACTGCATTAACGGCTGATATAAAATCCATCAAATAGAATACTAGAATCAAATTAGACCGAACAAATCATGAGAAGAGCCCTTCTTAAGAACAAACAATAAGATGAGAGCTACTCATAGAAGAAGAGAAACTGATAACTATGTGATTTAATAACAAAAACAGATTATAAACAACAAGCAAACAAGAATGAACCTTAAGAACCAGTGACTTAACAATGAATAAAACAAAATTATATTTGCAGTCACAAGAAAAACTTGATTACTGCACCTTTGCTTCCATCACGATTTCTGTGGCAACCACCGTATGAATCTATTGTGATATTCAGCTTTTCAAGAGCCTTGAGAGCTTCCAGACGGAAGTTACGAGCAGCACAATTTGAAATGAAAGCAGCTGCAAGGGCACTTTCATTCTTTGCCTGCACTGGAGCCATGATATCATACTCGGCCCAGGAGAAGTATCCAACCGGTATATCTGATGAGAGACTGGTGGTCATTATGATACCATAACCCTTCCTACAAAAAAGCATGAAAGACCATGTTAGAGATTTCAGAGGATAAAAAAAACAGAGCATATGGCTCTTTTATTCCCAAGCTTACAAGAGGCTTGAACTCTCCTTTTTCATTTTTCTACCTACTCTCCTCCCCCAGCTCCATTTCCTTCATATGGTAACTGCTTCCCACAACCAACCGCCATATTCCTATTACAATAAACTAACATTAAGTAACAAGGCTATAATAACTACCAGCCCAACAACTACAACAGGTTTCCAATTATCTCAACCTATAACGCATAGTACACTCTTCGGGCTCTTTTTTTCTTGTAGGCAGATCAGACTAGAGTTTAGGTATATCAATTCCCTACTTTGACATCCAAATGTTGTAGGGTCAAGCGGTATGTCCTGTGAGAATAGTCGAGGTGCACATAAGCTAGCACAGACACTCGATATAAAAAAAAAAAAAAAAAAAACCCATCTTTATATTATCCTTGAAGTGAAATTCAGGGTAGCAACATGGGATTTCCAATACGTATTGTGCAATTCTTGACCAAGGCATTAAATTATGGCCTCAAGATTAAAACTGTTAACCCCCAAAGCTAACAAATGAACCAAATGTATTTCCAAAGATGAGAGCCCAAGCTACCTTTCATTAGTAGTAATGGGAACACATGAAAAATAGGTGAATTCTAGCATCATCTAATAACATAAACGATTAGCTACCATGCCCGCTCTAGCAATACCTCAGAGCCAATTTATCATTGTATCTTGCTGACATGATAAATTGGCCTGCCTAAGCTCAAGAAGGAACCCCACATTTCATTCAACCACATAAGTTTCCGTCTTTCTTGGTGTTTAGAGCAAATGAAATTTTAGATCAGCTACAACCAGAGCTCTAAAGGAGTGTCCAAAAAAAGAATGAAATTGCCATATTTCTTTAGATGGTCCACGACTTCCAATATTCTACTGTTATCTTAAACTCAGACCAATCTTTGATAATTTTCCATCAATCAAAGCCATAGAAAAAATGGCATTGTTTACCCTCAGAATTGACTAAGCTTTTAAAGCTTCCTCGCTTTCCTTGTGCTCTTCTCCTCGTGCAAACTTTTGCATACCACTAGTTCAACCCTCACATTTGGTACTTCATAAACTTCAATCCCTTCTATGAGGATCATGATATATCCCCTTCCTAAATAACTTTTGTATCTCACTCTAAAAGGAGCTTAATGCCCTCTGCATCCCCTCAAAATCCAACTCTAGCTTATCTTCCATATTTCTCAACCTCCTTTCCATCCTAAATTTCCATTTCCACCACACCCACATCTCCTTGAAATTAAGATTGGTTATTTTACTTTCCAAGCTTTAAAAGGCTTGGACTCCTTTCACATTTTTCTCTCTAACCAACTTTCCACATATCTCCCTCTTGGCTTTGGTGACTACTTCTCCCAGCTAACGTTCAACCAAGCACCATAACCCACTTGCAACTATCTACCTATAACAGTAACAGCCAAGCCAATGAAACCTTTACAAATCCCCAATTTGCTTGACCTGTCATATACAACCCTTCTGGCAGCCTTCCTTTTATGCCCTTTGTTTCCTGCTTTGGTAAATCGAACCAGCCACCTTCCTCAACTAGATAAGTTTTTCAGGCCTTTTATTCAGATTGACTATTGCAAAACAACCAACCATGCATGGTTTTTGTAATCATACATGACACTGACGCCCAAATATTTTATTTCCTGGGAGTTAATTGAAAAACTAGAAATAAACATTAAATATGTTCTTAAGAAAGGGGAAAGTTTTGAACTTCAGACAACATAATGGAAAGATAAGAGATTGTGCTTACCCACCCTCGTGCCTGGGCAATATTGTTCTCTGTATAATATAGAGCTGATTCCATGGATCGAAGAATTGAAGGCGTTTCTCTCTGGGGATTTAAACCAAAACCAGCATCGGAATCTTTACTTGGATTGATCTCAAATCCACATCCTATGGCACAAGACCTCCTCCCCTACATAGAACAATTAACTATAAAGGTTTAGATTTATTTTTATTTTTATTTTGCAATAACAAACGAAAATTAGGATATTACAAGAAATCAAGCTCAACAAGAATATAGTTAGATAGTCACCCTGAAATCTATACAATGAATTTTAGTATCTTGGAAAAAATTTAAGCATGATATAGACATATTCAACCGATGTGGGTTCGCCTAGTGGTCAAGAGGGTCTTGGGGAACTAAGAGGTTATGAGTTCAATTCATGGTGATTATCTATCTATGCATTAGAGCAAACCAACCCAACCCACGGTCTTATATTTTCGAATTGGGTTGGATTCTTGAGTTGTGTTAATCTCCTCTTTCATCCATAAAACAAATTTGTTCACATCATAATTATATAAACAAATAAATAACAGATAGATAATATTCTACTTGAACCTATATATTATTTATCAACACGCTAAAAATTTATCTTATTAATTAATTTCTCTTCTCGAAAATTAGAAAATCATAATCCAACTCAACCCAAATAAAATTATAACTCAACCGATTTTGTGGGTTGGATGGTTCTTTTGTACCCTTTCTACCAGAGTATACAGAACATTTCATAACGCAATCAACAATCCAAAACAAGAAACAAACCTCATCAGAACCAGAAATCAATATGGGATCCTTTAGGAAATCCCGGGAATACGTCACGGCATCTTCTTTCTCCAACCATTCCTCACAAATCCCCAATTCCGAAACCCGATCTCCGTCGAACGACCGGGAATCGAAACCATCAACACCGGCGATCAATCCACGGGAAGGCGGGGATCGGTAGAACAAGTCGGCCCACGAATCGACCATGGCTACATTTTTGGCAACATCAAGCCGACCCAGAAACAGAATCTCTGCCACGACGACGAGAGCGATGAACAGAGGCATCGCGTTTGAGCATTTTTTCTTGGGTGGAATCGGAACCCCACTCGACACCGGCAACAATTCCTCTGCTGTGGCCCATGATTTGGACCCTCCTCTTTGATTAGCGAAAATGCCCATCATTCCAATTTCCCTAATTTGATTTCAATTTCCCCTGAAATTCGTAATTTGAGGATTTTGGGAAGAGCTTGCTCTTTTATCTGGTTTTCAACGTCTCGATCAGAAAGATCGAAGATCGTTATGAAATTTGTGTTATTTTAACCATTAAAAACATGGGTGGATGGGTGCACTCGTTCCTTTTTGCCCATAGCTATATAGGTCAGGTCTATTGTTCTTTAACAAAAAAATAGAAAAGTTTTTTTTTAATTTTTTTTTTTTTTACGTATTTGTGAATGTTCGGGTCACCTTGCACAAGTTATGTAAGCGATGTCTATTATTGCAAAACATATTGTCGAACTCTACATCATTTAAATATCAAATAAATCCATACAAAATTCATTCTTAAGTATGTGGTATCGTAATGATACTATTGTTCTCAGATTTCTTATGTATGTGGTATGATATTATCATTCTCAAATTTTTAATAATGCTCAATTTTAATATTTGAGATAAATTAATTATTATTTACCTAAATATTGAGTAATCTTGAATTCTAATATATGGATGTAGTCATTATTTTTAATTTAAAAAATAAATAAATATAAAAGTAAACTCAAAAGACACAATTAAAATTGAACATTACTAAAATGATGGGAAAATGTTTAATTTTAAACATAGAAACCAAATAAAATCTAGAATCCAAATCTAGAGACTACAAATATATATATATATATATATTAAATAAATGAATAAAATAAAATAAACATCATCTTTTAGGCTAGATTTGGTGGTAAACATTCACCATTAACTACTCAACAAATTCCACATCAAACCCTTTTTAAACTCGTTACTATTAACGACCACTCAATTTCTAGTAAAACTGCCAATAAAAAAACTCACTACTAACAACAATTTACAAACGAGTAATTAATTACCTCAGCTACTACCAACAACAATCTCTAAGCAAGTTGCTAATTATTCCAATCAGGGTTAACATCAATTTTCAAATGAGTAACTAATAACCTTAACTACCACTAAATCTTCCACTAGTAGCTTAAGGAATTCTTCAGATATGTGGTATAAGCTACAATGTCGTTGGTGAGTCGTGTTGGATCTAACACTCACTGCGAGTATGAGATCTTTGGGCGACATGATACTTTTCTCAGCAAATCCCGACCTATAGTAGGTTGCGCAAAGTGCCTAGAGTCATAAAACTCTTGTGGCATGGGTATTAGATAGAGAGTGCTAGTTAGATATTAAGGTTAATGGACTACGTAGAGGGAACACGCTCCCCTTCGTATGAAGATATATCTTTAGGCAAGATCACAAACTCTACTATAGAGTACTACTACTCTTAAATAAAATAAGAGCAAAATACTATTTTTAGGATTCCACTATTGTCCCGCATTGAAAAAAAAAACTACTTTTCTCATAATTAATTGGTTTTGAAATGGATGTCCCACGATATCTAATATGGTATTAAAGTTCATTAAATCCAAACAGATATTTAATCCAATAAAATGAATTTAAGATCCGATTTAAGATTTATGAAAACCCAAAAATAGACACCATCTTGAGGAGGCGTGTTAAGATCCAACTATTGTCCCACATTGAAAAATAATTAATCATCTCATGAGATAAAAATCTACACTATCTAATAGAATCCTCAAATGGAAAGTTGAATTAGAATGTAATCCGACAAAAAAATTAACACAAACAATCAGTTCATTAATCCAAAGACATCCTGGCACTTCACTCAATAGAATTATGTCACAATCACTAAATTGTTAAAGATGAGTGCAAAAGACACTAAAATGTGACTTTATCTACCAAGACCAATTCACGAGTTTGAAAATCTAAAATATAAGTTTAGTTCATGTGATTTAAAAAATAAAAAAAAAATTAGTTCTCATCATTTTAAAAACTAGATCTTAAGTCTATTTGATTTGAGAAAATATAGAAGTTAATCACTATGATTTTAAAAACTATAAATTTAATTTTTATGATTTGATAAAACCTACACAATAATCACTGTCGTTTCTAAACGTTAGCGAATTAAGTATTTACAAGTTCGTAACTATCATAAAGTGACTCAAGTGGTAAAAAATGATCTTGAGTCACACAAATTCAATCTATAAAAGCCACTTACTTATGTTGCCAGACATTAAAAAAAAAAAAAAAAAAACGAACAAAACCCCCGGTTTGTGGCCCCCGGTTGATCTTCAATCCTCCATCACCACCTGCACGTTCCACTGCCTATGAACACCCCGGTGACCACAATCCAAAATTCCCTCATCCCTCAACAGTTCCGGCGATTCATACAAGCCGATTGGGTTCAACATTTCGGGTAATGTTCGCCATAAACCCTACTTCCCTTTTCTTCCCTTCCAATCCCACCGCCGCTCGTCAACAATCCATCTCTCTAT
Source organism: Sechiopsis laciniata (assembly GCA_037833695.1). Classification (NCBI taxonomy): domain Eukaryota; kingdom Viridiplantae; phylum Streptophyta; class Magnoliopsida; order Cucurbitales; family Cucurbitaceae; genus Sechiopsis; species Sechiopsis laciniata. The sequence continues at coordinate 10,144,555 of JBBMKA010000021.1, read as the reverse complement.
CCCCTTTTTTCCTCCCTTTTCCGGCCGCTACCGGCGACGCCACGGCGGGCCCGTCATTTCCCCGGCTGTTTGCTGCCTCTGACGCGACCGGCGGCTTTCGACTTGGACAAGAGTACGATGGCGGCGATTTTGCCGGAGCAGGGAAGTCTGGTAGCGGAAATGGCAGCGTCAAAGTGAACGCCATGGAGAAAAAATGGTCGCGGGATAGAGAGAGTTACTTGGTCGATGATGCCGACGTTCTTCCTCTTCCAATGACTTATCCGGATTCTTCCCCTGTCTCGCCGGAGGAGATTGATCGCCGGCTTCGGTGTGATCCTCAAGTCGAGGTCTGTAATTCGCTTCATAACTTTTGATATGGTTCTTCTGTATTCGTAGTATCGACTTTTTGGTTCTGGTGCTTTTTGTTTTACATAATTTTGCGTATTGTAGAAAGTGATTTGTGGTGGTGCCCTAAAACGTATGTTCTTGATTCATTTGAGGGGCTACTTTGAATTGCTGTAGAAAGCAATTTTGTAGATTGATTTTATCATCTGGAAACCTGAGGTTTTCTTGTAACAGTTAAAGTTAAAGCATTGATAAACATCATGAGTTTTTTTTTTTTTTTTTTTTTTTTTTTTTCTCTCCGTGATTGTTTGGGCCAGCTTTCACACACCTCGACTAATTTCACAAGACATCCCTCCTGACCTTTCAAAATTTGGATGAAAGGGAAACCCATAGGAAATTAATTCCTAGGTAGGTGGCTACCATGGATTGAACTCATCACCTTATGCACTCCGAGGCAAACATCATGAGTTAGGGGTAGTGGTCAAGAAAGATCTTGGGGAACTAAGAGGTTATGAGGTTAAATGTTAATCCATGGTGGTCATCTGCCTATTAATTAATTTTCTTCGTCTTTCTTGACACCTGCAAATATTGTAGGATTAGATGGTATGTCTCCTAAGGTACGCGTAAGCTGACGTGTACACTTACTGATAAAAAAACAGTTAAATCATTAATATAATCAACCGACCTTAGAATGCTTTAGTTGAAGACTTGGGTTTTGAAGGTGTACTCCCCTCAAGATCCCATTATCGAGACCCACTTATGACATTCACCTCTCGTGTCTCCATTCCTTCGATGTCTCCCAGTGCCTGACCTAGGTATGTGGTTACCTTGGGTATAGTGGAGCGAAGCTCCGATTTCCCGGCTTCCAAAAAAAAAGAAAAAAAGTGCTTTAGCTGAGTTTTATCACCTCAAATTTAGACTGCATTGGTGGGTTTTAAGCCCTTTTTTCAATCTCACGGCTATACCAGTTATGTTATCTCAATTTTGGAGTTTTAGATTTGAAGCCATTCTTGTAATTTGTAGGATTGTAAAGAAGTGGTGTATGAATGGACTGGCAAGTGTCGCAGTTGCCAGGGGTCTGGATATGTTAGCTATTATAACAAAAGGGGAAGAGAGACCACTTGCAAATGTATACCTTGCCTTGGAATTGGTATTCTTCTTCTTTCTGTTCTATTTTTCCTATAGAAACAAACACATAATGTAAACAATAGGGTATTGCAATGGATGTTATGTTATTGAGGTTTTAGTGACAATCATCATATCGCGAAAAGGTAACATTTGATGTTCACAATATAATAACATTCTCATGCTCATATTCTTATTGAGCTCAACAACACATGGAGTGGGGGATTCGGTCTTTTAACCTCATGATCAAGGGGAGCTATACTTAGGTTGATGTTAATATTCTTACTTAGATTGATTTTCTTTTCAATTATTAGTAATAGTTCTCGCTTGCAATCTTCATTGATGTGCTTTTGGCTATGGATCATATGAGCATGTTGGTAGGAGTCCAAATGAATACCTGGGAATTTATATTCATCATTTGAAGTTCTTTTGAAGAATGAATAATAGTCCTTGCCTTTAATCTTCACATTTGATAATTTGGTAACAGTAGCTTCATTATTCTGCTTTCATCTAGATCAGGGACTTTGATCATTCTGGATTCATATGTACCTCAGATATATATATAGATATTCGTGAGTGTTCGGATCAACTTAGCACATTTACAGGACAAATTAAATGACCCTAGTGTTAAGGAAACTTATAAGAATTAATTTCTAAATAGACGAGCTTCATATATTGAACTCATAATCTTTTAATTCTCAAAAAAAAAAAAAAAAAAACTTATAATCTTTTGGTTTCCTAAGACCCTCTTGACCAATAGACCAAACCATAATGTGAGAAATATCGGTTAAAAATGGTGTTTCTTCCCCAACCGAAGCTCTTTAGCTTTTCGAATGAAATATTCATGCATTTTGCTACAGAAAAACATCCGACTCTTAACGGATATTGAATACACTGACACTTCCAACAATTTTTCTTTGTATGCTAATTCCTGCTTCGCATTTCATCACATTTTCTACCTGTATATCGATATAATTTCTCCATGCTTTTGTTGCTTAACAAATCAATATTTTGACAATATTGTGGTGCACCTTTGAGAACATGATGGCTGCTTTTTCAAACCAAAATCTTAGTTCAAATTTGCCTTTCTGCTTGTTTGCAATTCTGCAGGGTATGTGCAGAAGATAACGGCTCGAAAGGACATTGAACTAATGGAGGATTTGGATAATGGTAAACCAAATTGATGGTGATTCAATGCATTATTTACTCTCTTTTGGAAAATTGTGCATCTCTCTTAACTTCACCCTTGAAGGGTTGTAATTTTTCCCACATAAGTTATAATTTAGAATAGCCTCTGTATTTGATGACAGACAACATAAATAATGGAGAGAGTACTGCAAATTTGGCAGTGAGTTTAAGCTTCAATCTTGCCTATCCTTTGGATTAAGTCATGATTCCGTGTTACCATTCTGCATATAGTTTGTTTGAGATACTATTTTCCTTATAATTTTGTAGAAGAAACCCAAAGTTGCTGTATTGTAACAAAAAGATATTAAGAACACTTCCAATTTTTTGAGTGATAATATTATTTTTGGATCATGAATGGAATGGGGTCATAACTTTTTGGAGATTCAAGATTTGTTTTGACCGCTGAACCAATCAATTCAACTCATGATGTTTCTTTTCAATAATTTAAAATAATAATAATTATTATAGGATGTAGATTCAACTCCCAGAGAAGGCTTCTTGTCAACTATGTTTTGGTTGATTTTTTTAAAAATATTTTAAGTTATTTAAAACTGTAACTATTAGGTTAAAATACCAATTAGGTAAGTTTTGTTTTATTTTGATTCTTGAATTTTTAAATATTTCATTTTTTGTAAATTTATGAATGAGGTATGAATATATAAATTATTGTGAATAATGTTTTCAACTTGTAAGGATAGCTTAGTTCGAAGAACTTTAGACTGAAAGTCGCGTGTTTGATCTACACTAACCGCATTTTTTTAACACTTTTCAAATATTTTGACTTGAATTATTCTTTCCATGGCTACAAATAAGACAAATTTAATAATTGATCCCAACCAAGACTTGAGTTATAATGGTGAAAAATTCTTAGATCAAACTTAGAATCTATGATGGTTACTCTTAGATCCCAAGAATTAACTTGATTAAGATTAATCCAATGATATGATTTAACTTAAATAAGATTTAAAAGAAAATCAATTCCAAATTTGTTTCAAGAAAATACAAGTTTTAATTTTCAATAATTTACCCAAAATGAAACTATTACAACTATTTTTTAAAGGTCCTTTTATAGGAAACAAGACATAGAAAACCAACGCACATCTGCGAAGCTTAAATGCTCAACAAAAATAGATATAAGATTAAATAGATTCAACTAATATAAGTAGTCACTTTTACTTCTCAATTTTGAAAAGTTTCAAAATTACATCTGAACTTTATAAAATGTTTTATAAATATTTTTGTCGTTAAATTTGATGGAAATCGTTATAGTTTTGTTTAAAAAATGACCCTAAACTTTTAAAATCTTTAAAAATACTCATCTAAAAGTTATTTTAAAAAACATCTTCACCATTAGGTTTTAAATGAAAAATGTTAATTTTTTTGAATAAATATATCATTGACGAATCATAAATATTAAAAAAATCTTACTCTAAGACAATTATTCTTCTTTTTCACTTTAAACATTTTTTTTTTCTATATAAAAATTAATGATAATAAACATATATTATTTGAAAGATAGTATGTCAACTAAACTATATAAATTCAAAATTCATAACCATTATCATCTCTTCACTAGTCAAATACTAAAAAAAAATTAAATCTTTGTTGGAATGAGTTTTTTTTTTAATTCAACAATTGTTGGGATGAGTTTTAAAACCTAAATTTGGTAGGTTCAGGTAGAGTGTTTTGAGTTGAATCGTAATTTATCATTGTTTTTATTTGGTGGGATTGATTTCTAACTTAAATTATTTAAATAATTTAGCTTCCTAAATATTTGTATTTAATGTCAAACTTTAGAGATGAACAATAAATTCTCGATAACCTATAATGTCTTCCAAATTAAGATTTTTTTTGTTTAACATTGCATCAAGATTTTTCTCGAGAGTTGTGGGGGCGTTTGGAGACACTTGGAAACTGCTTAAAATGGAAAATTCTAAGCTGGGCTCGTCAGGGACGAGCTTCAATTGCTAATAAACGAGGACTCTTTTTTTAAAAAAAAAATTTCAACACTTTTATTTTTAAATATGTTGTAATTTTAAATTAGTAGTATTTTTATAATTAATTTTATTTTTTTGTTTATCAATTTATTTAGATCTTTTATCTCTTTAATATTTTTCTCAATTAATTAATTAAAAATGATTTTTATTTATATAATAAAATGTTTTTAAAATGTTTTTTTTTTTTAAATTAAAAATCAAAGATAATTTTATAATCGATTTCTTATTTCAAAAATATATTTCGTAATTTAAAATAGTTTCATAATCAATTTTATTTTTTGTTTAAAAATATTTATTAATGTTTTTTGCGTATATTTAATATCATTAAGTTTGAACTATTTAATTATAATTTATTCTTCATCACATAATATCATTTTTCAAAATATGTTTTGTAATTTGAAATTAACACTAATTTTTTTTTAAACAAAAATTAACACTAATTTTGTAGTTGGTTTATTTTGTTTCTAAAATTTTATTTATTTTTATTGATTTAAAATAATATCATTAATTCACTAATCATCTTAAATTAGTTAATTTGTAAATTTATTGAATGAGTCGGTGGCGCAATTAGTAATGTGGTTTGGTGTTAATCCATTTTCATTCCACGGTAAAAAAAAAATCATTGATTCGATGGTAGTATTTGTTAAGGATCTTAGTCTCTCCCATTTTATCTAAGTTCACCAAATAGAGATTGTTCCTATATGTGAAATTGGCTCCAACCTTATCAACATTATGAAAAACAATGAAGAAATGGAGTGAGAAGATTAAGAACAAAAAAAAATCAATGATATTTAATTGAATAAAAGTTATTCTCTATTTATAGAGAAATACAAGCAAAAAAATAAAACTGTTACAAATATTTATTAAATGTCAAATAGTTGAGCATGCGTTCCAATACAAAAATACTCTAAGAAGCTTTGAATGACTTTTACAGGAAACAATCCATAGAAAACGAAGTCAATTACAGAAAGATTTAAATGGCCGAACAAAAACCAAATACGATTAAATAGATCCAACTAATATAAGAAGTCATTTTACTTCTAAATTTTGAAACGTTTCAAAAATACCTCTGAACTTTATAAATGTTTCATAAATATCTTTGCCGTTAAAATTTGATGGAAACCGTTTTATTTAAAAAAATGCTTCTAAACTTTAAAAATACTCATCTAAAAATTATTTTAAAAGAATATATTCATCATTGAGTTTTAAATGAAAAATGTTAAATTTTTTTTTGAATAAATAATATCATTGGCAAATCATAAATATTAAAAAAAAAAAAAAAATTTTACTCTATAACGATTATTCTTCTTTTTCACTTTATACAATTTTTTTTTTTCTATATGAAAATTAATGATAATAAACAATATTTTAAAAGATAGCAGTGACAATTTGTTCAACTAAACTCTATAAATTCAAAATTCATAACCAATATTATCTCTTTACTAGTCAAATACTAAAAAAGACTAAATCTTTGTTGAGATTTTATTTTTATTTTTACTTTTGTATTAATATATTTTTTTAATTAGGCAATTGTTGGGATGAGTTTTAAAACCTAAATTGGGTAGGTTCAGGTAGAGTTTTTTGAGTTGAATGGTAATTTATGATAGTTTTATTTGGTGGGATTGATTTCTAACTTAAATTAGTTAAATAATTTAGCTTCCTAAATGTTTGTATTTAATGTCAAACTTATGAACAATAAATTCTCGATGACTTATAATCTCTTTCAAATTAAGATTTTTTTTTGTTTAACATTGCATCAAGATTTTCCTTGAGACGTGTGGGGCGTTTGTGACATGCTTCCTGAAATGTCTTGAGTTCGAGACACTTGAGAACGGTTTAAAATAGAAAATTCTTAAGTATCGTAGGTCTGAGCTGGTCGGAGAACAAGCTTCAATTGTTAATAAATCTAACTCTTCCACCAAAATGAGGATTCATTTTTAAAATATTTTTTTTTAAATTAGTAGTATTTTCATAATTGATTTTATTTTATTTTTATCATTTTATTTAGATCTATGATCTGTCTAATATTTTTCGCAACTAATTAATTAAAAATTATTTTCATTTATATAATAAAATATTTTTAAAACGTATTTTTTGAAATTTAAATCAATTACAATTTTATAATCAATTTCGTATTTCAAAAATATATTTCGTAATTTAAAATAGTTTCGTAATCAATTTTATTTTTTGTTTAAAAATATTTATTAATGTTTTTTTGCATATATTTAATATCATTAAGTTTGAACTATTTAATTATAATTTATTCTTCATCGCATAATATCATTTTTCAAAATATGTTTTGTAATTTGAAATTAACACTAATTTTGTAGTTTGTTTATTTTGTTTTTAAAATTTTATTTATTTATATTCATTTAAAATAATATCATTAATTTATCATTAATTCATTAATTATCTTCAAATTAGTTAATTTGTAAATTTCAAGTAGAACTTAGAATTTTGGAATTTTTAAATACGCCAACTAAATCTTTTGTAGAAATTAAACTTGGTGCCCTTGTATACGTAGCTACCACAGGTATTGTATCGACTGGTCGAATCTGCATTTGCAGTATTTTAGCCTACGAACCCTTGGATCAAAACGTGGTCATATTTGTTAAGCATCTTAGTCTCTCCTAGATGTGAAATTGGCTCCAGCAATGAAGAAATGGAGTGGGAAGATCAAGAACAAAACATAAAAAACACGCCGGACAAGAGAATGGATGAGTGATGAAGCACTAAAACGATACAAACGAATCTTACATTTAATAGAATAAAAGTTAAATAATGCATAAAAGTCATTAGAGAATTACAAGCAAATTTAAAACTAAAATCCAAAAACGAAACTTAATGGATTAATCGAGAAATTATCCAACATTGACCCTATTGATACGATTTATATGGGGTTATATTAGAAATTAGATTAAGAATTTATTAGGTTTATCATACTAAGTTAAAATGTGATCATTTTTTGACATTTAACTCACTTATTTGAAAAAAAAAAAAATCGTAATTTTAAATATATTGTCACATTTTCTATTAAATTCATAAATACTAGAAAGAAAAAAAAAATGTAATTCGAATGTTAAATATATTGAAAGGGCGTTTTTTTTTAAAAAAAAAATTAAATGGATGACAAAATAAAGTTAAAGAGACACAATTGCAATAAATTAAATGGTTAATAAATTCGTAAATTATAATAAATTTTGGAATATAAATAAATTTTTTAAAAAGTTGTTGTTACTGACCATTACTACTATAAAAGTAACTTTTCATCACCATTTCCTTCTCAACAAATAATTTATATTTGTTGAGATATACCTTGAACCATAAATTTAATTAAAATAGAATTTGAGCTATTCTATACTTAAATGAAATAAGATTTTGGTTTTTATATATTTGGACCTATTTGTAATAGAATTTAAGAGAGTGCTCTATATAAGCTCGTTAAGCACCCTATTTTCAGTAGATCAAACATTTGTATTCTTATCTCCCAAAGTTAATAAAACTATTCTCTCCTCTGTCCGTAGATGTAGCTAACACAACGTTAGTGAACCGCGTAATTCTGATGTTCTTCTTTTACGTTTTTTTATTGTTTTCGATTGATTGTTGATTGTTGTTTTCATAACAATCTGGTATCAGAGTCTAGGGTTCGTTTTTTCGCATTTGTTTTTCAACAATAGAATCAAAGATGTCTGATCTAAACGTGGAGGTCGACAAGTTTACTAGAGGGAACAGTTTTGGTTTTCTGGCAAATCAAGATGCGAGACTTGTTAAAGCAACATGGATTATGGAAGCCTTTTACTTCCAATTGGAAAAATCCGAATGTAGACGATGACGACGAGTTGCCGAGTCTGAAGGAGAAGACTCATTCGACAATATGCTGTGTTTGGCAGATAACGTCATCGCCGAGGTCGTCGATGAAGGGAAGGCTGCTGGTTTGTGGTTGAAGCTCAAGAGTCTATACATGACGAAGTCTTTAACAAAAAGTTGCTTTTGAAGCAACGATTATTTAGCCTTCGTATGGGTGAAGGTACGCTTCTTAAAGATAATCTAGATAGGTTAAACACAATATTAATGGATCTGCGTAATATTGAGGGTTAAGGTAGATGATGAGGATACTTCCCTAATTCTGTTGGTTTCTTTGCCGTTGTCGTATGAGAATTTTGTGGATTCGTTTATTGTGGGTAAAGATACGTTGTCTCTAGAGGAAGTGAAGAATGCTCTTCTTACTAGAGAAGACCGTCACAGGGTCTCTGGTTTAGGTACAACAGAAAGTTCTGCATCTAGGTTGGCTGCAACAGAAAGCAAAGGTTAAGGAAAGCTTGAAAAGAAGAAGTCAAAGGAAGTTGTCCCACCTCCAAAAGGCTCGAAGCCTTATAATCCTAGGGCAACAAACATTTGCGCTTATTGCAAGAAAAAAATGGACATTGGAAGCGTGACTGTCCTCGCAGTAGTTGGAATCAGACCGATAAAAAGGAAGGTCAGCAGCCGTAGCAGAAGTTGATGGCAGTTCAGAAGAAGATTTGGCCCTAGCTGTAAATGAACACACATATTCCAAAAATGTGTGGGTTTTTTATTCAGGGGCGTTATATCATATGTGCCTAAACAAAGAGTGATTTTCGACATATGAGCAGATTGATAGAGGAAATGTGTATATGGCAAACAATTCAGTCTGCAAAGTAGTTGGAATTGGCTCAATCAGAATACGAACACATGGTGGAGTGTTCTACACTTTGAATGATGTTAGGCATGTTCCACTAATGACGAAGAGTCTGATATCTCAGTATATTGGATAGCAAAGGCTTCAGTTTCAAAGGTGAATGTGGAGTGATGTATGTCTGCAAAGATTCAAAGGTAATTCTGAAAGGTATAAAACGTAGAACTCTTTATTTTTTGGCAGGTTCAACGTTGATTGGTTTAGTTGCAGTGGCATCGTCTGCAGTTCAGAAGAGAACATTACTAAGTTATGGCATGTGAGACTTGGTCATATAAGTGAAAAAGGAATGGAGATCTTGTCGAAAAGAGATCTTCTATGTAACATAAGGTGCAAGATTTAGGATTCTGCGAACATTGTGTGTTTGGGAAACAGCATCGTAGCAAGTTTTCTAAGGGAGTCCACTGTACCAAAGGTACGCTTGATTATATCCACATTAACTGTTGGGGTCCTTCTCGAGTTGAATAAATTTGAGGTAGAATGTATTTTTTGTCAATTATTGATGATTATTTAAGAATGACTTGGATTTTCATGATGAAGCACAAAGGTGAAACCTTCAAGAAGACCAAACAAGGAAATCAAACAGGGAAGAAGATCAAAAGATTTCGAACAGATAATGGCCTTAAGTTTTACAGTTCTGAGTTTAATGTATTCTACAAAGATGAAGGGATTGTTCGACATCATACAATAAGGGACACACCTCAACAGAATAGGGTAGCTATAAGGTTTTGAGCAAGATATAATAAAGGACACACCTTAACTTTACTGGAGAGAGCAAGATACATGCTCTCAAATGCTGGGTTAGCTAAAAGGTTTTGAGCAGAAGCAGTTAATATAGCGTGCTATATGATCAACTGTGGGCCTCACACAGGCATTGACTGTAAGATACCATATGAGGTATGGTCTAGCACGCCTCCAGATTATCTCTGTTAAAAGTTTTTGGCTGTAATGTTTATTATCATGTTAGTGAGGGCAAATTAGAGCCAAGACCGAAAAATGGTGTTTTTGAAGGTTATGAAAATGGAGTTAAGGGGTACAGAATATGGTCTCCTTCTGAGAATAGGGTTATTCACAGTTGAAATGTAACTTTTGATGATAATTCTACATTAAACTTTGTTGCACAATCCACAGTTGTAAGGGATAATAGTGATGTTGATAAAAAGGTGGAGCTGCAATTCAATTCAAACGAGGGTGAATCACAACACCAAGGTGGAGAAATAAATCAACATGTTATAACTGATGAGTTAGATATGCCAGGTACTACTATAGAAACTGTCACAGAAAATGATACCACCAGGCAATCTTCTAGCATGGAAGTCAGACAGCCAAATATAGCCCTTGATAGAGCTAGAAGAACTGGTGTTAGACCTCTAATCAGATATGGCTGTTTACGCACTCCAGGTCGCTGAAGAGGTGGATACTTATGAATTGTCTACCTATAAAGAAGTTGTTTCATGTAGTAAATTAGATATGCCTTGAACCCTAAACCTAATTGTAATAGGATTTGAGCTATTCTATAGCTAATTGTAATAGGATTTTGGCTTCTATGTATTTGGGTCTATTTGTAATAGGATTTAAGAGGTGGATTTAGCTAACACAACGTCAGTAAACCACGTAATTCTGGTGTTTTTCTTTTACGTTTTTTTATTATTTTCGATTGATTGTTGATTGTTGTTTTCATAACAATACTATTTCTTCAATTTTTCTCTCAATTCATTTTTCCTTTTAATCTTCAAATAAATACATTCAAATAGAGAAAATAATATGAGTTGAATATCTTGAATTCAACTAGCAACTTAATTTTATTTATTTCTTTTACAAATTAGTGAATTTGAACCCACACCCTTTTGGATCCTTTTCGAACTAGAACCTAAATCTAGCACCTTAGACCACTTGGGCAAACTATCATGTTATGTTTAGAGAATTACAATTTTATTAATTTAATTAAAACACACTTTTAATCAAATTTAAATTAGTTTTTATTTTATTTTTTTAATAGTAGTTTATACTTTATATCCTTGAAGTTTCAAAAGTATTGCTTAATTCCTTAAAAGTCTTTTTTTTTTTAATTGGACACTATAGTTTAAATTTGGTTTCCCAGTCATTTTAACTTGTTTTGATTTTTAGAATTTGGTTAGGATTCAAATAATTTTTAAAAGAAGATGAAATATATTTAAATTTAAAAAATCAAACACAAAATCAAATAACTATCAAATGCCAGATTAAAACTAAATAATTTCACTAGATTGAAGTCTCTTTTTCTCCCCCAAATTTGTTTGGGTTGTTTTTTGTGCCTTTTGTATTATTTCTTTAAAAAAATTCTTAATAAAATCTTGTTCACATTTCAAATGACAAAGTAAATTTAGAAACAATTCATTAATTAATTGAAATTTTAAATACTAAACAGAATAGAAGGATCTACAATAAAGAGAATTTTCTAAAATGTTTTATAGCTTCCAACAGAAAAGAACTACATTTGGCTTCTATGGAGTGTATTGATCAAAGATCTGTGCTGCCAAATTTATGAGTTTGTACTGCCAAGAAGTTCAGAAATGGGAGCATTGTCTTGGCATGAAATCCATAATAACACATGAAAATTTCTCTCAATCTCTTAATGCAGTCCACAGCATTGTCATCACCCACAGATAACAGAATAGAAGAAAGCTTCAAGAGTTCATTGCCAATGGCGATATGGTCGTCAATCTGCAAAAGCCCGAAAACAAGACTCAGATTTCATTTACACCATATAAAATCAAGGTGGTAATTTGGGATGAAAGCTGCCTCAAATCTTTTTTTTCTTTTGTTTGATATGCGTGACTGTTCGGGCTAGCTTGCGCGCATAATATCACGGGACATACCACCTGACCCTACAATATTTAGATATCAAGGAAATTCGTAGGAAATTAATTCCTAAGTAGGTGACCACCATGGATTGAACCCATCACCTTAAGCACCTCAAGGCGCTCATTGACCAATTGAGCCACTCCAAGAAAAGGTGAAAAAGTAAACGTTCAAATGAATAAAGGAAGCGATGTATCAATAAGATATAGCACGCCTCTTAAATTAGCTAAATCCTGTAATCGTGAATAGTATGCATCTCTAGGAATGATTCTCTTTTTTTATATTTGTGAGGGTCTGGACCAATTTACACGCACTTCGACTATTCTGTAAGAACAGACCACCTGACCCTAATATTTAGTTGTTGAGGAAACTTGTAAGAAATTAATTTCTAGATGGGTGGTCATTGATAAGATTTAACACGTCTGTAATCATGATTATGACAAAGAAGTAGGGCATATTCAAACAAGCCTACTTCCTACAAGTAAAAAAAAAACAACTCCATACCAGAATTGATGGTTTACAATGGTCTGCTGCAAGCTCCAGTTTTCCTAGCAAACAGAAGGCCTGCGACAGATTGTCTTCAGCCTACGAGAATTATATCACAAATGATTAAATATAGCATCAATAGTCGCCCGTGGTTCTAGTCCAACATAACCGAACTAGTATCGTCAGCTAAGGCTGCAACAAGCATTGCCCACACTACAAACATTTCAAACATAGATAGCCTTGGAGGATTAAAGGAAACAATATCACAATTTTTCAATATGGAAAGGAGAAGGAGAAGAACTCACTTCTGCTATGCACCTATTATATGAATGCAAAGTAGATTTCAGCGAGAACAGCACTCAAGTGAAGAGAAGCAAGATAAGTGATAATAGAATAAATTACAGAGCAAATTTATGACTAGCACTAATGGACTTGAGCAACATTGCATCAGGATACTACCTAGTAAAGTGAATCCCAGCCTCGTACGCTGTCAAACGAGATGACTTTATATCACGGTAAGATCCACATTTCAAACAATGGCTATGACCGGCATGAAGGAAGCTGTCACTCTAGAAATACAATAGCCCCATTTAGTCCATTGCTCAAACCATTATTGAACTAGGAAAAAGCATAAACATTTTATCTGTCTCAAACCATGGTGGAAATATGGTTGGAAAGCAATTGATTGAGTGTTCAAGGAAAAGACTTCGGGATTGGGCAGAGGTGCTTAAATCTATCTAATGTTGGTTGTTGTCTTTGAATTACTTTGGATGAAGAGCTTGGGGGTTATTCTCGTACTTTGGTTTAAGGTATGATTCTTGTGAGAGTTGATTTTTTTCTTTATTTCGTTTAGTTAAACTTGTTCTTTGTATTTTCAAAAAAAAAAAAGCTTGAGCTTTGTAACTCTTGAATGGAGTTTTTTGTTTCAATTTTCTGAAGGCATAAAAAAATATAGAATACCTGCATGAAAGGCTCCAGGTCCAGCCTACTTGCTGTAAGAAAGTCCTTGTTTTTCTTGTTTTCACAACTGAAGATGGATCTATCCCAGACTACGCCATGGCAATTTGGATTAATGCAACAAACCATTGAGAACAAGGTCAGATATATTTATCAATGAGCAACCATTACACTGACATTTAAAACAGTATTCATCCTCCAACAACTTTTTACTCAGGATAACCATGTCCGTCCCTAGGCCAGGCACTAGGAGACATCTTAGGAATAGAGACACAGAAGATGTCTATAAATTAATGTACAGGTGAGTTTCGAATCTAAGATCTTAAGGGGAGCACATCTTCAAAACTCAAGCTTTCAACCACAATACTACCCCTCGGGGACCTCATCCTTCAGCGTTAATGGGCGGTATTTATAGTCCAATTGACCAACCTGTCAGTGAAAAGTATACTTGGTTAGGAAGAATATCTTGCTTACTAATGCAAATTCATCCGGAAATAAAGAGGCAATATATATGATTTAGAAAGAAATGTCAAAAGACCATATCAAAAAATGTCATTATGAAAAAAACTAAAATAGACCCAAGTTTGGGCACCTGTGGACCGTATGACAACTCTAGGGGAGGGGACTACCAACTGCCACAAACTCAGTTGTTCGTATAAAGAGGGTACGGAGATGTTTGGATGAGTAATTGTATGATGAGTTATTTTAAATTATTAGAATGAAGAATTATTTTGAGTGATTAAAAATTGGGGCACTAGTAATAACTCATTTGGATGCAGATTTTTGTAGAGGAGTTGTAGGCAATGACTCATTTGGATGTGGATTTTTGTAGAGTTGCAGCCAATAGCTCGTTGAGATGTGGACTTTTGTGGAGGAGTTGCATAAATGAATGGTTAGAAATGAGTGAGTAGAAATGAGTGATTGCAATAGCTCGTTTGGATATGGTTTTCTGAAGAGGAGTTGTAAATGCTCATTTGTATAAACTCCTCTAAATACATAAAACAAACACCCCTATGTGAATTGAAATATGCATACATTTAGGGTGCGTTTGGGGCACCGATTATATAATTGTAGACGAAGGATTATGATAAACGGTGGATTATAATAAATAGTGTTTGAGGTACAAGTTATTATAAGAAAAATTATGATAAACGGTATTTAGAGTGCAGGTTATTGTAAGAAGAGTTCTGAAATTTTTTTTACAATTTTTTTTAGTTAATTAAATTTAAATTAAAAAAGTTAACAAATAATTAATAATTTTTTTAA
>JBBMKA010000021.1:10117965-10129560 GCA_037833695.1 Sechiopsis laciniata | reverse complement strand
CATTATAGTTGAAATTTATAGATATTTTCTAAGAAAATCTAATTATTTAAAATTATTGTCCAAAAAAATATTTAAAAGATGTAAAAAAAAGAAAAAAATCCCCGCGGGGAACCTGACCCAGCCGGTGCCCCGTCACGGAATCCCCGCCCCGATCTCCAAAAAAAAAGGGGATTTTTCCGGGGACGGGGAATCCATTCCCCGGTCCCGCCCCACCCCGTGGACATCTCTAAGTATGGATATCATACTTACCAACAAGTACCTAAGTTTTGTTCTTAATTTTATGAAACAATGCTCTTAATTGATAGAAAATACATCAATGATAATAAAATTTGATAAGTAGAGAACATAAATGGTAATTAGACTACATTTGATAACTATTTTTTTATTTTTTGTTTTTGAAATTTAAACTTAGAATTTATTCAAATCATCTCTATATGGATTTGTCTTTCGGAAGTACGTACATTCTAACCAAGTTCCAAAAACTATCACAAATATTTGGAAACTCTTATTTTCGATCCTGTTTGATAACCATTTGATTTTTTATTTTTGGTTTTTGAAATTTAAGTTTACAACAAATACCTTACCATATGTTTTTTTCTTACTTGAATATCTACATCTCACCTATATTTGTAGAAACCAAACCAAAATTTGGAAACAAAAAAAAAAGTAGTTTCTAAAAGTTTGTTTTTGTTTTTGAAAATAGGTTAGGATTCACATACTTTCTTAAGGAAAAATGGGTGCATCGTAGGAAAGATGAAATACATTGTAGGAAATTTGAGTAATAAAAAGCTTACATTTCTAAAACCAAAAACAAAACACCATCTGATTATCGAACGAGGCCTTCACTTTGAAATTTTTGTTTTGTTTTTAAAATCATAAGAAAAATGTAGATCTCAAAGTTATGAAAATCATGTGTTAGAATAATGGTTATCAAATCTAGACTTAGTTAATCAATTTTGATTACAAGGCTAGTCTATGATGATTAATGTGTGTATAAAATTATCAAACTCAACTACAATCAAAGTAGTCTAATTTAGGCTATAGTAAATTTAGCTTAAATGATAATTGCATGCATCATTAAATTAAGAGGTTACATATTTAATCTCTCTAACTCTAAAACCATAAGTGAATTCCATAAATGATTTTAAAAGTAAGACTTTATAAAATTGAACACTTGTTGAAATGGAGCCAAAAACAATTAGGGTGGGTTTGGGGGTGTACCCCTTGACAAGGACCAAATCTCAAATATTGAAAAAGAAAAAAAAAGAAAATGAAAAATAAAAAATAAAACTAAAATAATAAAAAGGATAAATAAAAAAAAAGTAAGCGGTGGAAATAGAAGGTTTAATTCAGTGGGTCGGCCACATGTTTGTGGTTTATAGCAGGATGCGGCGGCTTGAGGCCGCGACCCTTCATTGCTTGGAAAGGTTATTACTTCTTTTTCACTTTTTTTTTTTTTTTTTTTAAAATAATTTTCTTTTCTTTTTTGGTGTTCTTCTTCTTCTTCTTTTTTTTTTTTTTTAGAATTTTTTTAGAGATTTTTAGAGATTTTTTTCTGTGTCTTTTTTTTCTTTTTTGGTGGGCTTGCAATGATTTTTATATTTATATATTCACTAGTCAGAATATAATATAAAAAAATTATAAAGGGGGGAGTTTCTTTTTTTGAAAATAAATATTTTCAACAGTGTTGTAAATAAATTGAAATTTGGGAATTGAGGATTCCAAACAACTTAATTATTAGATTATATGTCAACAAGAGCAGTTATTCAACGACAATACATTCAATGAATGACAAAGAGGTCATAAGTTTGAAGCTTCCCCGCCTCCAATTATTATAATCTCAAAAAATAAAAATTATATAAACATTTTGACAGTGAAGTATTTGACCAAAAGTTTTTTTTTATATATTTTAATATTGAGCTTATAAATATAACTTTTACTTCATATTGGTTTGTTTTGTTATCACTTTTATCTATATTTTCAGAATCTAAACTAAGTTTTGAAATCTAAAAACAGTGCTTTTACGAAATTGTTTTTGGTTTACAATTTAACTAAGGATCCATATGTTTTGTTGATAAAAATTTAAATTATTATAAAGAAATATGAAAATTTTAACATCTAGTAAAGTACAAATCGAATTTCTAAAACTAATAAGAACCAAATTTAATTGGATGATAAAGAGTGTTAAATGTTCAAATTTTCAATTCAAATATTAAAATAAAAAGAAACTTATAAGACATTTTTTACAATAATTTGTAAAGGGAAAATTTTGAATTTAAAATATACTTATATGTTTGATGGTTCTTATAACTAGTAAGAAAAGGCAATGGGGTTAGAAAGATGAGAATGAAATATAATATTGTTCAAATGTTTTAAAATGTAGAGGAAGGAGTGTAATGAGTTAATTTAATTGGGGGAGTAATATAAAATTTTTAAAATAAGAACCCCACCACCCTTTTCTTTTTAAATTGTTTGGATCAATTATAAGCCATAGATTCTTGAAAAAGACCCAATGGTATGTTAAATTTTGTGATGTAGGTTGCCAACTGCATGAGGCCAGACAGTAAGAAATTATGTTATCTAATAACCTAGTCTTCGAATAATATATTTTACAACACCAGATTATATGTTGTGATTTTTTTATTTAAATATATGCATAATGTTTTTTTTTTTTAAAGAAAGACAAGATTATACACAACTTATAAACGTTATATATATTGTCTTTTTGGATAGGAAGTTATTTTTAACCTAATTCAATGATAATCAGTACACGCCCAAAGGGTTGGTGGCTTGATGAAAATCCAATTCAATGCCATCAAGTTCACAAGTTTGATCCTGAAAATTGGTGTTTAAATTCAAATTGAAGACATTAGATATATGAATTTACCGAATAGATTGGTGGTGTATTGATTTACTTGATTGGTTGTAATCTTTTTCATGTTCATATACGTGGCTTAATTTGTAGGGTTAGTGATATAGTGGTTTCATTGTTTGCCAGTAATCCAATAGTGTCCCACGAAAGAGTTAGTGGCCTTGTGGAAGTTTGTTGGTCTCCCTCTCCCAATTTATACTAAAAAAACCTATAATAATTCACACAGTTAGTCAATCGAAACATAATTTATTGAATAAGAGATTCAATTATCATCTTAAAGATAAAAAATTGAGTCCCCACTTATAAATACTTATAACACATAAAAAAAAAAAATTAAAATTAAAATCCAATTAGGCGAAATGTAATTAGTAATAATAAAAAAAAAAATTATACCAAGACTTAAAAAAAGATTAATTATCAAATCATACAATCATATTAATTAAAACAAAAAGTTAAATCCAATGCACTTATTCTGTCAAAGAAATACAATTCAATTGTTTTGTGGTCAATTGTATTTGGTTTTGGGTTGTCTTGTGCCTTTTCTCTTCTCTACCTTTCCTTTTAATAAATAATGAATAACAAAAAACAAAAACAATTGGCCTTTGAAGGCTCCAAAAGGCCCTCAAATGAAAGAGAAACAAAGCCCATAAAATCTCTCTTTCTCTCTTAACAATTCCCAAATCCAAAATCTCTCTCTCTCAAAAAAAGAAAAAACAGAGCACAATTAGCAAGCCATGTCTTCTCTGTCAGCTCCATTTCTGGCTCCTCCGGCAGCATCCGGCCGCCGTGGGTGGCGGAGGAGAGCGGTGACACCGACAACAGCGCCGTCGGAGGTGGCGGTGGCGGCGGCGGTGGCGGAGGAGAGGCTGGAGGAGAGAGTGGAGGAGAGAGATGGGTATTGGGTGTTGAAAGAGAAATTCAGAGAAGGGATAAATCCACAAGAGAAAGTGAAGATAGAGAAAGAGCCAATCAAGCTTTTCATGGAGAATGGAATTGAAGATCTTGCTAAGTTATCAATGGAGGAAATTGATGGCTCTAAGGTTAATAAAGATGATATTGATGTTAGACTCAAGTGGCTTGGCCTTTTCCATAGAAGAAAACATCATTGTGAGTTTCTTTTTCTTTTTTTTTTTCCTTTTAACCTCTTTATCTAATTAACATACTTATTCGTTAACGACAATGAACTTGCACAAATACTCTTCATATTTATATGATATTGTTAACTTTGAACTTAAATTTTTCATATTTTTGTTTTTAGTCATAACTTAAAATGTCTCGTAAGAATAGAGGTGTTGTTCGATCATCTTCCTAACTTAGTATTGTGAACATCACTCAAGTTGGTGACTATTTCAAATCATTATTCTTAAATTATAGTTCAATTTTTTCATTTGAATATTCTTTTAGATTTTGATAAATTCTTATATCACAAGACAACAAAGCATTTGGTTCTAAAGCAATTAGCAACTTGTTAAGTTAGAATCTCCGATTCCTCTAATATAAAAGTATTATATTATATTATAATATCATATTATATAAATATCGATTCCATCTCAATTGTAATCGGTAATAAAAGAAAAAATTCACATTTTTATTTTTAAAAAAAGTGAGATCTCTTATCTTTCTCCTAATGAATCTTCAACTTGGAAGAAATATAAAATCTTAAAACAAAATTAATATAAACATAATTTAATCAATAATGTCAATATAATATCATAAGTGGCTTAAGGTCTTAGGATTGTACCTCAACAAAAAAAAATCACATGTCAACCAAAGTAATAATTCAATGAAAAATATATATATATATATATATATACGCGATTATATATTTAAATTTCTCAATTTCTATTTAAAAAGTTGGGTGACGTCAACCACATAGCTCATTAGGTTATTAGGTTCGAAAATCAAAGCAAGTCAATTGGGAATTGATTGTGATAGTGGTATTTACCTTTGAATAATGTATAAAGTTAAAGTAACATTTTAAAATAATTATTTAGTTGATAAATTACTCATGTCTGAATCTGAAATTGATTGTCCTAATTAAAAAAAACAACAATGAATTTCTATATTATTAGTTTTTGTGGATTTAAAATTGATACATTAATGAAAAAAGAATCATTGAGAATATCCCATGACTAAGAAGTGCAACATAATAATTAGTACATATAAACAAGTTGATAAAAGTAAAATGACAAACTTGCCCTCTTAGAAAGTTTATAACAAATAAGAGTTAATATATTTCTTAGAAAGTTTATAACAAATAAGAGTTAATATATTTCTTCTAATAAGTTAAAAAAGAGGTTATTGTTTGAACCTCAATCTCCACCATCGGTATATTATTTTATTCTAATTATAATAATAGAAATAATTATTTGAGTTGTTTAAACCTAAATTAATATTTGATAATTTTGCAAATTCAAACATACTTTTAAAAGTTTGATAAGAAGTACCTAACTTTTAGAGTAGCCTAATTTCAAAAGCTACTGTCACCTAGATTTTGCAAATCAATTAAAAATCAAAATTTGCCAAACATTAAAAACATTTAAATGATCTTATAATCCCTTGTAAAGTCTGATAATTATTCGTAGTCTTTCTTTTAAAAAAAATTAGTTAGAGATCTAGAGATTAACCAATCAAGCCATAGATTATTTTCAGTACTTCATTCAATAAAAATTCCATACAAAATAACAAACATTTTTTTTAATAATAAAACTGAAAATTGATGTTTAGAAATGATTCACTTTTGTCCTTTACAAAATCACTCAAAATATGTTTTTGTTCACTAAAATCAACATTATATTTGATTTTACACTTTAAAGCTCTGTTTAGTTTTTATTCATGAATATGTTTATGAAATGATTAGTGAAAAATTGAGTTTTGAAGGAAGACTTTGCTTGTGACATTAATTTGTTGATACTTCTTTCTTTTAATTGTGTCTTCTCGAGTATTAAGAGGTGAGGATCTACCTCTCGATTATAAGAAAAAAATTGAGTTTCAAAGAATATTTAAATCTCATAATAACCTTAAATTTGTTTAACCATGCTCAAATGAGTTATAAAATCAAATCTTCCCCTCTATTTAAATGGTAATTGTAATAAATACAATAATAATAATAATAATAATAAAATCTTCATTTAATTTGTTACTTCTATCATTTTTAAGATTTTGTTATTACTTAAATGTTGGTCTATCTGTTAGTTTCATTATTTAATAATAATCTTGGTCAATACCACGATTATGAATTTGATATTTGAAAACAAATATTTTATTTTTATCAAATTCTAATAAAAATGTGGGTTTTTTTATCTTATTTGTGTAATTGGATCAGATGGAAGATTTATGATGAGATTAAAGCTTCCAAATGGAGTAACAACCAGCGAACAAACAAGATATCTAGCCAGCGTGATTCGGAAGTACGGCAAAGACGGCTGCGCCGACGTGACGACACGGCAGAACTGGCAGATCCGCGGCGTGGTTCTGCCGGACGTGCCGGAAATTCTGAAAGGCCTCGCCGGAGTTGGGCTGACAAGTTTACAGAGTGGAATGGACAACGTTAGAAATCCCGTCGGAAATCCCCTCGCCGGCATCGATCCCGACGAGATCGTCGACACGAGGCCTTACAACAATTTGTTATCCCAATTCATCACTGGAAATTCCCTTGGAAATCCTGCTTTCACTAATTTGTAAGTTTCTCCCTTTTAATTAAAAGGGGCTTTTTGCAAATATAATTTTTTTTTTTTTAAATAACTTTATAAAATTACACAAATGGCTCTCTCTTTGTAAAGGGGATTTGTTTTATTTTGGAAATTGCTCGTATTTTAATTTGACAACTTTCAAAAATATTCTAGGTTTTCTTTTATTGTTTTAAATTAATTTAGCTGACTTACCTCATTAATTTTACTTGATTGAAGCCTTTATTTTCATTCAAAGTTATCTATCTATTTGTGGGTTGCAATGTGCACTTTCAATTTTTATCATAATTTAATCAGTTTTGATATATTTGATTTTTAAAAAAAAAAAAATATTTTGATATCCATAAAATTTCTTTTTTTTATTATATGACTATAATTAATAATATTAATGGAAGCAAATGTGTAATTGATTGAACTTATTCATATTTATAATTGATATTCACTGTTAATGTCTATACAATAAATTTAATCATAAATACTAAGTAAAGTGATTTATTATTTTCTAATAATCTTTTTCATGACTTTTTATCAAATAATTTACTTCAAATAAATTAATATCATATATGAAATAGTAACTAGTTAATTACTAGTTTGAAGTACAAATATCTATTTCAATTAATGTATTAAAAAAAATGCCAAAATTGAAAATACTTAAAAAAAAAAAAAAAAAGTTCCATTTTAAACTTTGTTTAAATTGAAATAAGTTAAATCCAATGCAAATTCACAAAAGCCTTAAACCCAAAAACCAATATGAAGAAGGCCATTATAGCTACAGAATCATCAAACTTGTATTATCAGGTATATATGAATCTAAAGCATTATTGTTGTTTGTGATTGTGAACGAACAGGCCAAGGAAATGGAATGTGTGCGTGATCGGATCACACGATCTATACGAGCACCCGCACATCAACGACCTGGCGTACATGCCGGCGACAAAGAACGGGCGAATGGGGTTCAACGTGTTGGTGGGCGGGTTTTTCAGTGCCAAGCGGTGCGCCGAGGCAGTGCCGCTTGACGCTTGGGTCCCCGAAGAGGACGTGGTCCCTCTATGCGGAGCCATCTTGGAGGCCTACAGAGACCTTGGAACCAGAGGCAACCGCCAGAAGTGTAGAATGATGTGGCTCATTGATGAACTGGTTAGTAAATCTATCCTAACTTATCAATTTTGGTGTTTGATTATATACTTTCATGTTTCTGAATCGTTATGGGTTGACCTGGTAGTCGATAATTAAAAGGTGTAAGTTTAATTCATTCATGAATGCTCATTTACCTATTATTAAGTTTTTTTCTGTTACGACTTTCCTTGACAATTAAAGTAGTTAAGTCGGTTAGGATCCCATTATTGTTTTACATTGGAAAAGTAGAGAGTACTCTAAACATTATCAATTGGTTTTTAGATGGATATTCATACTATCTAATAAAGTCATACGATTATTACATAAAAATAGTTGAGATCTGCATAAATCGGGCTATTTGAGGTTGAGAATCCAAACTTACGATCTCTAAGTTGTGGATGTATACCGCTGCCTAGATACTTATAGTATGACATTATTTAGTTTGATTATAAGTGTTTGCGATTTTAGTATTGGTTTCACCTCAAAATTTCTATTCCAATAAAGAGGGATGTTTTTGTGTCCTTGTGGGGCAGCTTTAAGACTTCAAGGCATACTTTTTTGAAGGACTCAAGTTCGAATTCCATGAGTGAATTTAATTGTAAACTTTCTTATTGTTTCTAGAGTCTGGGCTTCAATTTTTTGGTTTTAAAAAAAAATAGAGATGTTATTTACTTGGATATCATTGTTCTTCTCCACTAGTTAATGTGAGGTTTTGATTATATCAATAACATAGTGTAAGTAAAGTAAGTCTTGAACATTTTAAGTCTCCAAGTGGAAATTTAAGATTATGAATGGTTGATTAAATATTACTCTAATTGATTTTAGATTTAGTGAAAATTTAGATATTAGTGCCAAATTAGGTAGGTTTTGTTTGTTTCTGTGTTGTTTTCAGCATGTGGGTTGAAGTAAGGTGTAGATTGAGAGCTGGATGGTTAACAGCTTTATCTTTTTTCTGTTTTTTGAAAAGCGATCTTATTTAATTGCTATTTAGAGATTTTGTCCATTTTGTAAATACAAAACTTAAGCTAAGTAAAAAATAAGGAAAGTAGAACAAAGAAAGAGTGGCAAATAAGTTTAATTTTTAGATTTGAAGACCAAAATTTGGAATCATTATTATACACAGGGCATGGAAGGATTTAGAGCTGAAGTAGTGAAGAGAATGCCAAGGCAAGAGATAGAGAGAGCATCATCAGAAGATTTGGTGAATAAGCAATGGGAAAGAAGGGACTATTTTGGAGTTCATCCACAAAAACAAGAAGGTTTAAGCTTTATAGGTCTTCACATTCCAGTCGGTCGAGTTCAAGCCGACGACATGGACGAATTGGCTCGACTCGCCGACGAATACGGAACCGGAGAACTCAGGTTGACAGTGGAACAAAACATAATCATCCCCAACATTGAAAACTCAAAGATAGAAGCCTTACTCAAAGAGCCTCTACTAGAACAGTTTTCACCAGAGCCACCAATTCTGATGAAAGGATTGGTAGCCTGCACTGGCAACCAATTCTGTGGACAAGCCATCATAGAAACCAAGGCAAGGGCTATGCAGGTGACCGAGGCGGTGCAGCGGCGAGTCGCGGTGACCCGACCGGTGCGAATGCATTGGACCGGATGCCCGAACACGTGTGGACAGGTTCAGGTTGCTGATATTGGGTTCATGGGGTGCATGGCTAGGGATGAGAATAAGAAGCCTGTTGAAGGGGTGGATGTTTTCTTGGGTGGGAGAATTGGGAGTGACTCACATTTGGGAGATGTGTACAAAAAGGCTGTCCCTTGTAAGGACTTGGTGCCCTTAGTTGTGGACATTCTTGTACAACATTTTGGGGCTGTCCTAAGGGAAAGGGAAGAAGAAGAAGAGGACTGAGTTGTATGGCAGGTTTGTATCTTTCAAGTTAGGACATATTGGAAAAGCCAATGTAAGATTTGTATTTCCAAGTTTTTATTCATACAACCATATGTTCATAACTAATGAAGAAAATGACAATAAGATTTGCATTGTGCATTTATTTATCATTTGATCAATTGATAGATGACTAGAGAATGTGATGTTGTTTTCTACCTAATTTATATTCAAATATCTTTTCTTCTAGAGCAAAGTTGACTCCTATAATTAAAAAAGAGAATAACTTAAGATACATAAGACATGTTATCGAATTTTTTGATAGATTGATTAGATATTTTGGCCTAATGTGGTTGACTTTTTTACATATATATTGCGATGGTTGACTTGATTTAGAGAAATTCAATTTCAAGAAGTTATAAATAACTTAACTAATTAATCTATGTTTATATTGATATGACTAACTTTGATAGTACAAGAATTTAGAGGGTGTTTGGCTGCAGGTGAGATGAGATGAGATGAGAAGAGAGGAAATGAAATGAGATGTTGACAACAGAAAAACATTGTTTGGAGTAGATGAGATGAGATGACAGGAAACCTTGTTTGGGATGCATGGAGAGGAGATGAAATGTCGGTATCTGATTTTTTTTTTTTTTTAACTTACAATTTATTTATGATAGTGGTTATATTTTTAATTATTCTCAAATCTTTAACTATTAATATAAGTATGAAAAAATAAACACTATCATAAAGAAATTGTAATTAAAAAAAAATCAATATTATAAATTGTAAGTAATATAAAATCAACATTATGGTGCCCTTGATAATATTAATGTTTGTATTCAAAAGAAATGTAGTTTCAATGATATCATGTATGACCTAATAAATATGAGATTAAAGTTTGAAATCTCACACCTAAATATTCTTAAATTAAAAAATAATAATGCATAAAACTTAACACAACAAAAATGAAGTTTGACTAATCTAAAATATTTGTAGGTCATACATAATTTGTTAGGCTTAAATAATAAAAGAAAAATTAAAAAAATACAAAGATTCTATTTATTAAAAAAAATAACGAATTAAAAAATAAAAATAAAATCGTTTGGTTAAACTAACCATTATAAAATACTGATAGCAATTTTTATTTTTATTTTATTAAAAAATAAATTATTTTCTTATGTTTTACGTATATTCACATTCATATTTACCAAATGTCAAAGAATTGCCAATAAAATATACTAATTATTATGTAACAATAAATCAAAAAATAAAGTATTTATTTTATTAAGGAAACCATTAACACCCATAAATTTTGTAATTTATTATTATTTTTTTTTGTAGGTAAACTGGCCTCTATGACATTTTGATAATAATTATACATGTAAGTAAAATATTGCCCCTCAAATTTTGGAGTTTATTTTTGTTATTTTTTGTTTTTTTTAAATGTAAAATGGATCCCTATATTGACTCATAAAAGTCTTCAAACTTATAGTTGTTTTTTTGTTTTTTGTTTTTTTATATATATACAAACAAAACTCTCAAAATTATTCAAACTAATTTACCCATTAAAAAAAGAATTTATAGAGTAAGAGAGTACAAAACTTGAATCACATTTTTATAACAAATATAATAAGTTTAATATTTTAAAATTATTGTAAATTATAAATAAAAGTTCGATGTAAAATTATTAAATTGATGTATATATTGTTAATATTAAAAAGAAACGCATGATTCTATACCAATAATTGAATAACAATAATTTTTTAAAAATTATAAATTTGTAAATACGATATTTTTAATATATCTCTAAATAATTGAAGTTTTATTAACTTTTTTATTATTAAGAATGGTTAAACAAAAAATGAAAAATATTTAATTTTTTATAAATAAATTGTTTGGCATCTATCAAAAGATAATACATCTATTTATTTTAATTGTCAAAATTTAAATTTATTTAAATAAATATTTGATACAATAATAATATAATTACTATAATTTTATACCGATATACTAATATATTAAATTAATAATAATACTATAACCACAAATATAAAATATAAGAAAACAAATAAAAA
>JBBMKA010000021.1:10105505-10117865 GCA_037833695.1 Sechiopsis laciniata | reverse complement strand
ACAAATAAAAAGTTATAAAAATATTAAAGAAAGAAAAAAAGATGAGATGCAATGAGGTGAGAGGAATACCTTGGGCCAAACAAGGTGTTGAGGCCCAACACCTCACCTCATCCCATCTCATCTCAAAACAAACACATACCCTTAATGGTAACTTTACTAGTGGTAAGAGTTGGAGAAATGTATTGGTCTTATGGACTATATATAAACAGCACTTTTAAAGTTTTATTTTTTAAAAGAATTGTTATTTATGTACCCCAAAGAAAGAATGATGGTGAATTCAATAATAATAATAAATGATGATGTGTTATTTTTCTTCAAAACTCATTTAGATATGAATGTGTAAAGGAGTCCTACTTTTTATTTATGGTGCTACAAAAATTTATATAAACTTTGATATTTTTGTATAGATAAGTTTTGCTTTTTCCTTCTTAATTGTTCATGGATTTCAACAAACAAAAAGTAGATTTTTTTAGTTCTAACAACTGGATGAAGGATAAAACTTATGATTTTTTAGTTTATCGATATACAGTTATACCATTAACCTATTACTTTTGATAGCACAGAAAGTACACTTTACTTGATATAAAATTTATGATCAAAAGGTCATAAATTTAAATTCTCATTAATTAAAAAAAAAAAAAAAAAATTATGGGTTTCAATCCACTACCTCAAATTTCTTTAGACTATTCTAAATTTGAGTGTTTTGAGAATGGTAATATATTCTTTAAATGTAGTTGTTTAAAAAAACAAAAAATCTTCTTTTTATACAATTTTGCCTACTTAAACATAATTTCATTAGTTTAAACCTTGATTAGAAGATTGAAAAAATTGTCAATAAAAATTAAGCTTAGCTGACATGATTTAGAACATCTTTTTGTAATTTTTTTAAAATTCAAAACATATTTAAAATTGGAACCTACAATTTTTTTATAGTAGATGCAGTATTAATTAACACTAAACTAAATTTAGTAAGAATAGATATGTTTAAAATAAAGTATTGTAGTAAAATTAGGTTAAAAAAAAAAAAAAAAAAGGAGTCTTCCTCACAATTTTATTTACAACTCAACAACTTGTGAAATAGATAGAAAAAATATATATATTAATAATAATAAATAAAAATAAACCGCTCTGTTGTGACACTTTTCAGCTCTTTACTATTAGAGTGAAGATTTCAAATCTTATCCACTTTACTAAACGACTGAAACCCACCAAAAAATAAAAGCCACGTGTTAAAAAACCCTTCCACTTTCAGCCGCGTTTAAAATCCACCGCGTGCGCATTTGCCAACGCGTGCCAATTTTCACAATCCCTAATGCCACGTCACCACCCTTATCGTATAAATACCTCACTCCTTCCCTTTCACTCTTCATTTCCATTTCCATTTCCAACTTTCAAAATTCCCAAATCCTCTCTTTATGTCCTCTCTCAAGCGATCTAGAACCACAGACTCGCCGGAACCCTACCAGATCTCTCATCCGCAGCCGTATCTCCGCCGCCTCTCCGCCGATCAAGAGCTCTCCGCAATCGTCACCGCCCTGACCTCCGTCGTCTCAAACACAACCTCCGATTCCGACAATTTCATGGCGGATAGGCTTTGGCCCGATCTTCAAACTCCGCCGCCCAATTTCGATTCAGCCACCGTATTCGCCGCCGATACAACTTCTTCTTCCAGCACGGACGCAATTTTCAACTCCTCTGTTTTCGAGACGTGCAGCGTTTGTCGAATCGACGGTTGTTTAGGCTGCAATTTCTTCCCTCCGATTCCGTCGACGAACGAAGGCGGAGGCGGCGGTAAAAAGCGGTCGAAGAAGAGTTACAGAGGCGTGAGGCAACGGCCATGGGGGAAATGGGCGGCGGAGATCCGAAACCCGAAACTCGCGACCCGAGTCTGGTTAGGTACGTTTAATACGGCCGAAGACGCCGCTAGGGCTTACGATAAGGCGGCGAAGGAGTTTCGAGGCCCGAGAGCTAAGCTTAATTTCCCGTTCACTGATGATTCGTTGAGATCGATGCGAGAACAGAGGCCGGAAAGTGGAATTTCGATGAACGGCGGCGATTCAGCGGCGGTGGTTGGGATTGGAAATGATGAAACTGATCAGTGGATTTCGTCGTTGCTGACGTGTCACGGTGGCGATTCATCGGATTCTGCCAGTACTGGTGTTTGGGATTTCTCTTAGCTCTCTGTTCTTCGATTCTATTAAAGTAATTTTAATTGCAGAAAGAAGAAAATCTTTAAGTGGAAAATAATAAAAACTGATAAATCTCTGTTGGAAAAAATTCCTTCATGTTTTTGTAGTGAAAATTTTAGGTTTGGATTTTTATTTTGGAAAAAATCCCACTGTATAGCTAAATGAATCAATACAGTTTCTGAAATTTCACATTTCTATTTGTTTGATTCGTTTTAATGTCATTGAACTGGTAAGTTTCTTTAGTTCAACACTTAATTAGAATGAAAATATAAACCTTATAATTCACCTGTTTGACAACACAATGGCAAATTGTCTCATGCTCATCTCATAATATCTTCTTTCTTTGTTTAAACTTTTTTTACTTCCAACAAAACTATGTTCACTTTAGGTTGAATTTCTTTCAATCGAGCTCAATTAACATGATCGATGAGTTTAATCAATGGTGGCTACCTACTTATAAATTAATTTATTCTTTGGCATCCAAATGCTTTAGGATCAGGTAGTATGTCCCGTAACATTAATCAAGGTGCGCGAAAGTTGGTCTGAACAGTTCGAATATCAATGAATATATTATAAATTTAAAATGTTGTAGAGAGAGTATATAACAATATTTATTGTAATTAAGTTTTCCAAATTCTATTATAAATTTAAAATGCTACTACTTTATTCATTTAGGGGTGTTTGGTTATAGATGAGATGATAAGAGATGTTGTCAACAGAAAAATCTTATTTCGGGTGCAGAGAGATGAGATGACAAGAAAATCTTGTTTGAGGAGCAGGGAGATAAGATGAAATGACAAAAAAGCTTGTTTGGGATGAAAGGACACGAGATGAAATGTTAGGATATCTGATGCTTTTTTTTTAATCTATTCTTATGTTTTTTTAATAATAAAATTATTCTCAAATCTTTAGCTATTAACATAAGTATGGAAATATAACTTTTATCATAAATTAATTATAAGTAATACAAAATTAATATCATATCATCTTTGATGATATTAATGTTCATTTAAAAAAAAAAAAAATTTCAATTATATGACCTAATAACCATGAAATCAAAGTTTTGAATCTTTCACACTTAAATATTCTTGAATTAAAAAAATAATAATAAGCAAAAACTTCACATAAAAAAAATGAAAGTTTCACAAATCTAAAATATTTGTAAACTTTTTTTTCTTTTTTTTCAAAATTTGTTAGACTTAAATAATAAAAATAAATTTAAAAAATACTAAAATTCTATTTATTAAAAATTTCATTACATATCTATTATAAATATTAGTGGTTTCATTTTTTATTCATCTTTAATCATTCGTACTAAATCTATTAAAAATAATCAAATTACGTCAACATAAGAAGTACTCTAATAACATCTTGTACGACTTAATAACCATGATGTTATAGGTTTGATAATTTCTCTTCCAATGTAATGAATAAAAAAAAAAATCAAATTACTTATAGCAACTTGATTTAAAATGTGCATTTTCAACATTTTCTTAAAAAGAAAAGTTTCTTAAAAGGGAGCGAATTGAGGTCGGCTCAGCTGAATAGAAAATATTCTCGGTTGCTGAAATCTGTCAATCATTTGTCGCCACGTGTACACCATATATTTGCTTTGTTTTGTCCACACGTGTTTTCCAACACGTGTGTTATATTCTTTCAGTTCTTTATTAGTTTTATAAAGAAAGAAAAAGACAAAATAATATTAAAATATTCATCACGCTGTTCATATTTATCATGTGCTCTATTTTTTTTTTTATGCTAAAGACAAAAGGAGTGGTGGGATCAAAAGTGATGTGAAGTAATGTTGCTCTTCACCTTTGTTTTTTTGCTTACTTTTTTCATTTTTTAACAATATTTTTATTCTAGTTATACAACTATAAAACAATTCAAAATATGCTTCTTTTTTTTGGAGAAAAAAACATGTTTATAAAATATATGCTAAATGCATGTATGAAATCAAGAAAAAAAACATTGTTGTAACCTTATTCTCTTAATGGCGTGATCAATTCAAACATTCAAAAATATTAATTTACACTTTGATTAAGTTTTTTTTTTTTTTTTTTTTTTTTTTGAGATTACAACAATTTGGAGTAAGAGGATCGAACTCAGGACCTTTTGATTATTGAGTGTACATTAATGTCATCGAGCTACTGCTCTTATTGACACACTTTGATTACATTTACGTTTAAAGCATGGTTAAAAAAAAGTTTCACAAATTCAAAATCAAGTGTTGTCTTATGTGGTTTGTATCGGTGTATTTCTATGATCAACAAATTATGAGTTTTTTCAATTATTATTAAATTCACAAAAAAAAACTTTTTGAGTGGAATAAAAAAATAAAGTTATGAGAGTGTATATGTCCAAAGTGAATAATATCATACTGATGTGGAGATCGAGGTTGAGCTATCATTCTTATCAATTGGTAGCCATACCCGAAACATAATTATGTCGGTAGAATGCCTTGATGTAGAATAAAGACATTTGAAGCCCAAATACAAAAATTTATGGTAGTTTTATCATACTGATAGTGTATTTTCAAGAGAAAAGGAGTTGTTGGTCTAAATATGAGCTTGAAAAATTGACTAGCGGTATACTCTTAAGAGGAGAGGAGTTAGTTAGACGTAGGATAGAGACTCAGTGGAACTTTGTTAAAGAAAAAGATTATTTGGGATACAAAAAATTTGTAATACATTAACTAGATGAGAGGAAGTTCATGCGTATTAAAGTAATAACATCATCTTCATTGGTATGCGATTTTTTAGGTGGAACAAAAAACAATATCACTAAATCATGATGGTTTATGCTTAAAATAGACAAGATCATATTAAAAATGAAGATCTGAATATAATTGTCATCCATATCTCCCCACATATTGTCAAAAGATATTTATAATTTTTTTTTTTTTTAAAGTTTGAAAAAAAAATAGAAGTAAACTGGTCGTAGTGTTTTTTCACTTTTAAGGTACATTATTTTTTTTCCAACTTTGTATCTTCTCTCATTCTAGTCTTTTTTTTTTCTTTTTCTTTTTCTTTTTTTTCAATTTCAGAGCAATATTCTACTTATATTCGTTAATATTTAGTAGAAGTAGACGTATTTGCACCAGATCGTGTTTAATGATCCAAGCCCAATATGAGGTCTGAGAAAGCTAAGAGTGTGTTTGGGCCACCAAGAATAAAAAAGAGAATGAAAATGAGAATGATTTCTCGTATTTAAGCCATCAGGAATCACTCCCTTAGAGCCTCAGAGCTAGATTTCATGGGTTTTCTAGTTCGATAAAAACCTTTTGGTTTTTAATCTCTTTCTCTTGTTTGTTGGTGTGAGATTTTGAACATGAACTCTAGACAAGTAAGATAGCAAAGAAAGAACGAAAAGAAAAAAAGATAACAACACCAAGATTAAAGTGGTTCAACACTGAGGCTTACATTCAATATTGCTACAGGTACGATTATATTTCTTTGGGTTAGGATTCCACATCGAAAAGAGTGAAACTACATAACAAGTGGACTTGTTCTCTTACTAGGCTCATGATTTTCATGAAGGTGGTGAGCCAATTTGGAATGATTTAATTTCTTTTTGTCATTTTTTTTTTTTTTTTTAAATAACAAAACAAGTGCGTCTGTAGATAAGTACATGACTTAATTTAGGCATGTGTGGCAAACCTTTCCGACCATGATTTGAAATGAAATCTTAATAAAAAAGAAAATGTAAATGGATACATTTTCAAGTTTAAGGTTGAAACTTTAAAATTAAGATTAATTGATATAAACTGCCAAATTTAAGGTGATAAATGGTTTTTTCCAAAAAAAAAGAAAAATAAAAAAATAAAAAAACTCAATAATAACTCACAAGTATATATCTTTGCCAAAACTTATTTAATGAGTACGTCCTTCTTAACCTTTTGCCTTTAAATTAGAGTTTATGACATACAACTCTTCTTCTTCTTCTTTATTTTTTTTTTTTTAATTCAACACAGATTATTGCTAAGTTAAACACAATTTTTATTACAGTGGCACAATAGTTTTCATTGTTTGGTTGTAAACCAATTCAACACCAACGTCATAGGTTCAAACCCGAGAATCGGTATTTGTCCCCTCTCTCCCAATATGAACTCAAAAAAAAAAACACAATTTTTATTTATCCTTGCTCAAGTTAATGATTATTGAACAAAATTGAAACTTAAATTTGGAAAACTAATATAAAGTAAAATATCATTTTTGATGGTTGAAGGTTACAAATTTACGTCTTATTGATCGAAAATATAACTAAAACCAATTTTGCTCAAATTTGTGGATGGAGATTCTGAGGTACCATCGAAGTTTCTTCCTATTGAAAAATCAATGGCTTCCAAAAGTACTAGTAAAGAAAGAACTTCAAATTCGGGTTATGAAAATTGAATACGTCAAAATAGTTTAATCACTTCTATCGGCGGTCGGGTGCGATGCCAAATTCGCATTTTTATCGAAGATGGTGGAGTTCTAAGCTTTTTCATGACATATAGCAAATAATGGATCGAAATCGAAATTGAAGTTGATAAAGAAAGAAACCTTGAAATTAGAAGAATACTTCCTAAAAATTCCAAATCTGGTAGATTCATGACTATATATAACCTAAATATAGCCGTTTTTAGATAGATTATATATAACCATATCAAAAGTTTCTTTTTTTTTTAATTCAATAAAGTTTAAGGACGGAAAATTCGAATTCATAATTTCTTAGTTATCAAGTTATACAGTATATCAATCGAGTATAAGTAATGTTGCAATAAAAATGTTTTGTAACGAAGTTTAAGTTATATATTCTCAGCTATGTTGGCCTAAAGAAGTTTAGGTTGACTAAGCTAGATCAACTATGAAATTTATAAAGTTAAAAAAATATTTGAGCTAACTTTCATTTATTCTATTTCTAAAAGGGTTTGATGGTTTTCTTTCCTTTTTTATAAAAAGAATAATAAAAACATCTGCTAATCAAAGTCAACTTCAGTTACGTCACGATATCCAATTTATTTAAGCCATGGTGTTAATAACTTGTTTGTTTCTATTGGTTTTGTAGCATGTGTTAATTTACTTTAATAGTTTATATTATATATAAAAAAAGAAATAGAATAAAGAAACCACTTTCATTTTAAATGTCAATTTCATGAAGATCTCAAAAAATATGTCATTTCAAAAAAACTTTTATTTTAATTGGATTGGATTCACACATGAGGGTTTTTTTTTAAATTATTTTTTTTATAAGACACGTGCGTTTTTATTTTTACTCAACTGGGTTATTTTTTGTTGGGTATGAAATTAATTACTTTTTCTTAAAAACAAATTAATTAACTACTTAATTAACTATTAAAATTTTATTTAATATTAGAACAAAACTGAAAATTAAATTTATAAAACTACTTTTTACATTCACTTATGAGTTTCTTTGATTCATTCATTTATAAAAAAAAACGTTTTTAGAATTAGTGAAAAATTTATTTTTGGAATTAAAATGAAAATTCAAACGTT
Source organism: Sechiopsis laciniata (assembly GCA_037833695.1). Classification (NCBI taxonomy): domain Eukaryota; kingdom Viridiplantae; phylum Streptophyta; class Magnoliopsida; order Cucurbitales; family Cucurbitaceae; genus Sechiopsis; species Sechiopsis laciniata. The sequence goes on along the minus strand of JBBMKA010000021.1, from coordinate 10,110,178 downwards.
TTATGAGAGAGTGAAAACAATTAGAAAGTTAATTTAGCGTAATTTTTTTTTTTTAGTTCTATTAGAATTTAGAGATGGGGATTCAAACTCAATATTTTTTTGGTTATTGGATATATATGGATGTTATTGAACTATTGCTCTTGTAGATATTTAGCATAATATTTCAATTGTGCCTAAGTCTCGTTCAACCATAATATATCTTCTAGAGTAATATTTACTTAAGGGTGGGTAAGTATTTTGTCCACCTTAAAACCATATGTTTTTACTTTAAAAAAATGGCTTTGATCGATGGAGAGAAATGTTAAAGTAGAGAGAGAAATACAAAAAAGTAAAAATATGTGGTTTTAAGAGTGGTAAGTATTTCCAAAATACTTACCTACCCTTAGATAAGTATTGCTCTATCTCCTATAGGAAAACAATTAGGAAGTCAATTTGTAGGATGTTTGGTGGGCAAAAAGAGATCCCTTCTTACCGTTCGACCTAATAGGGTGAAATATCCCAGCTTGAAAGGAAATCCCAATATGAGAACCAAGATTTTTTTCACACGTGAGCTTTGAAAAACAACAGATAGACAAAAAAAAAAACATTAAAATTTTGAATTGTCAAATATGGGAGTTCAAACTCTCACCATGCATGCCAAAAGAAGTAGAGCTTAAGGAGCGTCTTGTATAATCAAATAATCATGAGGTTATGGGTTCAAATCTCTTATACTATATCGTTATTATCATATTTTTTAAACCCTCATCATTCCACAACAAAAGTTTATCATTTTTTTAAAACCCCCATCATTCCACAACAAAAGTGACAGGTTAACCAACTTAACCATCACAACTTATTTGTTACGAGTACAAAATAACTAAACTAATTAAAATTTATTTCGATGGTAACACATATTGATTTGAATTATCAAACTTGACTTGACTTAATTTAAGTGCTTTTGAATAATTTATTTTGATTTAAAATATTTTTTTTACAATTATCTAACTTAATTATTTTATTTTTTCCATTTAATTTTAATGATGAAAATTTAATAACTATACAATTTATTTTAAATAATAAATGAAATAAAATTCAAACTGCTATTTCATCCATAAATGAAAAATATATTTATTTATGGCTATTATATAAAATAAAAATAAAAAATTCAAATATCCATTAAATAAAATTTATATTCATTTTCTTTCTAATCTTGCACACCAAACACTGATTTCCTCCATCCTCTAGTCTACTCCCCCCCTACTCCAAAAAAGTTCACTTCACCCCATCCAACCAGTATCAATGGGCCAAACAGTCTCTAGTTTACATGCCTAAACTCCTTCAATTACAATATTTACAATATTGTGTCTATTGTTTACAAAAAGATTGAGGCAGGCTCACCAAAACATTTTAAATTATCTCATAAGTCTATTGGAAATCTTCTCCTCTAATTGAGGCCAAAAAATTAACTTAACTAAGAATAAATTAATTTCAATCATATAACTAACTTTAATGTGTTATATGAATATTGTTTAATATACATATAAATGCGAGGCAGGAAAATGGGCTAACGAGGAGAAAACTCTCCTCACTTATCCCCATTTCTCATGATATAAAGAATACCCCATCCTATTCAGAACCCACAATTTAAATGAATATCTATCTCTAAACAACAAATTCAAGGAATGATCTTCATTATCAATGTTGTGTTGAATACAAAGGATGAACTTAAAATTGCTGTGCATTTTAAACACAATAAAGCATTGGAAGAAACACGAATCCAAAAACTTGTTCTACTTTTGCATCATTTAGCTATTTACACAACACACTCAAGCGCAGGCAATTTTTTCAGTGTGGTAACAAATAAACGAATTTGAAGGCACATACCAGACCAGAAGCAGAGAAAAAAGTAAGAGGACTATTCTATTTACGTATAAGATAACAGCAGCAGTATAGCTACAGGCACACACATAGATCAGTGGAGACGAGAGAGCGTACCGATGGCGATGGCTTCGTCTCATCTCTTTCCTGAGAGGCTGATGGAGCTGACTTTCATGGGGGTAGCCACAACCAGTGGAGCTTCTGGAGAATCAGAGACGGAAAACTTATTGTGCATGAATCGGCTTTCGACGATGGATTCATCCTTCAACACAATCTTGTAGCAGTAACAGCTCTTGAGCCCTTGCTGATTCCAGTAGCATTCGTGTGCAGTGTTCTTTACCTGATGGAAGTCCCATATAACACTGAACTTCCCCACTGTTGCAACGAGATGACGCTCTTGTTTCCCGCTCTCGGTGACCCGAAATTCGATGTCAATAAGAGATCATAAGCTCACAAATGAACCTTGCAGATTAAAGACAACTGAAGTAACTTGAACGCCAGATTTCTAAGAATCCAAATAAAGAGGGAAATCCGAAATAACAGAAGTATGATACTGATAAGAGTTGGAATATAACCAACGGCACATGGAACATAAACCAACAAAAAAAAAGAAGTGATATATTTTAAAAGACACCCACCCTTCAGCCACCATTGTCTTTTTTTTTTTTCTTTTGATATCTGTGAGTGTTTGGAATAGCTTACGTGCACTACGTGGATATTAATTATTCTCATGTGACATATTGTCTGACTCTACAATATTTGGATATTAAGAAAATCTGTAAGAAATTATTTTCTACGGTGGCCATCATAGATTGAAATCACTAGGCCACTTAAATATATCGGTGAGTGTTCAACTTTATGTGCACCTTAAATATTCTCACGAAATGATTATCCGATTGTACTCTATATGGTGGTCAAGGAAAGCACAGGAAATTAATTCTCAGTAGGTAGTCTCTATGGATTGAATTCATTACAGTTCACATCAGTTTTGTTGGGTAAGCTGAAGTAGATAAATTTCTATTCAATGTCCAACATATCGTTTTAGTTAAAAACAATAAGTGATTTGTACCGGAATTATATATTTAGCCAAAAGACAATAATAAAACCTTAAGCAACAGCAACAAACCAAGCCATCTGCAAAACAGAGAGAGATTCAAGCAATCAAAATCAGAACCAGCTTTTCTTACCCATGAAAAGTGGCCACCATGGAATATGTAGTCTGCTCCAGCCAAATGAGAAACCAGAGGAGTCAACTTCAGCAGCCTCGGAGCTGAAATCTTGTTCCCCATCCAACCACTGAACCCAGTTTTAATGTTGCCATCTTTATCTGTGAATAACGTGCAGATGAGTATCAAATAAGTATCAGTCGTCCCCAAAATCCACTTCCCATCATAAGTAACATCCACGTGAGTAATCGGCGAACCGATCCCCGGAAAGGCCATCTTCGCCTGTCTCATTGACGTCTTCGAATACAGCTTGATCCTCCCATCAACAGACCCAACAACAATCGATCCATCCCCTGTCGTAGCAAAGCATTGAAAGTTTGTCCCTCTCGAAAACTGATGCCCCTGCGCCCAGTTCAGAACTGGCGAATTATTAGCACCTCCAATGTTCTGAACTATTCCTCTACGGTCTCTCAAGTCCCATTGACAAAGCCTGTGATCATCCAAACCCAAAAATGTTGCCTCTGAAGGATCCAATTGCGACCCTTTGGTGTCGTTTGTGATGTCCCTCATTGTAATATCTGCACCATCTTTTTCAAATTTTCATTCTGTAACTATTTTCCCAGTCTCTATATCAAGCTGTTGCAGCCCTAATGCGTGGGGCTTTCCTTCCTTCAATGGACTCATGAGAAGCATGTTGGTTTCCGCCTTCATGAGAAGAACCTTCTTCGGTGTCGATCGATCAATGTTCGGAGAATGTCCTGATCCAAACTTCAACGAAGCCCCTTTACCATGAATTCCATGGCTTAGATTCTTATAAACCTGAACACCTGAATCGTTCACCAAGAAGCTGTTATCCAACGCCCCTAATGTCAAGCTCTACACTCCACCATTCGCAGCCTCCTCAAACTCCTCTATCAAGTCGTGCTTCGTTCTCACCGACAGAGTCGAAGACCTGGGGCTCTTCCCGAATTCAATATCTGCATTCTCCCAAATGGAATCGTCAGCCACCTCAGGCTTCAACCACCCAATAAACTCCTTCCCATAAACCTTGACCTTATTCTCATCACTCGCTTGAATCCCATACACATTCTCAAACAAGCAATCTTGAAATTCAGTCACGAAATCCCTGTAATGTTCATCGCTAGGGAACTTCAAAGCCCAAACGCCTTTGTTAACAAAATCAACACGCCGCTGATCGCCAAACATCTTCAATTGCATTTCTGTCGAAACCAGAGCCTTAATCTTCGCCCCTACCTTGAGTACCCAACGTAACTGCTCTCTCCCTCTCGACGAACCGGCTCGTAACCATCTTCGTCGAAATCATCTCCATCGACGTTCGCCGTCTTGAGAAAAGCGTAGAAAGCGAGTTTCTCAGAAACGATCCACTTAGCTCCGGGAGTATTTCCGCCGATATGAAGGTAAAGTTTAACGGCGGTTTTGGAATTAGGTTTTTGAGAAGGGGAAGAGGAGCCATACTTGGGTTTTAAGAGCTTTGAGCTTGGCGTCGATATCATCGATTGCAGATGAAGTAGCTGTCGATTTGGCTGGCTTTGATTGTTTATCGGCATCTTCGTCGTCGTCTTCGTCGGAGTCTGAAAGTTGATCCTCCTCGCGGCTATGTCCGGCACCCATTTTCGGACTGTGTGATCT
>JBBMKA010000021.1:10079219-10104021 GCA_037833695.1 Sechiopsis laciniata | reverse complement strand
TGAGAAGTGATCTAATGGTCATAAAACCTTTGACCTCTTAAAGTGAGAATTAAATCTATAATGGAGGGACTCAAAATTTCCTAAACAAAAAAAATCATATGTATGGTACCAATCAACTTTTCCTATCGTTTTGAAGTAAATATGGCTCATATTTATTGTTTAATGTAAAATATAACTAATTACTAAAATCTTTTTTTTTTTTAATTTTAAATTTAGTAGAGGATTCAAATCATTGGCAAATTTTCAACTTAATTGTGAAACCAATGTTGCATATTTGTGGTTTATTTTTCTTTAAAAAAAAACACCTTTAAAATAAATTTTGGTAGGTAAAATAAGAATGGACTATCCATCTCTACTTCAGATTTATATGATATTCATATAATATTCTAGCAAGGAAGAAATACCATAAATAGTATCAGTTTACCTTCCATTGCACACTACAAACTTCATAAAACTTCCATTGTATAAAGTCAAAAGCTCAACGTTCAGGGCTAAGAGAAAGCAAGCACCAGTAAATTAATCAATTCTGGTGCATAATTATTTGAGCAATCTATAAAATTAAATTGCTTAGAAATCATCAACCTAAAAGTAATTGTACTGTTAACAATTTAATACATTCACCTACAAAGGAGCAACTTTGTTTGCCAGCAGCCAAAGATGAAACTTGTAAATCTTCGGCTACAACGCATCCCGTGCAGCGATTCTACATGCTATGGCATCTCCAACTGAGGATACTGTCAACTCGGGTTCAGTGATCTTAAAATGCTGAAAATTATAAAAAAAAAAAGGAAAACAGCATTTTGTTAGTGTCTGAGCCAGCTTACGGACACATCGACTATTCTCACAAGATAACCGTCTCACCATTTGGTTGTCCATCTTGATCCAACCTCATCTAGACAAATAGTTATCACATATTGAATTCATAACTTCTTGATATTTTATGATTTACAAGCTCTTATTTCACTACCAACACTAATCTTGGATGGATAGAAAACTTCATAAATTAAAACTCGTGTTAAGGCGAGCGAGCAAAGGCTCTCTAGAAATTAGCAGAACTGTAGAAGTGAACCTAGAGCATAACACAAGGGTTTGTCGTCCTACATACTCAGTTATGAAAAAGAAAGAAAAACGCAAAAACAAATCTTTTTTTCTTTTTCTTTTTTTTCCTTTATTCCAAAAAGATATAGATTGCACCTTTTGTATTAAAGCTTTGTCAGCTCTCTCTCCCAATTCCTCTAGGTTGATCTCTTTACCATGTACTAGTTTCTCGATGGCCTTCATCTAGCATGGGAAAATCGATTGTATTAAAGGCTGAGTTTTTGAAGAGTTCAGAATATATAATGAAAAAAAGTTCACAATAAGGTAACCGAATCTATTTAGTAGCATGGCATCTTGATCCAACCTCATCAGGAGAAGCATTAAAACGAGCCGCAAGGACATAAGAAGAGCTCTCAGAAATTCCACATCTTTTCAAAGACTCTGTAATCTGTACATGATCAAATCACAAAATTACTCGTACATACCCATAAAAAAAAATAAGCAACAGGCTGTAATATCCAAGAAGATAGACAGAATTACATGCTTTGAACCCGAATAGTTGTAGACAAGTTCTGAATGAAGGGTGCGAGTAGTTAGTGAATCCCTTGACTTGGATATCAGTGTCTTATAAGCAGCCGCAAGTAGCGGGAAAACATCAGGAATCTGTCTTCAGTTATTCATAAAGGAAATATTAGAGAACCCATGGCCCAATTCAAAGCTAAAACATACAAAAGGGTGGTTAGGGTAGATTTCATAAGCACATCAGCTAGCAATGTGTTATATGCAAAAATAGATAAGATTATATAATAAAATAACCATACAAGAGAAGCATTAAGAAATGCAACTTCCGGTTCCAGAGTTCCAGCTTGCATATAATCAAGAAGTTCCCTGAAAATAGACAACTTTATCAGACACTATAATTGTGACATTGACATAGTTTGTTCTATAAATAATACACACATTCACATAAGAACATATACAATGGTACCCTTAAATCATATTCAAACCACCATGAAATGAAAACATTTTTATTAATGGGTGAAAATTGTTACAATGTCCATCGTAATAGATAAAATAGAGAGAAATAACCGAATACATTGGCAAAACAAAGAGCAAAGTATTAAGAATTATTCCAGTATAAACAAGCCTGAACCTATCTATGGAAACAGTGAGAAAAGGGTAATGAAACGTGAAGATGGACTTCGGTTGGACTTGAAGGTCGATGTTGCCAGAGAAGATGAGAGCCAAGAATAATCCTAAATATGATGCCATAGATGATAAGTGACTAGTCGGGTAGATAAGTGATATCCTGGCAAAGAGGGAAATATTCGTATTTCTTTGCCCTACCACAGATTCAAAAACACGATTACATCGCCCGAGCTTCCCGAGGAAAAAGGCCATAGCGGTGCAGGTGGTGATCAGGGCATCCAAGAGGAGAAGAGCTATCGCTATCGGTGTAGTGGAAACCAAACGTTAACATCTCGGCAAATACGAACAGAAGATTTGAAGAGTTTGTGTCGACCATAATTTTCAGAAATAACTTTAAAACTCAAACAAAGACATTACTATTCAATCACTAAGTTCAAGCAACACCTCTCCAACTTCAAAAATCGGAAGAAACCCCACACCACAATTATAAAAAATTAACAAGTTTATCAAATAAAATCGATAACGTGATGTCAAAAAACACAACAGTTAAATGCATCACAACGAGCTACCTCCCATTTTGTTGCCACACTTAGTTCAAGCATTTTCTCAAACACTTAAGAGCATGTACCGAAAGCAAAAACGTAAAATCAAAATTTCGCGTCCATATGATTTACAGGAATTAACCATTTTCCCACTAGTCTCTGTCAACCAAATTTTCACATTCAGAAAATCAGATAGAGTGAGAGCGAGAAAAATTACTTGGAATTGGTAACGTCTGTGAACAAGGCGAGAGTTATGGTGGTTCCGTTGATCTCGATCACCTTCATGGCTGCTCCGGTCACCGGAGGCTCTGAAATTCTTCCACAGATCGATGGAACCACGAATATTGGAAAAAGACGACGGTCTACGAGAGGGTTAGGGTTTTGGATTTGGATTTTATCGATTTTGATTGCAATTTACATAATATATTATTAACTGCAATTTACATAACTTTCTGTGAGGGTTTTTTTTTTCAACTTTTTTGAGTTCAACATTTTTCTGATTTATTTTATGAAGTTTGAATGATGTTTAAATTATTTTTGGCCATATTAATTTATATTTTACAATATATTGAGGGACTTAATTTATTAATTTATATAATTCTTTTAAAGTAAATTGTCAAGAAATATAATTAAATTTTTAGAAAAAATATTTTTTTAATCATTAGATTTAGGTCTAGTTTCAATTTTGTCTATATATTTAAAAATTAAAAAATTTTATCTTCTACATTTGAATGATGCTCATTTTTAGTCTCTTAAATAACAAAATTGTTAGTTATATACAAACTAAAATGATGATTATATTAATTTTAAATTTTAATATCTTAATGAAGTGAGTATTTTAATCTTTACGTAAATTTAACTTAATTAATGAAGTGATTATTTTAATCTGGTGTTGAAGTGATTACCATCAAATTATAAAACTAACATGCAACCAACCATTTCGATAGTATGAAGAGACTAACATGCAACCAACCATTTCGATAGTATGAAGAGAGATTCTTCACTTTTGAATGCGGACAAAAGTCAAAAGTCTCGGAAGGTGATAAAAAAAAACATTATAACAAAATCCACCAAGGATATTACACATGAAAAATCCCAACAAGCTTGTTGCTTAAAAAAACAACACTTCAAAAAATATGACCTTTTAATGCTTCTACTTTACACTATTTATAAGCATTTCTGTAAATCATCCTTTCATCTCTGTGAGTTAGCTTTCTTCAAGTAACAATTCCTGTACATAAAAATAACTTCTGTTAGCTCATGCATTTAAGCATAAATTCAACCTTATAATAGCAAGATAGAAAGTTAAGATTGGCAAATTACCTCACCACCTATTAAAAAGTTTAGGATTTGAAACCTTTTTTTTAAAAAAACTTCAATCTTAGCATAGTTTAGTAGATAAGACATCTATGACTTATTTGTGGTGATGAAAAGTTAGAACATAAAATTTTGCTCCAAAGAAGGAATCATGTTATATTATGGTATTGGTTTCTTTGATGACCTCTTTTCTCTATAATATTTTCATCTTATCAATAAAAATATTTTTGTTTCCTATACATAAAAATTAAAATTAATAAAAGTTTCCTTAATTGAGGGTTGTCCTAGTCAATTTGTACTCATCGGAGACATCGAATGAGTAATGTCACAGGTGAGTCTCAAACCCAGGACATTGAGGGGAGCATACCTTCAAAATCCAATCCAAGTCTTCAACTACTGCGCCACCCCTTAGGGACATACTGTCTGATCTTAAAATATTTGTATGTCAAAGAAACCCCTAATAAATTAATTTCTTAAGTAGATAATTACCATAGATTGAACTTCATCATCTCTTAGTTTTCGAGACTCGATTTTGCCCATTGATTGATTGACAAGGACAGAGATTAGTTTGACACAATAAAATTCTTAGCTCTATCACTTGTATGATGGAAAACAAAAAAAATTTCATCTTACCCATTTTTTCTAGCAATATTTATGAGATCCTCATGAAGAAAAACAGAGCTTTTCTCTTCCTCTTCCACAGTTTTCAAAACCCCTTCATGTCTATGCTGTTTCTTTGAAACAAAATGAGATCTTTTGAAACCAAACTTCTCCATCCAACAGCTAGCAGAAGTTTTAGTCAGCTTTGGAAATGAACCATCTTCATCATCTTCATTGACTTGCAATTCATCTCTTAAAGTTGTTTTCACCAAATGATTTCTTGAACTGTCCTTCAATGGCAGCAGCCTCCCCTGAAAGAAGATCTCATCTGCTCCAATCATTCCTCTGTTCTTGACACTGAACTCAAAATCAGAAGAAACTGGTGCTTCTCTGTAGATGTTCTCAAGCTTCAATGGCTGTTGAATGTCAACAAAATCATTTGAAAATGAGATTCTTGGATCCATGGTGGAATAAGCTCAAATGGGTTGGTGGTATTTTTTTTAGTTTGTTTGAATGAATGAATGATATGATATGATTCTCTTAAGAAAAAGAGAAAAAGGATCTCATTTCTTTTTTTGGCTCATTTGGTTTTTCACTTGCCTTGGGAAAATTGGCTTGAAGGTGTTTGTTTATATATAGAAGGAAATTTTGATTTTCATTCTTAATAAGATAGGTGGGTTACTTCTCTCATCACCAATTGGTTTTGGAATGAAATCTCATGTTATCTAATATAGCGTAAAAGTTCATTAAATTCAAACGAGTATTCGGTCTAATAAAAATGAGATTGAAATCCGATTCAAGAATTGTGAACTCAAGGAGGCATCATCTTCAAATTCTACATTGGAAAAGTGTGGAAACCTCCTAAACCCACTTTTGCTGCTTTCCATTCTTGTTTACTAGACACTTTCATGTTATTGATTTTGTCAGTTTCTAATATAAGAATTGTGGGTAAAACCTATTCTTTTTCTTTCTGGTGCGCAAATGTATGATTTGTAATCATAACTTATGTATTCTTTTCCAGTTTGTGTTTCATTTTCTTGCATCATAGACTTTTTCTGTTTGACTATATTATCTTCTTCAATGGCATGTTGGGACCATTTTCTTTATTATTTGGGAAATTGAATTTGGTTCAAGTCTTGAATTAGAATTGCAAGAGTTAAAGGGTAAGAAAAAATAAAGTGTTTGATGATAAGCAATTGGATGGGATAGGAGTAGAAGAGATTCGAATTCATGACCTTTTGATCACCGACATACACTTATACCAGTTGAACTATTGCTCTTGTTGGTGGTATTGTATTAAATATTACAAGCATCATTGTCTTGAAATTAAATATCTATATGATTTTTTTTATAAATTTCTATTAAGGATCTTCTTAGCCAATCTAAGTAATCATACATTTTGGTTAAATTTCAATTTTAACAACACTCAACTTAAATCATCATGGATTGGCCTAGTGGTCAAGAGAGTTGTAAAACCAAAAGATTATGAGTTCAATTTATAAGGACACCTACTTAGAAATTAATTTCTTACGAATTTTCTTGACAACCAAATGTTGTAGGGTTAAGTGGTTTGTCCGATGAAAATAATCAAAGTGTACGTAAGCTAACTCGAACACCCACAAATAAAATAAAAAAAGGATATACTTGCATTAGGGTTTGTGGACCTATAAAAAGAGGATATGTTCAAAATTATTAGTTTGCAACAATAAAAATAGTGATAAATTAAATAGATGACTAACCAATCAAATTTCAACTTTGTATAACTTTTAGATGTTTGGGATTTACATTAGGGCTTGTAGACCATCAAGAATCTTTTTTGTTCAACTTTTTATGTGGACTTTTGACTGTCACATGCTCTTCCTTGGCTACCTTCACATGGTTTATCCACATACGTCTAAAAGCCAATTCTTTTGATTTTGCAAATAATGACAGATGGTGGATTCCCAATTTTTGATAGCTTGAGACTTTTTTTCTTTGTTTATTTCATTTTATATTCAAGACATGATCTAAGTAGTGCCAACCTCATGGCTAAATACTTGTCTAATTGGCCATGTCTCCCTTTTGGTCTCCCATTTTGTGAACAAAACTTGTCTGTTTGTGGTCTAAATTAAGAATCTTGTGCATCTTTTTCTTTCACACAATCATAAAGAAATTGTGTTGAAGGCTCATTTTACTATGTCAGATCAAGGCTTTTCTTAATTTGGATGCTGCCAAAGTTATAAATATTTAGGTGGCGTTTAGGCCCTCTTTAAGAGTAGATTAGGTTGGATTATAGTAATCCAACCCGTATTTAAGACGAGATTATAATAATCAGTGGGTTAGCTCGTAACCTTTCATCTCAACTATAATAACATTTCAACCATGTTATAATAACTCTCGTTATAATATCCTTTGTTCTAATAGCACCACAAGTACTATTTATCATACTTCTTATTATAATAATTTGTACATCAAATGCACGTTATTATAACCTCTTATTATAATAATTCGCCGTTGCTAATAATCTAAATTGCCGCCCCAAAACGCACCCATAAAGAATATGTAAAAATCTTTTCCTTGTGAATTTTTATCGAGCAGATCAATTGTTGGCTGTCTTTAAATATTTAATGTCTAGAGGATATCAATTCCTCTTTGCAAACTGGTGGCATTTGTTCACTTGAGGTTAAAGTATTAAGAATCTAAAACAAGATGTCAACAACCTAATTTTGTTTTTTGTTTTTTGTTTTGTTTGTTTGTTTGTTTTTTGTTTTTTTTTTTTTTTTTGAATAATGATGGGTTAACAATTAGTTTACACACTCCTTAATCAATCTTAAGGAAGCACCATTTGGCTTTACAATAACTTTTTTTTTTTAACTTTTGTTTTTTAAACTCAATAACTAATATGCATAATTTCTACAATATCTTACCTTTCAATTCAATGAATTTGTAACCTCAAGGAGATCTAAGTTTAGAGCATGTTCACTATCATGTTTGCCAACAACAAATTTTTGCTTTCTTTTTTTAATCCGCCTGTCTGGGTCAACTTACGCACACTTAAATTATGTTTACATGACATAACACCTGATTTTATGATATTTTGATGTCAAAAAAACCTGTAACAAATTCAACAGCTCCATGAAGTCAAAATCTCAACTCTTGAGCATTATAATAAACTCAAAGGAGTTGCAGCATAAGCCATCAATGTATGTGAGAAAGAACAGATCAGAAAACTCGAGTCATTGAAAATACAGATCAAATTTACCATTTTCTATTTATTGATGTATGAACTTATAATTGTTTATTCTCAACTTCGGTTTTTGAATCAAGGGAAACAGGACTTTACTCGAGATCTTCAAGTTCAATAACATCAAACATTCTTTTCTGTGGTAAATAACTTCCAATAGAGTGCTTGGGCTTCATTGTTACATGCATTGAACCTTCAAGTGAAGTTCTAACAGGCTTCATGGTTTCCCTTTCAATGACATTGGAAGAAAAAGTTAATGGACCTTTGTTAGGATCTTCATTAGAAGTAATGGATTGTAAAGGTTTTCTATGTTGAGGTGCTAAAAAAAGTTTCTGGTTTGAGTTTTGCTTCAACTTGGAGTTCTTCTCATTTCCTTCTGCTGCCTTCACCCTTGGGCTAGTTTTTGATTCAACAGGTACAAGTTTTCCATCAATTTGATTTGAGAAAACAAATGTAACCTGAGGCAAGATAAGTAAATCATGACATTACATCCCTTAAAAGGAGATAGAAAAAAAGATAAATAGAAAAATGGTTCATTCAACCAACTTGTGCTGGTTCATACGACATAGATTAAAATATCATTTTGGTCTCAGTTAGTGTTTTTAAAAGTGTAAGGCACACTAACCGCAAAATAGAGCGCTAATTTTTTTTTTTTTTTTTTGTGAGGCACACTATATAAGAACATTCATAAAGAAAGAGATAGCATAGTTGGAATAGAAATATTAGAAGAAAAAAAATAATCTAAAGGTTAGTAAATGCGTTATTTTCTTAATTAATAGAGAACAAATAGACCCTAATCGCAAAGATTTTATGTTTAGGGTTATTTTACCATTAATCACATGATGACACACTGACATACCTTTTTATCTGAGGCACTAGGCCTACGCTTTGAGCTTAGGCACGCCTAGGCGCGAGCCTTTTAAAACACTGATCAGAGAATTTCAGGACTGATTTCATTTTAGCCACCAAACTTCCAAGTGTTTAAATTTAGTCTTTGTACTTCCTATGAGTCTTAAAATCAGTTTCTACTTATAGGATGTGGTTAACTTTTCCAATAAAAAAAAAGGTCTCTGTTGACCGTCTCGACATAATTTTTAGAAAGATACCCTGAGATAAGTAAACCATGGCCTTGCATCTCTTGAAAGGGAGATGAAAATGATAAAAGGAAAAATGGTTTATTGTTCATAAACTATATTTAAGATCAAACCTCATCACCAGCAGAAGCTTGCAAAATGGTATCTGGTACAGTAACAGAGTCAAAATGGTGCCCCCAGTTGGCTAAATCTTCTTCTAGAGGAGACCCGACCTGAAAATTTTTAAAAGCAAAAGTGAATTGAATAAGGCAACTAGAAGAAACTCTATTAGAATTGACCAACCTGTTGCTCTGATTTCTTCAACTTGTCCAAGCATCCAGCAAGTTGTGCAAATCCGCCAATGTCAGAAGTTACTTGGTCAGACTGACAAGTCCTGCTCGTGGACAGGTCTTGGTCCACGTCCTCGGGCCTACCATTACAAATTTGGCACCGAGTGCAGTTCATCTTTTCATGAATTTCAGACCTGTGTGTTCAAAATGACAATAATCTCCATGCGGTTATGTTTGTATGTGTCGGTTATATTTGCGAGGAAGAATTATGTCCTTTGATTTGTGTTGGTGATTATTTTCTAATTCATTAATGGGAAGAAAGAAATTTTTTTGTGGGTTTTTCAGAAAAATTTATAAATATGTCTATTGATGTCTGTGAGTATGTACGTAAAGAAAAATAGCATTTAATATTTAGTCTTGAGCGGTTAAATTGAGAAAATATAAACATTTTTTTTTTGTTTTTGGAAACCTGGAAATCGAAGCTTCACTCTAACCACGCCCGTCCCTAAGCCAGGCACCGAGAGACATCGAAAGAATTGAGACACAAGAGGTGTCTACAAATTAATGTCACAGGTAAGTCTCGAACAGAGTTCGAACGAAGAAGCCAACTAGAGTAGTTCAACTAGTATAAGTGTACCAATGACCAAGAGATCCATGAATTCCAATCCCCATCCCTAATTGAACTTTAAAAAACACTCATACGGAGAAAGAACAATACCTAGTTTTAGATCACAGTGCAAGCTGTTTGATTAACAGTTGCCAGAGACTAATGGCTATTTAACTCTTACAAGAAACAAGCACGCTATCGCTAAAATTTTCTTGTGTTTTTTTTTAGTTTCAGGTGGGTATTTGAACCCTAAACACTCTTGGCAAGGATGTGCCTTAAGCAATTAGCTATATGCATTATGTCATCCACGCTATTCAAGGGAAATAGGTTTCTGCATACAGGCTTGTGGTGTGAAATGTTTATGGTTTATATTGAATATGAGAAACTAACATAAAGTCACATCTTGAGCAACTAAACCATAGTATTCTATTAATTACCTGATGCTACCATGAAATGAGAATAGATCACGTAGATCTTCAGACGAAAGGAAGTTCACCTGAAAAATGAGGGAGAAAAGGGACATTCAAAGAAGATTGCTTCAAATTTAATTTAATGTTGTAATCGATTTTTACTAATCAACATCAGAAAATTATTAACCTGCGCGCTATGATTATCTGTCATCTCCTGCTGGATAACTTTTTGTAACCCTTCTTTTGACATTTGTCGCTGGTACACCTATACAGTACAGGGATATATAAGCAAAGGTTTCTAACAGTATTGGCAACTTATGTCATATAAAAATGAACGTGAAATTGACGATCATTTTAGCCCGATTGGCAATGTACTCGAACCTTTTCTTCAATTGTTCCGGTGCTTAAAAATCTGTAAATGAATACTCTCTTCTTTTGTCCATCTCTCCACACTCTTGCAGCAGCCTATTCATGTATGGTAAGACAGATGAAAACAAGGAAAACATCAGAAGGCAGACAGCATATTCATATTCTAGAACTTAACCAGTCCAAACGAGTGGTTCGAGGAAGGTAACATTTTTTATGATAGTCTAAACTTTCATTGAGTAAGAAATGAGAACATACAAAGAGAGTGGGGCGTACGAAAAAGAAGCACACTAAAAGAGGGGGACTTTATTTGGGGAGAAAGGAATA
Source organism: Sechiopsis laciniata (assembly GCA_037833695.1). Lineage (NCBI taxonomy): Eukaryota > Viridiplantae > Streptophyta > Magnoliopsida > Cucurbitales > Cucurbitaceae > Sechiopsis > Sechiopsis laciniata. The sequence continues at coordinate 10,093,079 of JBBMKA010000021.1, read as the reverse complement.
GCCGCGTTTTCAGAGACACTTCTAGGACTTTCAATAACATCTTAGAGGCAATTGTTACAACTGTATACTTTTGGTGTAAAGATAAGCACATTCATTTTTCATATAGTTTATCTTATTTTATTTCTAATTGGAATCTATTCATGTAATTCACCTATTGGTGCCAGGAGTTAACTCCAACCTTTTAAATAGTATATGATCTCGCTTCCTATTCGAAAAAAAAGGGAAACCTTGAAAAACGGTCTCCAATCAAGTAAGAGATAGGTAATTACTTGCTTATCATTTGCAGGGTTCCAGTCAGGATCAAACAAAACTAACCGATTTCCACCAATCAAATTTAGACCACATCCACCAGCCTTGCTGCTCAAAAGAAAAACAAACTCATCCTGCGAAGTATGGATGTCAATTTCCAAACTCTTATTAGTAGAAAGCAATTCACCCGCCCAGTTTACACTATAAGCAATAGAAAAGTAAAGCCAAAGCAGGTCTTCTAAAGGCTGGATACCTTTGACATGTCATTAAAACGGTTGACCAACTTCTGTCTTTTACTGATTGATGTGGTTCCATCAAGCCTTAAATATGGGTATCTCCTTTCACGACACAGTTGAGCAAACAAATCCAGTGTCTAGAACATGAAAGCTACGTTAGCCTCTAAGAATGGAATTTACTTTTATTGATGGGAAGATAATTTAATCAACTGCTAAATCACACTATCAAGATTACGAAAGACAAAGAAGTCTCATCTTGGGTAAGAAATAGCAAATAGTTATTCTTCATAAAAACAGAAACTTGATCCAATAAGATGATGCGAAGTGAATATTTGACACCTTATGGGGGTGTTTGTCTGTCAATTTAAAAGAGGATTTAAATTGAGCATTTACTAACTACTCCTCAAAAAACCACATCCAAAAGAATTATTGTAACTACTTAAAACAACTCCTCATTTCTATCTACTCAAAATAACTCCTCATTTCTAACTACTCAAAATAACTCCTCATTTCTAATCATTCACTTTTAACTACTCAAAATAACTCATTTTTTAACCACTCATTTCTAATCATTCATTTTTAACTACTCAAAATAACTCCTTATTTCAAATTCACATACAAACAAGGTATTGTCTCTAACTCCTCTACAAAAAAAACTACATCCAAACGAGTTTTTGGCTGCAACTCTTCCATAAAAATCTACATCCAAACGAGTTATTACAAAAACCTCAATTTTCTAACTACTCAAAATAACTCCTCATCTAAACACCTCCTAAGCAATTAAAAGATGAATTTTGCCAGCTTTGTGAATACAAACATACAATCAAACGATACTAGATAAATGTGAAAGAAATCATTTGCCAGGGTGGGGATGGAGGGCATAGATTTTTATTCTAAAAACGTCAGCGAAGGATCTGAAATTACTTGAGTGTAGTTTGAGACAAGGACAATGCGGTCATCAGTCCTCTGGCGTAAATGGGCTAGTAACCTAGCTAGAACATGCATTTTCCCTGACAACTCAACCCAAGCCCCATCTCCACCAGTCCAGGCACCAGATCTAACAAAATTAGAAACTACTCAGTAAGTGATAATACTTTCAAGCCCAAGTCGGCATTTAATATGTTTGTATAAATACGATGGAGAGAGAGATATAGGAACATTGCTTACCTTCCAGAGAACATCTCTGGAGGGAAAAAACGAATACAGCTCTCTAATTCTGAAGCCCCTGGACTCCCGCCTTTTATAGTATCGTATATAAGCTGCATGAAGATCTTACACTGAGGTTGACTATTATTTTTATTTTATAATGAAATAATGGAAGCTGAAGAGAGGAGATTAGATAAGATACTCTCGATCCATAACATATCCAAGTAAATAACTAATGATATGAAAACCGATGACAGTTGACAAGTCTAATTTAATAAACCACAACCTCAATCTTGAGAATCAAAAGGTTGAAACTCTCAAGAGAAATGAACTGGATCATCATCTAATTAACCAACAAACGGATAGATCTACTATGTACCATAATCTTAATGATAAAAGAAATCTCTCTCAGAACTAAAGTAAATCGTACCTTTGGATGATTACAAAGTTTCTTAAGTGCAGTTATATAGGCCAAAATCTTAGATTGCTTTAGTTCTTCAGTAATTGCCTGCTTAACCTGTATTGTGGTCACAAAATATACCCTACTTTAGTTAGACGAAACAACCAGGAAGAATAATAACTACGATAAATCAATAAACTAGCAGGCACTGAGCTAGTGAGCTGACATTTTTTGACTGTATGAAATGATTATATAGGTCTGCTTGGAGAGAAGTCAACTTGCAGCAAACAACTTCAACTATCTGCAGTAAAAAGTAGAAGCAAGTTATACATTAAAAGAAAAGGATAACAATAAGCAATGACATGATTCACTTCGGTTATGGATATTACTGTAACATACCTTTGGTGGCAAGTGATTCGATAAAAGCGCATTAGTCCTCCGTAGTATAAACTGCCAAGCATATTTTGAAATCCCATTAAGCACAAAGTGTGTAAAAGTCAAGGGAGCAAGTAAATGTAAATCTAGTTGCTTAGATTTACCTACGGGTCACCTAACAAATTAGATTACCTGATTAACTTTTTCGCTTAGTTCAGTAGAGCGTTGAGCACCTAGCATTTTCTCTTCCTCGGTAGCAGTAGGTTCTCTTCCACAAATAATTGGTGCCTTCACAAGATGTCAGTGTAAGGTTTCACCATAGGAAATTATCATCTTTTTTAACAAGAAACTAAAAATTTTCATTGATACATGAAAAGAGGATATAGCTTAAGAATACAAGCTCAACAAAGGGTCTGATTTTTTTCCCCTTCTTTTCTCCTCAGCTATCCTTAGAAAATTATCAACTTCAAGCAAGAGATAAAACATCAAAGATATTTCAACATTGAACTCAAATGAATTGTCTCAGCAAAATTTGTCATTTCTCCTTGTTAAAATGAACTTTCCGCATCTGCCATTCTTCAAGTTCACAAATGACCTATTTTTTATCATATTTGTGGGTATTTGGACCAGCTTATGTGCAACAAGTGCATGCACTTGATTGACACATTTATTCTTTTCCTCACTTCAACGAAAGTACCCCCCCCCCCCCCCCCCAGGGAGAGAAATTAAAAAAATAAAAATAGGCTCACCTCATAATATCGACGGAAATATGTAACATCACCCAAGATTCCTGGATTGGTAAAGTTAACCATGGCAAAGAACTCTTCTAGATCATTCTGCAGGAGTACATGAGTTAAAGAAGGGCTTTTTTTAAAAAAATGAAAAAGAAGCTTAAAGTCGACTTAAAGGTAGAAGTAGAACAGTACATGAAGTTAAGAATTCAAAAGGATTTGAGGAAAATGAGCATTGCCTACACTGGACAATTGGTTTCTTAATTCTTTTGGAAAGAAATAAACATACCTGCATTGGAGTTCCTGATAACAAAATCCTACGCCTGCACGACAAAGAAGCCAATGCCTGAAGAGGAGATATAGAAACAAGTCCAAATAAAAAATATTGGAATAGAAAAACAAGAGCACACATGTTATACCCGATTTGTCAATGTCTGATCATTCTTCAATCGGTGAGCCTCATCACATATGAGTAAATCACATGATTCACTTTGGCTGAACTTCAATGAATGCATACGAAATGTCTCATACGAAATAATCAGCACCTATGAAAGTATGAAAAGTAATTCATCTTAAAGATACCAGCTAAAATATTGGTTGTACATATATATTCTCAGAATAAATACATAAATATACCTGTAAAGTACTCTTGGGATGTACAAAGCTGGCAATGCTAGAGACAACATCCTCTCTGGAACTCTCACAGAGAGCAATAAGGTGAATCCTTTCTCCAACCCACTTCTTAATTTCAGCCTCCCAATTACTAACGAGACTGGTGGGTGTAACAATGATAGCCTTTTTAACCATTGGCTTTCCATCAAACCCTTGACAAAGAAGGGTGTAAAGTAAGGTGATTGACTGCAATGTCTTTCCCAAACTGCAGGATGATTACCGATAAACCTTTAAAGATGTGTGTGACAACAATGCAGATAACTACAGTGCTCGAGTTTGTGTGTTTAGATCATTTAAATGTTTGAGAAAGAGGAAGACAAACCCCATATCATCTGCTAGAATGCACCCATATATGTCTGTTCCCTTATGTAGCCCTGAAACACATTCAAATATGAACTGCACGCCTTCTCTGCAAAAAAAGTTAGATATGTCCATCACGCCAATTTTAGCCAATAAAACTGCAGGATACATTTTCAAATAATTTTTTAGATTCAATTCTTTTTCCCCCTATTTTACTGCTATGATTGCTTTACGTGATTAAAGTCTGAACTGCAATGAGAAAGATGGAACCTGAGTCATATAGCTACTAAATAAATAAGAATGTGAATCAAACTCTAGGGCCTCGTTGTCCTGCTCAACTAGAGCTGTGTTCTGGTTGTGATACTGATTTAATACACTTTTGATTACTGATTACGACCATTTTCTCAAACATACCATAAAATAAATCAGAAATGATACCTCTGATGAGGGCGAAGGAAACGAACTAGTAATGGATCTACTGTGATTGATGCTAAATCAGTGACATTGAGCTCAGAGTCTTCAGGTTGCCACAAGACCAAAGGATCGATCTCAGGTGGTAGAGTCACATTTTCCTCCACTACATCTTTCTCATCAGTTTTTTGTAGAAATAAATTATTGGAAATAACAGATGACACTGGTTTTGAAGAGCCCCATGGAACAAATCGTTTCCGTGCCGACAGCCGACGTGCAAGCTGGTTGTTCCTTTCATCATAGCCATTTGAACATGGAGGTTTAAAAGGTTTTCTACAGACTATTGCGCCTTCTGCGACTGAGAGAACTCTTGGTAGCAGTGATTGTCTTCTCACGACCAGGTTACCTCTGGTAGAATATAATCACATCATGAATGAATTTGTAATTTCAATTAGAAGTTCAAAATGAAAAAAAATCCAGTTGGAGAAATGTGTTGCCAGTGTCCAAGAACCCTAACTAAAGAAAAAGCAATACAAGTGCAGTACCGAACTGTAGAAGTAATAGTTATTAGATAGAGCCTTTATTTTGCTGTATCATATTATCATCTTGAATAACTCAGCTCCCTGAATATTTCATTGTTCAAGTTTTCATCTACTTCAAGCATATCAAATATTATTAGAGGAGCAGTATTGCCAGATCTAATGGAACCAAAACCCAAATAACTTTCTTTTTATAAGAAATGAAAACATTTTTATGACAAAGATGAAAGTATTATAGAAGTTTTCGACCAGGTTTTGAGCCTTTTATATAATGAGATAATACAAAAAAAAAAACCCATATAACTTGATACATCAAATTTAAGGCAATTCCGGGAAATTAGTAAGAAGTTTAACATTTAGAGTCATTCTTTCCAAATCATCGAAATTTCAGAATTCAAAAGAAAGTATTGTTATGAAATCAGAAACAACAATCAACGAAATCTGTAAAGAAAACGTGAGACGAGAACACAAAGATTTACGTGGTTCACTAACGATGTGTTAGCTACGTCTACGGGAAGAGGAGAGAACGGTTTATTAATTCGGGGATGCAAGATTACAAAACGCCAATCAACTAGGGCTAGAGTTTGAAGAGAGTTTATATAGTGAATTCTCATAAATTCTATTACAAAATAGGCTCAAATACATAAAAGTCCACATATGAAAACATAAATTCAATCACATATTTCGTCAAGGTCTCAGCTCGCTAACCCACAGCAAGACCTCGATTAAGTAATCGTGGGTATTAAACCGTTCAAGGCATATCTCAACAAGAATTATGGCAACCAAAGAAAATAGACATTGGATATATCATAATTAACCACTATATGCATGTAGAAACAAAATCAGCCAGCATCCGAGAGCAAAAATCCCCAGTTTATCTCTCTTCCTCTTCTTCTCACAAGCCAATCTAGTACAATTAGAGCCTCCCTGAGACTCAGAGACTAAATTTGCATCTAGGTCGAATTCTTAAGTTTACTTCAAACCCTAATGAATCTTTAGCATCATCATTAACTAACAATCACTAGTTTGAATGAGAGAAAGAGAACATGCCCTAGGTTTCTAACAAGCTGAGCTATGTTGTGAATCGCGTAGCTAAACATACATACCTCAAAAGTGCATCAACGTTCTTCGATTTTAGATCCTCATCGGATAAAGGAGAAATGCTTGAAGATTGATCCTCTTCTTCGTCCTCGTTCTCATCTTCGAAGGCTTCATCATTTATGTCGGTGTAATCTTCGCCTGAATCGCTAATATCAGAGGCTGGAACAATCTCATCTTCGTCTTCTTCCATGAAAAAGAACCTCAATCAGTTCGTAAAACTAAGCGAAGCTGAGATTGAAGTTCACGATCTGAAAATGTAGATGGTTTCTCCGGCGACGGAGCAGCAATCGGCTTCGGTTCGAATTTCAGATTTTGGCGCCAAAAGACGGCGGGTTTATACGGCCGTCGAGTAGGATTTGGCTGTCGATGACTCAATACGCAATACCGAATATATCCCTGGACTAGGTTTTATTATCAGTATTACCCTATTGAAGGACTTTTGTTTGTTTGTCCTTTTTTTTTAGTACTATCTACTTGAGAGAGAGACCACAAACTCTACATTAAGAATGCAACTAACTATTTCCAAGATCGAAACTATGATTGTTATGTTGAATTAGATTAACACCAAACAACGAAACCAACGCGACACAGACCTTTTTTTATCCTTTTCACTGACTTTTGTAAGCTATGCTCGAAATTAAAACTTTTGGAATATATTTTATATATATATAGAGATGTCCACGGGCTGAGGAATGGCTTCCCCTTCCCCGTCCCCGCCACTAAATTTAATCCTTGTGCCTAGAAAAATCCCAATTTTTTTCTCGAGAATTCCCGGCAGGGATTTTTTCAATTTTTTTTACATTTTTTAAATATTTTTTTGGACAATGCGTTTAAATAATTAGATTTTTTTAAAAAAATATCTATAAATTTCAACTATAATGCTAATTACTAAAGAAAAATATTCATATGAATACATAATTTCATCAACAAATATATTTTTATTTGAAAATTAAAGGGGTAAAATATAGAAAAAAAATATTAAAAAAAAGTAAACGGGTGGAAATCAGGGAATCGGGGACGGGGAATTCCCCGTCCCCGATTAGCCCACAGGAAATTTTTCCCCCCATCCCCGGCCTCGTTCCCCGCCCGTTAGGGGCGGATCCCCACGGGGACCCGGCCCTACAGGGAAAATGGACATCTATGTATATATGAGTTTGGGTGAAGTTATGCACTATCTCAATTATTTTGATGGGATATTATGATCTAACCTTATAATATTTTGACGGAATATTACGATCTAACCTTATAATATTTTTGTTCGTATATTAATACACGTTGACCTTAGGTTATTAAGTTTATACAAAGACTACACAAAAAACATTTGTAATTGGTGTCTTATTCAATAACCTATGTTCAAATGACAACCCTTTTGGAAGTGTTCTACTTTTTCATTTATAATAATACACATTAACCTGAGGTATGGATGTTTATGACAAGAAAAGTGAGATTGATTATAGAAATTATGAAAATTAGAAGAAGAATATGGATGAGAATATTTATGTGTTTGAAGCAAATAGAATGAGTATGGAGAAAATCATTTTTTATGTTTATGGTGAAGAGAATAAAAATAATTAGTATAGAAGTAATAAAATAATTATTATGGAGAATGAAAAGTAGATATAAGGAAAATAAAAAAAATTAGGGAGAATAAAAAGAATTTATGAAAAAATAAAATTATGGGACGAATGATTGTCGTATCTTTATAAATATTCACTTTGTAGTTGATGGAATATCTTAAATGACTCACACACATTATGTTTTATATTTGCTATTAATGGCCTGGATTATGTTTTGTATTTTCATATTGAGTTTTATTGTTTGGTTTCATAATATATCAGTGTTCAAAAGTGATGCAACTCTCTTAATATTGTTTGAATTTATAATATATTATGTATTAGTCGGGTCATGAAATTGAGTTTCCTACTCTCAATGGTAGTAAAAAAAATAAATATATCATTTATCAATTATATATATATATATAATAAAATGTATTCTTTGTAGAGATCTTTACATGTATAGCAAAATTAATATAAAAATATTACACATTTAACTAACTTTTAAAATTCTAGCAAAGATATTAAAAAAAAATATAAATAAGAAAAGGCTTAAATTGCTAAATATTAAAACATCCTTTTATGGTCGATTTTTTAACAAAGAAAAATGGGAAATTAATTCCTTGAATATTAGGATTCACTTTCCTTATGTAACCAACAAAAATGGAAAATATAAAGTACTATTTTTTTTTAAACAAATATAAATTAGTAAATATAAATTCCTTGAATATTAGGATTCATTTTCCTTATGTAACCAAAGATCAAATTCCTTTTCCGACGTTTGTCTCCAATATTTTTTTTTTGTTTGAAATCGTCTCCAATATTTTAAAAGTGACTCATAGAAGATAATGAATTAAAATCAGTTCCATAAACTAAATCTAACAAAACTCTTAAATGTGATTACTAATAATATAACCTCATATAAATTAAATCCTATCTTAATTCTCCTTTTCCGTTTCGTTTTAGGATTTTAATTTTTAATTTGCTTCTATTTGTCTATAAATAGAGAATGTTTCTTTATGTATACATTCGTTTGCTTCCGACGGTGTTTTCGTGAGTTTTGGACAGATCCCTCGTTCGTCGTTTCAGTGCGGATATCCAGTGCTTGTTCTTGATTTCCCACTTGTTCTTCATTGTTAGCCAATTTATTTTTAGATTTGTTCGTTTTCAGGTTTGTTCTTGATTTCCACTTGTTCTTCATTGTTAGCCGATTTATTTTTAGATTTGTTCGTTTTTAGGTTTGTTCTTGATTGATCAGTTCTTCATTGAGTCGCAATCTGATATAAAAAAAAATGGGAGAGAGGAAGGTGGTTAACAAATATTACGCACCCGATTTTGATCCATCAAAGTTGCAGATGATTCGTAGGATAAAAAACCAGCAAATGAAGATCCGTATGATGCTTCCTATGAGCATTCGATGCAATACTTGCGGTAATTACATATACAAGGGCACTAAATTCAATTCTCGCAAGGAGAACGTAGTTGGCGACACCTATTTAGAAATTCAAATTTTTAGATTCTACTTCAAATGTACCCGATGTTCTGCGGAGCTCTCCATGAAAACAGACCCCCAAAACTCAGATTATGTTGTGGAATCGGGAGCTACGCGTAACTTTGAACCGTGGCGCGAGGAGGACGAAGCTTTAGAGATGGAGAAACGCAAAAGGAATGCTGAAGAACTTGGAGATGCAATGAAGTGTTTAGAGAATAGAACATTGGATTGTAAACGCGAGATCGACATCCTTGCTGCTTTGGATGAGATGAAGTCTATGAAGTCGAGACACGCAACTGTGAGTATTGATTCGATGCTTGTGGCTTTGCAAAAAACTGCAGCTGAAAAGGAAAAGAAGATAGAAGAAGAGGATGAAGCATTGATAAAATCAATAGTCTTCAACAACTCAAACAATTGTGTTACAAGAATTTCCGAAGTTGAATTTGATGAACATTCAACCAACCGTGCTAAGAAGCAAAAGGTTTATGAAGAATCTTCTCATGGTCCTACTACTGATTCTTTAACTAAAGCTGTTATCGGCTCGTCTAGTGATGCGAGGTTTGTTTCTAAATCTTTGCCAGTTAGGGTTTCTATCATTAAGAAAACAGACTTTACTGCTCATGTGGAGAAGAACCAAAGGTTAGAAGTTCAAATTCATGATACGAACGCTGGACTTCAGTCATTGTGCCGATACGACACTGATGAGGATTGATATATAGATTCTATTGTGATGAGGATTGATATATAGATTCTGTTTTTATAAAATAATCATGTATACTATATAACTGGCTTGTTTCGTTTTGCATTAGCATCATGTAATATCATTGGATATGTATTTTGTACTCACAAATTGTTAGCTTTTGACTTTTTGAGGAAGTATTAGGATTTTAACCAAAAAAGTTCTCCCTTTCCTGAAGCCTCCAATTAGTGTTTTTTTTTTTTTTTTTAAACCTTGTATATCTTTTGAATGATATATATATATATATATATATATATATATATATATAATCTTATATTAGTAATTAGTCTTTCTTTTATAAAAAAACCAGCTTCTAACAAAATAACCTAGTTTTGGTAATCTGCTTTTATGGATAAAATATAAGCATTTTAATGAAAAGTTCCTATACATTCTGGTTTTTATTTCCTATGTGTGTGTAGAATATAGATGTTCTTCAGTTACTTGTTAAAACTAGCATGATATGTGTAACAGATGAGGCAATCCAAGTAAAATTACATGTCACCATATCGAACAAGGGGAGAGGAATGGTTTCACCCACTGGATACCTTATGCCTTGGTGAGTACATATTTCTCTTCTAAATTATAGGGAATACATTGGAGAAGTTTTCTGTAATCTATGATAGGACTTTTGTAACTCTTACATTTTCATTCCTCAATGAATGTTTTTGTTTCAATGTGAAGGCAACTAGTTATACATCATGGAATGACCTAATGGTCAAAGAGGGCCTTGGAGTGTTAAAGGTGATGGGTTCAATCCATCGTTGCCACCTATCTAGGAATTAATTTTCTACATGTTTCCTTAACATTTAAATGTTATAGGGTCGAGCGGTATGCCCTGTGACATTAGTTGAGGTGTGTGCAAGCTGCCCGGACAGTCACACACACATAAAAAAAAAAAAAGAAGAAGGCTACTAGTTATCCTTTAAGTTTTCCATTTATAACTTCTCTTAGATGTATTGTTGTTTCTCTCTGGATTTAGATTAGTTATAATGCTAAAAAAACTTGGAGTGTGCATAAATTTGAATTGGAAAAATTGAAAACCAAATCCAAATACTCTGACCTCGTTTGATAACCATTTGGTTTTTCGTTTTTGGTTTTTGAAATTTAAGCTTATTTTTATTCAAATTTCCTACAATGTGCTCATTATTTCTTACAATGTATCATCTTTCCTTAAGAAAGTATGAGAATGCTAACCAAATTTCAAAAACAAAAACAAGTTTTTGGAAGCTACTTTTTTTTTTCTCCAAATTTTGATTTGGTTTCTAAAAATATAGGTAAGAGGTAGATATCCAAGTAACAAAAAACACATGGTAAGATAGTTATTGTAGTCTTAATTTTTTAAAACCAAAAATAAAAAACTAAAAACAAAATAGTTATCAAAACAGGACCTTTGTTATTCAGTGTTCTTGTTGGCAAATGATCCAGTCATATAGTGGAAATATAATTTGGTTTTGAACGAGACTAGTCATGCTTGTTCAGTTACATAAATAGACATAGACCCAAACCTGTGGTGTTCTTTCTCCTACTCCATTCATTTGGTTCAGAGGCACTCTAGTCAGTTCCTCTGATCCTTAATAAATATTGTTCGGTTCTTGTCTCATTGGACCAATAACTTCAGTCACTCTCGACTGTTTGGTAAGGGCCACTTCACTGACATTGACAATTACTTAAGTGACATTGCAATCAACATCTTTTAACTTTTTCCTGCTCTAGAGTCATTTAATTCATCACTTCACCTGTTTTCTAAACTAATTGTAAATATGAACCAATTATAATCTATAAAAGTATTCAATTTTAATAAATTTCAATCTATGGTCTAGTTTTCCTGATACAGAGTTATGTAGCACTTACTTTGATTCTTACTGGCAGGTAATATTGAAGCATTGTTGAGAAACTCATTGCCAGTACTGCTTGAATGAACTACCAGCTGATAAAGTACCTTGTCCATCGTGCTTGATTCCTCTGTACTGCTCATGGCCTTGCCAGATACTAGCAGGGAGCAAATGTTACAAAATTTTCCAGTTAATTAAGGTCCCGTTTGATAACTATTTTGTTTTTAGTTTTTTGTTTTTGAAATTTAAGCTTACAACAACTATCATACCATATGTTTTCTTCTACATGGATATCTACATCTTACCTATATTCGTAGAAACTAAACCAAAATTTAGAAACAAAAAAAGTAGCTTCCAAAAGTTTGTTTTGTTTTTGAAATTTGGTTAGGATTTACATACTTTCTTAAGAAAAGTTATACACATTATAGGAAAGATGGAGCAGATTGTAGGAAATATGAGTAAAAATAAGTTTGAATTTCAAAAACCAAAAACAAAAAAACAAATGGTTATCAAATGAGGCCTAAGATATTCTAAAAAATCTATCTGATGACTTCAGAAAGTATGTTTTAGAAAACCATTATGGAGTGGCTTAATGGTCAAAGAGGGTCTTGGGATACTAAAGGTGATGGGTTCGATCCATGGTGACCACCTACCTAAGAATTAATTTCGATTTTTTTGACATCCAAATGTTGTACGTCAGGCCATATGTCTATAATATTAGTCGAGGTGCACGTAAGCTAGCCCGGACAGTTACTGACAAAAAAAATATGTTTTAGAAATAACTTTGATCAGTGTTGCCAACTGAAGATGTTCCTGGGCATAAACATGAATCTGATGGTGTACACTGGCCTGCAATATTGGCTTCTGAAATAGTTTTGGCTGCACAAATAGTGGCTAAATTTGTAGCACAGACAGGGGTCTTTACAGATGCTTCTAACCTTGTGGATATTTTGGTACTTCTGATGACTATATATCCCTATTAATTGCGATTGGTTTTTTTCCCTTAAAGATATATCTACGAAAGCTTATTCCAATTTTTTTTTATTTTTTTGAAACTGGGAAATCTGAGCTTTGGTCCACTGTACCCGGGGTTATTCGAATGTTTTCATGAAGAATCTCTCACACCATCTTTCGCAAATGCACGCTGATAGCAAGCTGGAGTGTATTATATATTCCATTATATTATCAAGTTGTCATTAGCAATTTTTCCCCACTCAGCCAATCAATGGGAACACAATCTAGCAGGTTGGTTGGTTTAAAGTTCTCATTCACTCCTCCATCTGTTTTAGAAAGAGTTAAAAGACCCAATTTACTAGAATGAAATTATTCTCTTTCGAAAGGAATTGGTAGTGAGTAAATGCTTGCACAATAGTGTACTTTTTCTTTTAATGACCTTTAGTTATTTTACATTTTCAGACACTTACTTTTTCATGGCTTGGCTTTTCTGATAAAAAGCAATTTCTAATACAAATATTTCTGATTATATTAATATGTTAAAGTTTGACTTAGGTCCATCTGTGTACTTTATGTGGCACCATGATTGTGAGATGGATCATTTTCTCTATCAATACAGATTGTCATACATGTATTCCAGATAAGGACAAACTCTATATGATTATCTGTTGTCTGTATGAAGTCGTTTGATGCACCACCCGGATCACGAGATCGGCGTGGAGGATTGTCTAGTGCAGTTTCGTTTACTAGTAGTTTGGAACAAGTAAGCTCATTTACAACACGATGTCTTTTGCTGCTATTTTTCTTTGGTGTCAGTTTTCCAATTGATTTGCATAGTTTTTCCTTTGTGGAACTTCATCATTGTGATTTATATTCTTATAGGTCAGAGTAAATCAGGCTATTTATACAACTAGAAGCATGTTTAACCACTCCTGTAAACCTTAAGGATATGTTTGGGACACCGTTTATGTAAACGGCCAGATTGGTTATAATAACTCAATCCGTGTTTGCCCCACCGTTTATTATAAATGGTGGTTATCTAAACCTGCGTGTCCGTTTATCTAAACCTACGTGCCAGTTTATCTAAACCTTATATTTTTATTAAATATTTTTATGAATATTGACTATAA
>JBBMKA010000021.1:10031204-10071888 GCA_037833695.1 Sechiopsis laciniata | reverse complement strand
AAGAGTTTGACAAAAAAATATCACACAAATCCTGTTCAAACTTGGGAAGATCAAGTCAATGAGTATAACCTTCACCAGCACGCCACTGAAACAACATGTTAACAATATGCTTTAAATAATATATATCAGAAAATGCTTTTTTAGACTTTTTATATACATTTCAGTTCGGTTCGGTTTTTATTGGTTTTTAAAAATAAAAACCGAACCGAACCGATATTTTTCGGTTTTTTCAAAATCCAAACCAATGTATCCAATTTTGTGCTAAAAAACCGAACCAATCCATTGGATTGGTTCGGTTCGATTTTTCGGTTTTTCGGTTTTTTGTTGCACCCCTACTTCTTTGTCTACAATTGAAGTAGAATATATGACATTGACGAAAGCTGCTAAAGAGGAACTATGGCTAAAAGTGCTAGTTGATGATCTTTATCTACATCGTGATCAAGTAGTTGTATACTGTGATAGTTTGAGTGCAATATACATTGTCAAGGATTAAGTTAATCATGAAAAAATTAAGCACATAAATGTAAGATACATATTTTTTTGAGAAATGAAAAGAAGGTAAAGAAGTGGGCAGTTACCAATAATCTTGTGGATATGTTCACCGTAGGAGTGTCACATAGCAAGTTTCAATATTGTTTGGACTTTCTAAATGTTTGTACTTATCGAGGTCCCTAAGGGACCATATGAGGCCGATAGACAAACTGAAATATATTAATGATCAACATGAGATTTTATTTGTAATCTACTATTACTTTATATTTCAAGAATTAAAAAGAAAAAAAAAAAAAAAAGAAAGAGAAAGAGAGAGAGATCATTATATCATAAAGAATATTAAAGTAATTCAAATTTTATAAGATAAACTTCTTAATTGACTCATTAAAGAGTTGACAGTGTTTAATAAAAAAAAAATGATAAGTCAACAGTCTATATTAAAAAGTATATATACGTATGCATTGTAAAACTATTGCCTTCGAAGGTGAAGATTTGAACCCCACACCCCCATAGTTGTTTTGTACAAGAAAATAAGAAAAACTATTGGCTGAACTATGCACAACTTGGAAAACAAATCAAGTATTTGCAAAACTATGAACATATTGGAAAATAAACCATAAAGTATGTACAAGACTATGCACAAATTAGAAAATTATATACATTTGCTCAAAGCCTCAATGAATAAATTAGGTTATAAATAACACTATGAAACTTAGAAGAAAAAAAAAAAAAAAAAAAAAAAAACTACGAACCTTAATCACTCACTATTAATTACAAAGGCTCCTAGTATGAAATCTTTCTAACCACAGTTAAATTTTTTACATTATGCACAAATTCTCCATCTTCAATATCCAACGGGAAAGAATGTCTACGAGATTCGCTGTACATCTGCAACAAACAATAACCATGAACAACGTGAGTGCAGAAAAAACAAATATTTAGACCTGTTTGATAATTGTTTGATTTTTCTATTATTAATTGAGTAATACTTACCTAAGTGTGGGTAAGTATTTTGAAAATACTTACTCACCTTAGAACTACATATTTTTACCTTTTAAAAAAAAATTGACTTTGATTGATGGAAAGAGAAATGTTAAAGTGAAGAGAAAAATGCAAAAAGTAAAAATACGTGGTTATAAGGGTAGGTAAGTATTTCCAAAATACTTACCCACCCTTAGATAAGTATTGCTCATATAAAACTAGAGTTAACCATTGGTCAAAGAGAGTCTTAGAGTGCTTAAAGTGATGGGTTCAATCCATGGTGGTCACTTACTTAGAAATTAATTTCCTACGAGTTTCCTTGACATCCAAATGTTGTAGGGTCATGCAATATGTCCCGTGACATTAGTCGAGGTGCGCACAATGGGCCCGGACAATCACAGATATTAAAATATATATATATATATATATATAAAAAAAAAACTAGAGTTACATGAATTTAGAGTAACATGGTTTTCAGGCTTCACTCAATGGTTAGATCTAAAAGGCAGTTCAACAACATGCTGATATAAAAGCAGCAAACTTCTATCCTTGTAATGTTGACAAACCAAGATAAAAACATAATTGTTTGACTACCCCACTTCTACCAGATATTTTCTTTACATTATCATTGTTTTTTCCGTGAAAAAATTTGGGGGCGTTTGAGCCCCGTTTAAGAGTAGGTTAAGTTGAGTTACAATAACTTAATCCATGTTTGGGCCACTGATTATAATAATGGATAGGTTAACTCATAAGTTTTTATCTCAACCATAATAACCCTTCAATCCTATTACAATAACTAGTGTTATGATAAAAACTCTCTAACACATGCATAACCTATAATAACTTGCATCACGAACGCATGTTATTATCTTCCCATATTATAATAACTCCTCTGTTGTAATAACTCATCGTTTATAAATTCAATTGTAACCCCAAACCCACCCTTAAAGAATATCATTGTTCATGGAAAGAACAGAAGGGTGGAAAGAACAGAAGGGTAGTAATTTATAATAGTATATGATATCAGAAGATCGAAGAAGAGATTCTACTCACATTTACACCAGGCTCCATCTTCAATGTGAAAAGAGCTTGTCACGATCATTTTCAGGCAGCACAATGCAAAGACCGAGTCAGTCATTCTTGATCTTGACTGCATCAATTCTGTTCCCACGAGTCTGTAGGGCCCAAATACTTCTCCATGGATTCTCTTTTGCGCTCAGGATCAAGGCTGCAAGCATGAGAACCAACATCAACCAAGTTACAGATTATAATATTCTTACACTTCCAACAATAACCAAGCTATCACCTAAAGAACAAGAAAACCAGAAAAGTAATGACCTATTTCTCAAGCCAAGAAAAGTGTAATGTATGGCACTTGCACATGCAGAAGCTGGAGCTATAGCTGCAGCTGGAATTGCTTGAACAGCAGTTGCGAAAGCAGACACTGTGCTGGCTCCACGTTGATACTTTTTCAAAGGAGTCCGAACCAAGGCAGCGGCAGACTTCCCGAGGCCATCACTAAGGCTTTCATAAGCCTGTTGAAAACCATGTTTAATCAATTCCATGGAGAAATAAAAGAGAGAAAGAAGTAGGTAATGAACTGAGAATAACCCACTCATATTGTTGCCGCATAAATAATAAAACGAGTAAAAAGAACACGTAGGGCAAGGCTCTTTGTGTGTTGATGTGATATAAACATACAATCAATTCTTTTGTAGTGTTGTTAACATCTAACATGAATTTTTTTGTGAAACATGGTAAAAATTAAATCAAACTCTCAGATTTCATTTCTGAGCAGATCACACATGAAGTCAATTTTGAAAACATGCATAATTGCCATAAAATAGGTTATCTTCCTATAGAAAAGGATCATGTTTTAGAGAGATTCCCAACTAAAGACCGATTCATGTGTTGCTATATTTAAAATTGGAAAAACAATCAAGGTGGAAATTGAGCTAAGAATCCAGCTAATCCAATTTCCATTTGAAACTTTTTCAATCTCAACAATTCTTCCAAAAAGCCACAATCAACAAAATCAAAGGCTTTTTAATATCTACATTAAAGGAGATTGGAGGAAAGACCATTTTTCCTAGAATCAAGCCAGAAAGAGTGTCGCCGGAAAATTATCTGAAAGTTGAAAAGGGTGAAGGAGAAAGAAAAGGGGAGAGGAGTTCTCCTAGTATCCAGTCGAAATCAAATTTTGAAAAATGCCTTTTGTCCAATATATAT
Organism: Sechiopsis laciniata; assembly: GCA_037833695.1. NCBI lineage: Eukaryota > Viridiplantae > Streptophyta > Magnoliopsida > Cucurbitales > Cucurbitaceae > Sechiopsis > Sechiopsis laciniata. The sequence continues at coordinate 10,068,186 of JBBMKA010000021.1, read as the reverse complement.
AGTTTTAAAGGAACTGAAAGGCTTACGCTAACATACAAACAGTCACTTCAACCTATTCCACAAGATGACTACCTAATTCTAGAGTATTTAAAGTTTTGAACCCATAATTTCAAAGGAAACTGGGTACCCACGGTGGTTTGGAACATCCAAGGGCATTTTGACATGCTGGATAATATCCTTCTTATCTGTTTCCAGGCGTGAAATTTTTCTGTATGTTACAAACTGGAATTTGATGCATGCAAACAAATATAGAGCATTCACCTTTTTCAATCCTTCTTGAGCATCCTTCGGTTGATTGGATCTTACATTAGCCTTTGTCTTATGCCGTACTTTCACTGAAGGAGGAATACTAGTGAGCATATATTCCGCCTGGAGAAAAATGTCATGAGCCCCAGCAGCCAAGTGTACCCCTAGTCCAACAGCTTCAAGGGAAATACTTCTCAGAAATGCAATAGTACCTGAAAAGAGCTCAATTATTGGAGTTGCAGAATACTGAATACCAAAAAAAATGAAAAAAAAAACATGTTATTCAAGTACAGAAAATTACGGCAACTTCAAAGGCATGGCTGTACTTTGACCCTAATGCCGTTTTACCATGCCTTACGTCCATTAATATTTTTCTCCAATCAGATATAAATAACATTTATGTACCTATGATTTTTTTTTCCTCATGTGAAATGAAAATCTAACGGTTCAAAAGGGATTTTATAAGTAAATCATTGAGAAGCTTTGCAAAAGTTTATTAAATATTTTCCAAATATACTTTGTTTTTTTAGAGGAAACGAAACCTTAATTGATAAGTGGTACAAGTCCTATCAAAACATTACAAAAAACTATGCCACAAAGAGATTAATGTGGATACTTCAAATAAAGATAGTTATCCCAGGACCAAAACCATCTATATTAGCTAACCTTTAAAATCTTATCATCGAAGAATGCTTGAACAAAACTAAAATTCTATGTTAATAAATAATAAGCATTAGAAAAACTACCAGTTCCTTTAATTAAAGGTAAACTGTTTAGTGGTAATTAGATTTGACATATGACTGTTGTTACAAATGTAAATACAACCCCAAATGAAAGTCACCTCTTTGCATGCCCTTAAGTATTCTTCGATCCTTTTTGTAGCTCTCAACTGGAGAAGACAAGAGCTTTGAAGCACCAGAGCTAACAGCAACTAATGACCTGACCGTAGGAAGGCCCTCCAGTATTTTACGGATCTATATCAGGTCGATAACGTGTTACTATTACTTATTATAATGTAGAATAACCACGAACTTTTTATTTTAAAGTTGAGTACCTGATTATGAGAAATATCCTCCAGCCATTCCCCTACCACTGTTTCACATACACTGCCCCAACCATAGACTCCAACAGCTTGTACATGCTTAAGGTGCAGCTCAACCCCCTGCACCAGTCAACTTAAATAAGTGTAACAGTGACACAACGATACCTTGACCTTTGACAAGTATCATTTATAGGAAAAGGGGGAATCAGGAATGATGATTGACATACTGTCAGACCAGAAAAGGTGAGACTAAAGCAACTTGGTTGGAGAAATTACTAGGTCTGTTAGAAAAGAAAGATCTTTCTTGAGATACTCAAAATATATAGAGGTGTTCAAGCAACGATATCAAGAATTATGGACATGTAAGTTTTTTTTAAAAAGCAGCCAATAGATTTGGACAGGAGACCATCAAATAAAAGGGTTAATATGATATATCTTTTTTTTACTATAAAATTACTAATATGATATATCATTACATAAAATTATCTAAACACAGGAACGTGTTTCCGAAAACAGCACAGCTGTTTTTTTAGAAGAAAAAATAGCATTGTTGTTGGTGGATTTAATTAAACTTATTCCAACCTACCAGATTAAGCTTTTGTATTCATTGGTGATTTAAATGATTCAACATGGTATGAGAGCAGGTCTTGACTTCAAACCCTTGTCACGTCATTCACCCCCAATTAATATTAATCTCCACTTGTTAGGCATTTTCAAATTTTCAAGCTCACAAGTGAGGGGTAATGTTGAATGATATAATTAAATTTACTCCAACCAATCGGTTTAAGCTTTTTGATTGATTAGTGATTTAAAATGATTCAACAATAGAACAATAGGACAGAAAACCAAAAAATAAAAGGATTAATATAAATCATCAAAACAAATTACCTAAACTAAACATATAATTTAGCACCTAAAGGGAAAGTAGGAACAGCTCATCGCATGTGTATGTGTGTCGGGTAAGTGGTGGTCTTACCTTCCAAGGAACCAGATTTACAAGTTCAACGTACTTTCCACCTCTTAATGCAGCCAAATCAACACGACTAGGACTGTAATCAACACGGACTACTATTGGTTGTATGTCAAACTTCTGAAAAATATAGTAATCCAATTAGTACAAAGATTTTTAAAATATATGTAGAAGTTGAGGTCAACAAAAATAGCAGTTAAAAATCAACTTAAAAAGGCATAGAGCAAAGGAAGGGGATATGTATTTTATAGGAAGGGGATATTTGGTGTTATGGTGGAAGAGGAACTAGCGTATTTTTCAGGATTCTCATCTCCCTTGGCATGTTAGAAGTGATTCAGTTTGTATGAAGACCTCATAATGGGCGTCCTCCTCAAAGGCCTTTGAAAGAGTTTTTTCAAATTGGGATATTTTTTTCTAATTCTAGTCCTTTGATTTCTTTGTTGCCTATTTGTGTTGGCTGTTCCATGTTCTTTGTTTTGTTTCCTGTTGAATCATGTACTTCCTCCTCATTATCTCAATGAGAAGATTGGTCTCCATTTCAAAAAAAAAAAAAAGGATATTTAAAATATTCAATTCATTTTTTAACTTGGGGATATTTGAATTCATTCATAATAATATATTAATTTTTTATACAAGTAAAAACTATAGAATATAAAAAATAGAGATTTCAATCGTCGTAAGTCAAACAGTGCATGATTTTGAGTACCTCGGGGATGTTTGGTGATCTGGAAAAATTCTTATCCAAATAAAATTTTAAGAAAATCTTTGGGAGTTAAGTCCTGGTGCAATTAACACAACACAACCGAGAGGTTGCAAAGGAGAATGCCTTACATTGCTCTTTCACCATCATGGCATGCCATGTCTGGGATCAACATAGAAAATCAAGCTCACCTTTTTGCTCATTGTCTGTTTGCCACACACTTATGGTAGATTGTTTTAGAGGCTTTTGAATGATCAACTTCCTTCCCTAATGAGATTTCTATCTTCCTTCATTTAGTCATGATGGGCCATCCGTTTAAAGGAACAAAGATGTTTATGAGGTTGACCATTATTCGAACTTTATTTTTTATTCTATGGAGGAGTGAAAGGAATAATCACATTTTCAGAGATGTCTTTAACCCTTTTAATAGGTTTTTGGAAATTCTTTTCTCAACGGGGTATTTTTTAAGTAAAGATAAACACCCTTTTAGTTATTACAATTTACCCTTTTTATTTCCAATTGGAAGTCCTTTTTATAACTCACCATTGGGCATTAGGTGCTCAGACTTTTGTCTCCATCATTTCATTTTTTCAATGAAACAGTTTGGTCTAAAAAATTTAGGCACAGGTCTGAGTTAAGTTAAGACATAAGTAGGCACAACTAAAAGTGAGTGTTTTTGTCACACCAAAATGCATAACCAATAAAATTCACCATAACTTGCCTGAAAATAAGGAAGTAATGCTTCCTCTGCCAAAGTAAGCCCAGCATGACTTTTGGTAGTGGAAATGGTTTTTGAACCATCTGAATCAAGTGGACGGTTACCTGACGAACTTTTTTCCCCAAAAAAATTAACAAGAAAATCAAGTTGGCGTTGATGAAGATGTAATAGTATAGGGAGAAAACCAATACGCAACCTGAAAGAAAACAGATTACACGCCCATAATTAGTACACATGAAAGATAATATTATCACACAATCACTAACATTTATATTGAATATCTTTTTTATAAGAATTTATATGGGATATCTTATAGAACTTATTTGGAGGAAAGGAATAAGATCATTCTTTATATGGTGGAAAGAAATGGTCAATTCCTTCCAATCAAACAAAAGAAATGGTCTTTCATTCTCCTTTCTCTTCCACCATTGATCACGCCAAACACCAACTTATAGAAAACATCCTGTTAGAAGAATTTGTGACCATGTTGGGAAAAAAAATGACAAAAGTCTAACTAAAGAATCTCCCAAGAGATGCAATCACTAATCACATCTAACGTAGAAAATAGAAAGACTAAAAATTGGCGCACCGGTATTCCTCAAGAGGGATAAGAGGATCTGGTTTAATAGCCTCTAAGTCGAGCTTGAATGCTTTTGAGGAAGACTTACGAGGATGATTCTTTGAATTGTAATATCCCAGTACCTTTCAACAACCACAGGAAAAAGGAGGGCAAAATGACTTTCTTTCTATAAAAAGCATAAATGCAAAAACACTTCACTTGAGTAAAAGAGAATACCAGCTTCCAAGGTGCATCGACACTGCTGTCATAAAGATGAAAATCTTGAACTGAGAGTGAAATTCTAGAAACACACATTCCACCGACTGGAAAAACATCATATTGAACTTGCATGGCAGATAACACAAGCTCTAGACATGTGTGTTGATCTCTTTTAACCATATTCATAGGTCGATCACCATTCTCTCTAGAAACTTGCCAATCAGAACCAGCATACAGTCTCCATTTCACATCAATATTATTAAGAAGGACACGTCCACTTGGCTCTTCCACCTCACTTAGTCTTTTGCTCTCAATAGAACAAACATCATCTGTTACCAAGTGTTCAAGTTTACTTGCATCCGATAAATGGTTTTCAAGAATTTTTATAGGCAAATCCCCATACCATCCACTTCTTCGTTCTCCAAGATCTATACTACCAAAATTCCTGGAATTACAAATATCAGAAGGTAATTCTCGGCCAAGTGTTAGATCTGATAAAGGGCGAAGCTCAGACAAGCAATATCCTTCTATTATTTCAGGAAACTGACGGTATTGTATGAAAGATGTTTGACCATCAGGCTCTGAGCCAATGCAGGAATGAACGAGAGAAGTTTCATGAACCTCACAATTCAAACTGCATACCTCAGCATGAAGACTTTCATTGGATGAAAAACAATCACATTCTTTTGGTTGGTCTTTATTTAATAGAAACGCATCATCACATATTTCATCCATTAATCCAACTTCACTGTGTTTAACTGATGGGTTGTGGCGTGGAGGCGAAGGTGATTCATTGTCAGTCTCTTTTCTCTCTTGTGCCTGTTGGACATTATTCCATCTCGTCTGCAAATGAATAACCGATTCCTCAATATCAGGGGCAAATAGCTGCTGAAGTTGAGCAGCCAAACGTATCAGACCAGTAGCCGTGTCATGGCACGTTTCCACAAAAATGTGCGCTTTGCAACATTCTAACTCCCACTTGAGGCCATTATTACAATTAGTTCTCAATATTGCTTCAATGAGTGACTCTCGAGCAACCTTAACATAGCCTGCCTTGTGCAGATCTTTAACATTGTAAGCATCAAATACATGCTCATGATCAGAGACACTACATATAAGAAGTCCGATATCTTCAATGGTGATTCTGTAATTATTCTCAACTGCATCTGCCACAGTAGAACTTGAAAGTGTTACTGAAGATGCAGCCAGCAAGCAAGCAACATAATTGTTATCGAACTCTCGTTTCATTGTTGAAGAACTGGATTCTGTCTGAGAGAGCCCACTGTTGACCAACAAATTCTTTAAGTACGGTTGATAGCTCAACCCAACATCAACAAAGTTAAGAAAAAAATAAGACCCCGAAGACTTTTTTGTGTTCTCTCTAGGCATAATTCCCTCACCTTCTGGTTCAACTGGAGAAGAGGACAAAAAGAAAAAGGAGCAGATAACATCTAACCAATCCAAACGAGCTCCTATAGCCAGAATTGTTGCACATCTTATAGTTATTGAAGAAAACCCCTGTAAATTTTCAGGATCCCACATATGCACAATATCACAACCAGCTAGCCTTGACGATAAAGCATTTGAACCTTCCCCATCCCCACGCTTCATGTTAGAGTTGCTACATGAGATCAAACGGAACTCCTGATCAGCATCTTCAGATATGAAACCCAACAATTGTCCTTCTCCATGGGCTAGCCAAAAGAAACTGGCACCCTTGATACCTCCAAGGTTGGACACTGAGATTAATTCAAAGTTTTGAATTTCCAGTCTTAGATGATACCACGATCCAGGAAGTTCTCTCTGCAAAGAGCACTTAGTACTCTCATTTGAATCTGGCCGAATAGAAATTTCTAGACAATTACAATCAACTACAATAGATGTTTGAGATGCTACTGATCCTTTCGTAACATCAACTGCATCACAAGTATCACTAGAAAATCCTTTTATCAACTGATCCAAAAGACAAAGTAAGACTTTATATTGAACAGCCCCAACATTGATTCTGACAAGAGGGAGAAATACATGTAACACAGACGTGGAGCTCAAAATCATTTCCTGTCGAGTCTGAAAGTTTGACTCCTCCGTATCTTTCACATCAGCAACGGAAGCAAACTCATAATCTTTTCCAATGAACTTACACCTGCTTTTTGATTCCTCTAAACTAGCTAAGGACTTGGCCTTCTTTGCAATCCATGGACCTGTAACATCACCCTCCTGCCAAAACAATGTTAAAGAAGAAGCATTTGTTCGGTTGGAGGCAGATAAAATGTTATGAGCTGAAAATTTCTTCCTTTGCACGTTGCAGGTGCTACTCTGTTTTATCTCTTCATCAAAAGTGACCAAGAAACCCCCAAGACTACCAAATTTAAAATGCAAAGCATTTTTTTCAGATAAATAACTTCTCTGCGGGGCCAAGTTACCACTGGGAGTTGTTTCCTCTTTTGTGATTGTAGGGGCATAAAAATCAAGAGCAATAAACTGGTCCCAGGAAGTGTAGCCCATAAAGTCCTTCTCACTTTCAAATGGGAAACAGAATATGATTCTTGCATTGCTGATTATTATATTGCCTTGCATGCTTGCGGATGAAGTTAAAGTTGTAACTTGATTATAGTCGCTTTTGACATTCCCATTATTTGATGTATAGTTCTCCTTAAAGCACTTGTGGTTTTTATCGCCCGGCATACAGTTTGCAACATCTTTTAGTAAATCTAGTAGCATGCTAACCAAAGTACAGTTCACCCAGAAAACTAAGGGTGGTAAATTCAATGAAAATGTTTTTGACATGGTTGAACTATCATCAGAAGAACTAGATGTCACATTCAATTGGGAAGAAGTGGCACCATACGTTTTCAACAATGTAATTTTTGTAGCATTGTCTTTATTTTCACATGGAAGATCCATATTGGTTGAACTATTTGATTCCACAAGATCAGGATTTTCATCTGAAAAATCAAATGGAGGGAGAGCACCTTCAACATCCACTTGCAGGCGCTTCATCGAAAGTGTCTGGAAGTCACTGTTACTATTATGGAAGTTAGATTTTGAGGCATAATTTTTGCAGTTCAAATAATCAGCAACCTCAATATGCTTGATTGTTCCATGAAACGTCGTTTTTTGAATAGATACCTGCTGACCCAAAAATGTGCACTGAATGAGACTAATAGAATAGAATAGGATCCCCTACACATAAGAAGTAGAAAAGAAGAGCCTCCATTCCCCGAGAGGAGTGAGGGAGATAATCACACACAAAGATAGAGTCATACAAAAGAAAAATACAGATTCCCAAGGCATAGTTTTACCTGCATAAGAAGATGGATATCATTGAATTTAGCAGCCACAAAATGAACCTCTGAGTCAGCTTTGGTCTGTACTTCCTCAGGAACGGTGAAATGATACTGACTGTTATCGTTATCGTGGAAGGAAATAACGAAGGAAATTCCAGAGATATTTGCCCTAAGGTTTGTTTCAACAGGCTGCAATTCTGTATTGAGTAATTAGTGTATGAAGATTATATTAAATGGTAAACAATGAGAATTAACTGAACTATGTAGGCATGGAAGAAATGAAGAAAAACTTATCATGAGAACATAACTCATGAAACATGAAAATACATTTTTGTTCGATTCACTTTTCTAAATAACAATAACAGTCAGCAATATCATGATGGAAAAAACCAATTGAAAACTCATAGCCTTGAGTACAGGTAAACTAGAGTTATATTGCCACACCGTTTTTATTCCAAACCAAACAATTGCAATAGTATATATTTTAACTATAACCCATTACGTATTGTATTGTTAACACTGATTACCTATCTTCTCTTCCCCTCCATTCTCTCTCCAAAATGACCACCACATTCATCTTTCACGTTAAGGCAGAATGTTCAATTTAAGGACTCAATGATCTTCGACGAAAAATAAATGAAAGGGTTGAATAACTTAATACCTAACATATTGACACTTCTTCCAGAATTCCTGATCCCATCCAACCAAATAGCAGTTTAGAGCAAAAATGACTACTTCAAAACACCTTTTTTTTTTGCTCACCTAACCAAAAAGTAGCCGGAGTTATTTTTCAAACTATGAAGTAGCCAAACTTAATAGACATCACCTCAAATAGTCGAAGACTGTTATTTTCCCGTCTCCCTCTAAAAATAAAAAAATAAAAATAAATAATGAAACTCTTTGAAATCCTCTCTAAAAAAAGCCCTAACATCACACCCATCCCAATCTTTCCTTCTCCTCCGGCACTGGGGAGGAGGAAAGGTTACCCTCTAGTGTCAGGTTTATCTTCTTCACTCTCTTTCACCTCTGAAGCCACGACTAATCATATTTTCTTCCTCCTTTGTCGCCAATCTCTCGCGTCTCTTTCTCTTCCTTCCGAACTTCCATCCTCATCACCATTGCCTCTTGTGCCACATACCAAAAGTTTCTCCCTGAGTACCTCATCCATAACCTTGGCGCTACGTTTCTCTTCATCTCCATCTTGATATAGAGCCTCCCACACACACAAGCCTCTGCCGACACCCGCCCTCGAGTTTCATCCTTCTTCTTTGACCACATTCTGATGGCATTGACTTTCCTTTTCTCCGTCAAGTGCAACAAGAATGCGAGGCAACCACTGGCGACCCTCTCCAATCAAAGACATATTGTTTCTTATCGCTATTGAGATCTCCTTGGTGTTTGGTCATACCCACCATCTTCCAGGTCATCTACTGCCGAGGCCCGACATCGACTTCACATTCTTTGTCAAGTGTTTCTTCACCAGCATATATTTGGGCTTTCTTCTTCTTCTCAAGCAATCTTCCAACGCCATCAACACACAAGCCTCGAGTTCAAATTAGAGGGCAGGAATTTTCTGACGACATTCATCTTTCCTCTCCTACGTCATCAACAATGCAAACCTCTACCGACACCCACCATCTTTCTCTCTATTGAGATTTCTCTATAGTGTATGGGCTTGTATTGATCAATTTATTTCTTTTTTTTTTCCCCTGAATGACCTATGTAATCGACCTTTTCCCACCCCAATCTCTTCCTTACTTCTTTCTTATTGCTTGTTTCGATGTGTTCTTTGTAACACTTTCACTTATCATTGATTTTTTCGTTTCTTATAAAAAAAGCATATTAGTATGTTATGTATGAATTGAGTATGAGTGTTCGGGTCAATCGACTATTCTCACGAGACAACGGCATGACCGGCTGACTCTACAACATTTGATTGTCAAGGATACTTGTAGATAATTAATTTCTAGGTAAGTGACCACCCTGAATTGAACTCATAGTCTCTTAGTTCTCTAATGCCCTCTTGACCACTAGGTCAATCCATGAAAGTTGTTTGAATATGAGTATGACTAACACAACAGAATAGAGTAAGAGCATACACACCACAAGGAATGTGTAAAGATCCAGAAGCAAGGCCGGATGCAGCAGTGATTGCAGTAAAAACTGAGTTCCACATCCCACTGCTGCCTAATGCAGACTGGGAACTTCTTATTTCATCTAAGCATTCAAAAAACTGGTCCACACTGCAAAATGACCAAAAGGGAAAACGGTCAGTTTTTATTTAATTGTTATGCTAAACGACTCAGAAGAACAAAAAGTTATAAAAAAAAAAAAAAAAGATAATGAAGTGTCGTGATTTTAAAATCTAATAGTCTCAGTGTATGTGATACTTACACATGGAAAAAATAGTTTTATGTAAAGACTGAAATACTTAATAATATTGAGCAAACTTGACAAGCATTCAACAAGCATCCATAATAATCTAGATATCTCATACACAAATTCTTTTACCATAATTAATACTTAAAGCGATAAGAAACTGCAGCAGAAGACATGTTTAGAACACACAGGGGAAAATGTAAAACAATGATTTGAAAATTTAATGTGGTTTAAGGACAAAGAACTATATCAAATTATAGGCATAAATACCGCATAAGACGGTTGGACATTCCATATTGATGATAAAAAAAAATTAAAAAATAAATAAAAAGGATAGATAAGAGCATCCCATGTGAATAATTAAAATAAATGACATAATAAATTATACTTCAACAGATGATTGCATCGAATCCCAGCATTAACTGCATACATTCAAAGTAAATCATGATAAATTTTCATCATATTTAAAGGCCAGTCAAACACTAGTTCTTATAATGGACGTGAGTGATACCCACCTTGCTCCAAAATCAAATTCGTCTCCAACTTTTTCTTTCTCTTTATGTTTGATAGAGGATGGCACCCAATTTGAAATAAGGTGAGAGCCTGGCAGAATCCCAGCATGATGAGGTGAGGTTTCATCAGGAGTCATTTCAACCGAAGCTAGCTTTGAAGAATGGTCGTGAGATGCTCGCTCAAAGTAATCAAAATCATTCAACTTACTATGTATGCATCCATCACCATTCTTGTCCGAATTCCAATAAGCTTCAGATAAAGCTAAAAAGCATTTGATTGTTCTAGGTTGAAGTTTTACCTGCACAGGATCAATGAAAAGATCCCCATCCACTCTGTGTATGTCTAAGGAACCATCTCTCAAGGGAATACATAATTTCAGGTTACCTGAAAATCCACCTACTCCACCAGTCAGAAGTGGAGTGGTAACATTTGATGGGCAATGGTCTAACACCATTTGAGCAGATGTTCCCGCAGAAATACATGAAAGGGAATTTGAGTTCTCACAATCATCTATGTGAAGGAACTCAATCACTGCCCCTTGAAACTTTACAAAATTATTCAGTTGACTTATTCCAAGAAAGCTTTCAACTCCATCCGTACCCAATTTACCATCCTCCTCTGTAACACAAGTTCCACATTCTACATCTGAAATCCGAAGAACAAGTGTGGTATTGAATTCTGTTCTGTTTTTGTTTTCATCATAAACAGAATCAAATGCAACAATCAAGTTCATTATCTTTAAGCGAAAGCTAGTAAGCAACCCTTTCACCATCTTCGCAACAGTTTTCACGCCTTCATGGATATCCCCATGTGCAGATTTTACAGCATTTTTCGCCCCATCGTGCTCTGACTTTCTTGATTCATGACGGTGTTTATGACCACCACTAGAAGTTCCACAACAATCCACATGATCATTCTTCAAGCTTGGTGAAAGCACGAGCTCCAACCCATTGATTTCTACCTCACAGCCTCTAGTCGTCCATGGCATTCTAATTAATAAAGACCCAACAGATCCTTCTTTGAAAATAACCGAAGCTGCTGTACCAGCCTATAAAATAGAGGACAATAACTGAAACGTGATTCACAATGAAGAGTGGAACATTTTGAAAATGAAAAATGATTGCACTTTGTTAGGTCATTTGGTTAGTAATAAATAGTTGTATTTTTCAGTTGTATCATGTATGACATGTTATGCATTCTCACTATTTTCACTAGTCAAAGAATGCTAAGTATTCTCACCTTAACGTTCTCCAGACGGGTAAGTTATATTAATTGTTATGTTATTTTGTCCTTTATTTAAGTGTAAGGGTTTCTTTGTCCCCATCAATACTTGCAAGTATTTATCCATAATGATATGATTTTTGTTAACCATGGAAATATTGAAGACTGGGGATGTTTTATAAGTACAAATTTATAAATACAAAAATTATCCATTAAAAAAAGGAATAAAAAAGGTAATCAATATCAGGAACGGTGTTATCAAAAAGGTATGTTCCCTAATCCCTACTTCTAAGCCAAACAAGATCATGAGTAACTGCTTAGCGTTCAGCAGTCAGCACTACCCAATCTGGCCAAATCTTTTTATCTTTCCTTTTAAAGGAGAATTTAGGTGACAACCTCTCAATAAAAGAGATTCCTAAAAATCCCGAAAACTAAAGAAGCAATGAGAGAATGAAGCCCATCCGACCATCTAGCTTGACTCATGCCAAACTGAGCATCAACTTTTTCTACTGGGAATGATTGACACCGTCACACCTGATGAAACAATACATCAATTTTTTTTGGAAACCGGGAAATTGGAGCTTTGCTCCACAATACCCGGGATAACCACGTCCGTCACTAGGCCAGACACACGGAGACATCGAAGGAATGGAAAAAAGGAGAGGTGCTACAAATTAATGTAACAGGTTAGTCTTAGACCTTGAGGGGAGCACATCTTCAAAGTTAAGCCTTCGACTACCGCACCACCCCTTGGGGACAAAACAATACATTACTTGCAACACTCACTGTTCCATTAGTGTCTACTGGAGTTAATACATCAAACTTGCACAACATGGACAAATCATTTATAATTTATAAAATAATCTTGAAGATTGAAGCATGGACAGGGAGAGAATTCTCTACCCAAACTAATAAACCAAAATTGAAAAAGATTTCAATCTCTGCCAAAGCAGATATTCCCTGTTCCGTCCTAAGCTGGTTCCCACGAGTAACATTAGACACTGCAAATTAACGCACATATAAATTCATCCATCCATTCACCTCAATTTCCCATCTCCAAAAATACTCACAAAACTTGAAGATTGTAACTTGTTCGCATTCTCACAAAGTAATTAACTAACATTCTATCAAATAAAGTGCATAATTTAACTTCACCAAACTTTTCTAGCAGTCTCTTGTTGAATCCACCCAAAAAAACAGAGCAACAAAAACAAACCTTCTCGTTGAGAAAATCAACGTTGAGTGCTAGGTCGCTGAGCCGAATTGTGCCATCGGAAAGTTGAACGTCAAGCTGATCGAGATCAATTTCCCCCAATAAAAACTGCCCCAACTTCTTCTTCAGCAGAAACTTGCACAGCCTCTTGACGGCGAATTTCGAGAACATCGCCTCCGCCGTCTTCGCGATGTTCCACTTAAACATGGCTGGTGTTGCAGGCAAACAACGCGCCGGAGTGATCGAATTCTGAGAATGATCAATTCAGGGGTTAGAGGAAAATCGATTAGGGTTTTGAAATTCACGGCGCCAGTGATGGGGAAAAAAATCCCATCCAAATCAGAACGATGGAAATTGAAAGATGATCAAGAATTTTGGATTTGATCTTGGTTGTGTATGAAACTCAAGGGCCAATTGAATTCGCCGAGCTCTCTTGAGGAATTGAAAATATTCGTTTCGCTTGGCGATTACGTGAAAAACGGCCAGCTTTGTTTGGGAAATTTTCAAGTTTGAGCTTTTATTATATGAGCAATGTCCATTAATTAAATGAAAATAAATCCTCAAAAATATAATAACTCTCAAAAGAAAAATCACTTTATTTTTTATAAATGGCCAAATCATTCTTAAACTATAAATATTTATAACAATTATATCTTTAAAAATTTTAATTGTTAAATTATAATAGATGGTTATTCTAACAAAAATAATTATAAATGTAATTAAATTTTAAAATAATATGCTTATAAAAAAAATTAAATAATATATTTTAATATTGTATTATTAATATTCATCCATACGATATTATTTATTATTAAATATTATGTATTATACGTTATTATTATTAATATTTATGTTACTGATTTTTTTTTAATTTGACTAATCTATTAAGTTTATCGTTTTAATTTAATCAGTTACTTCTTCATGTTTGTAAAGTGTTGCAATTTAACTTTTTTTTTTTTAGAATCTGTTGCAATTTAACCTTTTATGTCTAATTTGAATAAGATATAAAAGGATAAAAATTGTCATTTAGGAAAATAATTATCTTTACATTTGTGCATTTATCTTCTTCCTCAATCTTCATTTGTAGGTGGTGTAATTCTCCAGGTTAGGGAGTTCAGACACGATAACCAGATTATAAGTGTCGTGACGGTCGAGAAAGTAGGGACTATGCGTGATATCAGATGACGTTGGAATAGACGGCAGCGCAATAGATGACGTCGAAATAGACGACGAAGCAGCGATGTCGTCGGAGCATACAATGGAGGGATGGTCTAAGATTGAGTTGAAGACGTTGAATCCATTGGAGAATAAGAAGGTGGAGAAGCGAGCAGAAAAAAAAAACTGTCAATTTGAAAAGAAGAGGTGCATAAAAAGGAACTTTGACTTTAGTCAATGATATCATATTAAATTTGGGAAAGAGAGAGATTAGCTCAATTTGATACCTTCTCATCGATAAGCAATTGTATTTATACAAAGTTGTATCAGTTGATTGGTAAGAGAATAACTAAATTAATGATAACATAAATAATATAATTACATCTAAACAAACAAGTGTTAGTTAGCTAGATAACTATTGACTCTCAAATAAATAAGAGTCAAATATTGATTGGACACAACTGCCCTTAAATAATATGAGAGTTAAATACCGATTTTTAAATTTAAATTCGTAATCATAAAGTTAAAATGAATTATCAAACAAACATAACCAACTATATCATTCAATATTCATTATCACTAATATCTTGCGAGCGATTTAGGACAGTTGCAATAAAATGCAAAAAACTAAACCCTAACCAAACCCATTCGCAGATCGTTCCTCTATAGCTCTTTTGAAGGATTTGTGTGCCTGTGGAGCAACCATGAAGGTGTTCGAGATCAACGAAAAAACCTTAACCCTCGCACTCTTCACAGAAGTCACTAATTCCAAGTACTCTCTCTCTCTGATGATTAATTCTTGTAAATTCAATGGGCTAGATATTTTGATCTTTTTGTTTATTTACACGTCCACTAACTGTTTGAGAAAATGCTTGAACCAAGTGAGGCAAGATGCAAACTGTGGTTTTTTAACATCACAGGACCTATTTGATCGAATAAACTTGTTAGTTTCTGATAAATGTGATATGGAGTTTCTTCAGTTTTTGAAGTGGCTGATGTATTGCTTGAACTTAGTGATTGAATAGTAATGTATGTGTTTGATTTTAAAGGGCTGTTTGTGAAAATTATGGTGGGTTGAATGTGATTTGTGGGTTCTTATGTGAATGTGTGTATTTATATAACAAACTATGTTATTAGCAATTGAAGTGCCTAATAAAGTTGTCTATTTACAGGGAACTTCTTGATTCTATGCAAGCTGGAACTCTAGAACCCGAAGTTGCATTTCTCAATGCTTCTCTTGTATGGTTATTATTTATTCCTATCTATTTTTCCCTATCAACATGTGCGGATTGCTAGATTATATGTTTATCTTTAGGCGACGTAGATGTGTGTTTTTTTGTGGAGTTTGTGGGATAGAGAAACAATGGTCCGTTGTTAGATTCTATGTTTCGCTTTGAGCGTCTCTGACAATTTATTTTGTAATTTTTCGTTAGATCTTATTTGACTCGATCATAGCTCATTTTTGTAGAGGTTCCCTTTTGTGGACTTGGTTTTTTTGGATGCGCTTATGTTATTTTTATTTTTTATTTTTTATAATTAATCTAAGTTTGATTCTCTGGAGAAAAAAATGCTGAAACGCTTATGAAGTTCACCCCACCACTGACCACCCTTTTATATGTTTTAGATTTGAATAGTGCCCAAGATTTTTCTAATATTTCCTTTATAAATAACTGAAGACAGATTCCAGATGTTTTTCCGGTGCTCGTGGCTGCCTATAAGACACTGATATCCAAGTCAAGGGATTCTCTTACTACCCGCACCCCTCATTCAGAACTTGTCTACAACTATTCGGGTTCAAAGCATGTAATTCTATCTGACTTCATGGATATTGCAGCCGGTTGCTTATTTGTTTGTGGGTATGTGTGAGTGATCTTTCGACTTGATCATATGCAGATTACAGAGTCTTTAAAAAGATGTGGGATTTCTGATCGCTCCTCTTATGTCCTTGCGGCTCGTTTTAATGCTTCTCCTGATGAGGTTGCATCAAAATTTCATTTATGATACTATATAGACTCTGTTACCTCGTTGTAAACTTTTCATTCATGTATTCTGAGGTCTTGAAAAACTCAGCCTTTTTGTGCAATCTGTTTTCCTATGCTAGATGAAGGCCATTGAGAAACTAGTACATGGTAAAGAGTTCAATCTAGAGGAATTGGGAGAGAAAGCAGACCAAGCTCTGATACAAAAGGTGCAATCCATGTCTCCTTATACGCCAGTTATTTTTTTGGGATAAGAAACCTTATACGCCGGCTATTATTATAATTTTTTTAAAATATTCATGATTGTCTGGGCCTGCTTACCCACACTTGAGTATTCTCACGGATAAAACATTTGACTCTACAATATTTGATTGTCAAAAAAAGTCGTAGAAAATTAATTTCTAAGTAGGTGACCACCATAGATTGAATTTACGAGCTTTTGATTCTCCAAAACCCTTTTGACCATTAGGCCAATATCACTTGATACGCCTATTATAATTTTCATTTTCTTTTTGATAATCGAGTATTTCAGATGACATGAGTGGTCATTGTCGCTCTAAGTTATTAAGTTTTTTTGTTAGAATACCAAATTATGGTTTTATCCTTGCCAATAGCTAAATGGTCGTTTTGTTTTTTTTTTCTTCTTTTTGTCAGCATTTTAAGATCACTGGACCCGAGTTGACAGTTTCCTCAGTTGGAGATGCTATAACATGTAGAATCGCTGCACGGGATGCCTTGTAGCTGAGAATCTGCAACAAAGTTTCATATTTGGCTCTTAGCACAGGAAGTTACTCCTTTGTAGGTGAATGTTCAAATTATCTTTAGTATAATTACTTTTAGTTTTTTTTTTTTTGAGATTACAACAATTGGAGGTGAGGGGATTCGAACTCATGACTCCATGGTCGATGGGCTTACACTGAAGCTGCTGAGCTACTGCTCTTGTTGGCAGTATAATTACTTTTGATGATGTCTAAGCAATTTTATGGAATATTCAAATACTTATGCTATTGATGTCCGATGGGAAGTAATTAATTTACTGGCGCTTGCTGTTTCTTAGCCAATGAACAAGGATTCAGATTGTTAGTTTCTTTGTGTGTTTTTTTGCTGAGCTTTTTATTTTTATTTTTATTTTTATGTCGTTAAATGTTAACTAATGGAGGTAAAAGAACTTGAACTTTAATGACCTCAAGGGTAGGAGTGTACGACAATTAATGCGGAGCTTAGCTCGACCGTTTTAAAGAAATTTAATATTGTTGTTCATGAAGTTCGTAGGATCCGAAAAATGTCTCGTCTGTCTAAACATAGCTTAGTGAATAAAGACATAGCTTAGTGAATAAAGACATCGATTATTATTCTAAAAAACAATAGTGTGATGCTTTACACTGAGACTGTTGAATTTGTTTAAAAAACAATGAAGTGAAATTATTTATGCTATTATATTAGGTCCAGTTCAGACCAAATCGGTTTGTTTCACCAAACCAAGCTGGTTTGTTTCAAGGGTCACAAGCGACATAGCATCTCTCCGCTAAAGAACGAGTATGGGCTATGCTTTGTTTAAAGCTTAGGTGATATGCGTCACTATTGCTGATCTGATTGACAACGGGTCGCGCATCGAAAATGGGACGAGTCTTGATCTTCTCATTCCCTCTGGTCATATCCATTTGAAATATTCTCGGCATACGAGTTGAATCTCTTGGATGTTGTAGTCCAGACATGAGATAACTTTTAGACACTCAGGCTACTTGTTATTTCCTTAGTTTCTTTTATAAAATAGGTTGAAACAATGTCCCAAAATTTGATTGATTATTGCTGGGAAAGTTTTTGGGGAAAGAGGATGATAATGGTTATGAAATAAATTATCATTTTACTCATATTTTGGTTGTTGAGAATTATTTCCTTCTTAATCTTCCTAACCATTTTTCATTCTTTGAATCCAAGATCTCTTATTTGGTTATTTTACATGAATTATAGATTGTATTTAAGCATTAAAAAAAATTAAAATACGATTTTGATTTTTATACTTTATATTTTATTTCATTTTGGTCCATACAATTTTAGTTTACATGCTTTCTATAAAATTTATAACTATGAACTAAGTGTTTTTTTCTATTTTCTTTTTCAAAAACTCATTCCATCAGTTTTCTTTCTATTATATGTTCGTATTGAATTTTTTTTCTTTTTTTTGGGTATTAAAATTATTATTATTGTCAACTAATTTTAATAAAAAAAAAAAAATCAAATTCATTGACCATTTTTAATTTTTATTTAATGTATAAAGATTAAATAAAAAATTGAAAGTATTAAACTAAAACGAAATAATTCTCATAGTATCAAAATGATATTATAACCCTTTTATAATTTGTGTTTCAGTTTACTACTAAAAATTTTGACAATTTTTTCTATCTCAAATTAAAATATTTTCTATCATCTCAAACTCAAAAAATAATTTTAAAAAAAAGTTTATCACATATAAGCTCATAATGTAGAAGTCTTGGTTTGACTCGCCACTCCAATTTTTATTTTAAAAAGGAAAAAAAAAAAAAAAAAAAAAAACTCTTGAATTATTATTTATTTATTTTTTTGAAACACTTAAATTAAGTAAGTATTCCTATTTGTATTAACACAATTAAAAAAGGAAAATAGTAATAATAACTAAAAGCATCTCGATTTTCTTAACCCACAAGTAAGCGTAAGACCAACGCGGACAGTGTTTAAGATTGATCGCACACAATAAATACTCAAACGAACAAACCTGAATTTTCAGATTATATAATCAACACAGCCCTAGAATTCCACATTTCAACCAAAAAAAAAAAAAAAGAACATCGCGATCAAATTCTCTAGAAATTCCTTCCGAATTTCAATTCCTAGTTCCTCGAATCATTCCCAGAATTCGAATCTCGTTTTCCTCATTTGTGTAGATCACACAGTCAGAAATGGGTGGCGCAAATAGCCGCGATCGCGAAGATGCTGAACTTTCAGATTCCGATGATTACAAGGAAGAGGAAGATGAAGATGAAGAAGGGGAAGAATACGACGATGCTGTGAACGAATTCAAGCCAGCTAAATCGACCGGCGGTGCTGCATCTGCGATTGATGATGTCGACGCCAAACTCAAAGCTCTTAAGCTCAAGTATGGCTTCTCTTCCCCTTCTCAGATACCTAATTCTAGTAACTCCGTTAAACTTTACCTTCATATCGGTGGAAACACTCCCCGAGCGAAATGGATCGTCTCTGAGAAACTCACTTTCTACGAGTTTCTCAAGACGGCGAACGTCGACGGAGACGAAGACGGGGAGGAAGATGACGATGAGGGTTACAAACCCGGTTCGTCCAGAGGGAGAGGCCAGTTACGTTGGGTACTTAAGGTAGGGGCGAAGGTTAGAGCTCTGATTTCCACAGAAATGCAATTGAAGATGTTTGGCGATCAGCGGCGGGTTGATTTTGTTAACAAAGGCGTTTGGGCTTTGAAGTTTCCGAGTGATGAACAGTATCGGAATTTCGTTACTGAATTCCAGGATTGTTTGTTTGAGAATGTGTATGGGCTTCCAGCGACTGATGAGAACAAGGTCAAGATTTACGGGAAGGAGTTCATTGGGTGGTTGAAGCCGGAGGTGGCCGACGATTCGATCTGGGAGAATGCTGACATTGAGTTCGGTAAGAGCCCCGAGTCTTCGACTCCATCGGCGAGAACGAAGCACAACTTGATAGAGGAGTTCGAGGAGGCTGCTAATGGAGGAGTGCAGAGCTTGGCATTAGGGGCATTGGATAACAGCTTCTTGGTGAATGATTCGGGGGTTCAGGTTTACAAGAATCTAAGCCATGGAATTCATGGGAAGGGGATTTCGTTGAATTTTGGTTCAGGAAATTCTCCAAACATTGGTAGATCAACACCGAAGAAGGGTCTTCTAATGAAGGCCGAAACAAACATGCTTCTCATGAGTCCATTGAAGGAAGGAAAGCCCCACGCATCAGGGCTGAAGCAGCTTGATATAGAGACGGGAAAAATAGTTACCGAATGGAAGTTTGAAAAGGATGGTACCGATATTACAATGAGGGACATCACAAACGACACCAAAGGGTCGCAATTGGATCCTTCAGAGGCGACGTTTTTGGGGTTGGATGATAACAGGCTTTGTCAATGGGACATGAGAGATCGTAGAGGAATTGTTCAGAACATTGGAGGTGCTGATAATTTGCCGGTTCTGAACTGGGCGCAGGGGCATCAGTTTTCAAGAGGGACGAACTTCCAATGCTTTGCTACAACAGGGGATGGTTCGATTGTTGTTGGGTCTGTTGATGGGAAGATTAGGCTGTATTCAAAGACTTCAATGAGACAGGCAAAGACGGCGTTTCCGGGGCTCGGTTCGCCAATTACTCATGTGGATGTTACTTATGATGGGAAGTGGATTTTGGGGACAACTGATACTTATTTGATACTCATCTGTACGTTGTTCACTGATAAAGATGGCAACACGAAGACTGGGTTCAGTGGTCGAATGGGAAACAGAATTCCTGCTCCGAGGTTGCTGAAGTTGACTCCTCTTGATTCTCATTCGGCTGGATCAGACAACATATTCCATGGTGGCCATTTTTCATGGGTAAGAAAAACTAGTTCCTTCTGACTTTGATTGATTGAATGTTGCTCTGTTTTGCTGATGGCTTGGTTGGTTTCTGTTGCTTAAGGTTTTATCTTTGTCTTTTGGCTTAATATATCATTTCGATGCTAATCATTTATTTTTTCCATTCAAAATTTTCTTGTTTTTAACTAAAACAATATGTTTTAAATGAAGCGACGTTATATCGAAAATTTATTTCAATTTACACCATTAGATTGATGGCTGTTGATGAAGAAAATAGGGACCCATGAGTAGTAATGAAGAAGATGATGGCGATTTGTCCTTTAGAACTATGTGGTAGCAATTTCCTAGTAACATAGAGAAGGGAGTAGAAGAGTGGGTGTCTTTGAAGATGTATCCTTTATGTTCATTTCATGTTGCTTATATTCTAACTCTATCATAGCCATGATTTTTCGTACAAGGATTTTCGGATTTCCCTCTTTATATCGATTCTTAGAAATCTTGGGTTTAATTTATTTTAGTTCTGTCTTTAATCTGCAAGGTTCAAATGCGAGCTTATGATCTATTATCGCATTGAATTTCAGGTCACCGAGAGCGGGAAACAAGAGCGTCACCTAGTCGCAACAGTGGGGAAGTTCAGTCTAATATGGGACTTCCATCGAGTAAAAAACAGTGCACACAAATGCTACCAGAATCAGCAAGGACTCAAGAGCTGTTACTGCTACAAGATTGTATTGAAGGACGAATCCATCGTCGAAAGCCGGTTCATGCACGACAAGTTTGCTGTCTCTGATTCTCCAGAAGCTCCACTTGTTGTGGCTACCCCCATGAAAGTCAGCTCCATCAGCCTCTCCGGAAAGAGATGAACGGTGCGCTTTCTCGGCTCAAATTGATTGATATATGTACCTGTAGCTTTAACACTGATGCTGCGTTCCTTGTTTATCCTCTCTTCACATGTAATTAGGAATAATCATTTCATTTTTTCCCTGCATTCTGGTCATATTTTGTTTGTATGTTAATATGTGCCTTCAAATCGGTCTATTCGTTTATCATTTGGAAAAAAATTGTGGGTTTGAGTGTGTTGTGTAAGTAGCTAAACGATGCAAAAGGAGAATCGAGTGTTGGTGTGTTTCTTGTGTGTATTTTAAAGCTGTTAAAAATAGTACACTGCATTACATATAGAGATAATCCCTTGATTTTTTTTCTTTTTCTTTTTTGGAGGATAATTTTTCTTAAGGTTCAAATCATATATCAGTTCTTAGGGGTGTTTGTTTGGTAAATTTATGGAAGATTTCAAATGAGTATTTATTAATTAGTTTTTGTAACTACTCAAAACAATTTCTCAATTTTACTACTAAAAATAACTCCTTATTTCTAACCACAAATTTCTAATCATTCATTTATAACTACTCAAAATAACTTATCATTCATTTTCAACTCTTCAAAATAATTTATTTTTAACTCCTCATTTTTAATCATTATTTTTTAACTACTTAAAATAAATATTCATTTTAAATTCACATCCATCAGGCCACCTTCCCTTTCGATTTAGGGTTTAGGATAGGTAAGTAAATCAACCACTCGATTGCAAAGTCCTACTAAAAAATATATATATATATTCCTAAACATAAAATCATATCTTGAATATCATCGAATTGTTGAATTCAGTAACATCTTGAATATAACATCTTTATTGAGATCAATGACAATGTTTAAAATCAAATTCCACGGGAATAGGATCAAAAGCATTATTCAACATGTGCCTAAGTCTATCTCAAATTGTCAACCCTTCCACCATCTTAGCCAAAAAATGCTTTATTCCCTCCCTCTACACTCGAACAACATGGGATTACTCGAGCAATCTCGCGCCATCTAGCCCGTGCCACCTTACTCTAATCAACGACCCAAGAGCCATCTACATTTGGTTGGAGGAGGGAGCCATAATCCACCTTCCCATCTAGGCTCCTGACAATAGTTGGATGGGGGACCAATTCTTGCAACACACAAGCCTCATTTAAGTTTATAGAATTAAAAATTAGTAAAATTAAACTCTCTTTTTTGGCCTACGAATTGTTATGCAAAACCGAATTTTGATAATTCCATAATTTCCAAATGATGATTAAAATTTTAAAAAGATTATCCTTAAGGATTCTAGAATAGATCACTTGTCAAAAACTTTTTTCCAAGCCCGTCGACCTGAAAAAATAGACAAACTCAGCCATCTAAGGAATAATAGATAACCACATATAAAAAACAAATTTATCGTCGTTAATTACATGCATTTTTATTTATTTTGCCTTCCTACAAAGAGTAGAACAACCAACAATTATTTTCAATTCCCTTTGCAATGTATATTAACTCTAGAAGGGATCTCACATTTTTCAAAACATTATATTCCAAGCTTCAACTCTTATTTTGGGGGCAACTTCAACCTTCCCCACAAGGACTTCCAAAGCTTGGTCGTCAATGAGTTGTCTGAAAGAGAAGTCTTTTTAACGCGGAATACATTCGTAGTAAAATGGTAAGCACTTTTAATGCTGAACAGTTTATTTAGGCTATGATATCATAACCCTTATTAAACAATCTTTTGTGTGATTATAGCACTTTTTCGCATAGTATAAATTCTTTCCGTCCGTAGTTTTTTCTCCAGTTTGGAGTTTAAATTCTTATGTCATTTATTTTGTTGTTTCTTTTTAATTTTTCAATATTTTTTTCCTTATTTCTACTATTATTAGAGAAGATTTTTTCCAACAAGTGATATCAGAGCTCATAAGTCCAAAAAAGAGTATTTGGTCCAATAAAAAAAAGTTGAGATCTAATTTAAGATTGGTGAGTCCAAAAAGAGACATCATCTTGAGAGGCATGTTAAGAATCTCACATCGGCAAGAGTGAAGACCTCATAACAATATAAAAGAGATATGAGTTACTCTCCTCATTGCCAATTAGTTTTGAGGTGGAACCTCATATTCTCCAATAATTACACTATGAGTTCAATTTAACCCAATATTTTTGGACATTATCACCACATATATCTTTTTCTTTTTTCACACAACTTAGATTCATTTCATTTAAATATTTGTAAATATAAATTGTGTCAAACTTAATTTTTAATTTGGATTTGTTTTAATTACATGAAATTTAATATTTCTAACAAACTAACTTTGTACCGAAAGGTTCAGTGGCGCGTTAGTTTCATTGTTTAATGGTAAACCAGTTCAACATCATGGTCATAAATTCAATCTAAAAAATTAGTATTTGACTCTCATTTAATTGTGAGGAGTGATACCCTCTATGTAGGTATTTTCATCAATGCATCAATATCTCAATTGAACTATGTTCATTTTAGTAAAACAATCGATCTCTTGTTGGAATATTTTCTTAAATGGTAATTATAAGAAAAGGAAGCAATAAATTGTTGCTATTTTTTTTAGTTCGTTGAGACTGAGAGATTCAATCATGTGACTTTTTAGTTGAAAATACATACATGTCAACTACTGTAAGCTGACATTGTCTTTTTACTCGAAATCTAACAGTAGAATTTCTTACTAAAGACTCGTTTAGTTTATTTAGTTCAACTAATACTCGTTTTAATTCGTCGTTACCAATAACTGCTTTCCTTACAATTTTTTTAAAAAAATATATGTAATATTGTTTTTTAAGCATAAACTTATTCAAATGTGTTCATGTTGGTATATTTAATTAGAAGTAACAAAACTACAAAGCTAAAAAGAGATATTTCAAAATCCCTTTTTATATTTCTCTATCATAAGAAAAACAAGGAATGTAAGAAAAAGATGATTATGAAAACCTATGGCTTCGTTCAGTAGACTGCAAAAAGTGTAAAATATGATTTAAAGAGGATCAATTATAAAATACTTTTGTGGGCTGAGTTTTGTACGTACCTCTTTTATAATTTTTTTTTTTTTTTTTTTTTAATACCAAGGCTTTAAAATGTCAATTCACAAATTCTAATTTATAATGTTTTTTTTTATTATAAATAATATCATGATCTTAGAATAACATACTTACAAAATTTCAATTATACAACTTTTGGGGGAAAAATAAGCAATTAAGAATCATGCATAAACTTATTTCAAAACTTGTTTTAAAAAAATAACTAAGACCTCGTTCGATAACAATTTTATTTTTAAAATTTAAGCCTATAAAAATTATTTTATCATACATTTTTTCTTCTTTGGAAACTTATCTCTTATCTATATTTGAAAAAACCTAACTAAAATTTGAAGAAAAAAAAAAAAAAAAAAAAAAAAAAAAAAAAAAATCAAAATCTTGTTTTTGTTTTTTAAATTTGGTTAATATTCTCCTACTTTCTCAAGAAAAGATGAATACATCATAGAAGAGCATGAAAACTTGAGTAAAAATAAGGTTAAATTTCAAAAACCAATAACCAAAAATCAAATGGTTGGGACTTAAAGTTATGAAACTTTTTTTAAAAGTATATTGTAATAAATCTTACCTTCAACAACCATTTTATTATTTTTTTTTAATTAAGTTTTTTATTAATAAACATTTGCATTTTTTTAATGGAAACTTTTGAAATTGGAACAAATGGTAAGAAATCTTATAATCAACAATCATTTGAAAATTGATAAACTTTTCTCGAACCCTTTGCAAATTTGGGTTTGTATAGCTAAGTTTGCAATTTTGAATTTTGGGACAAATTGTAATAACAACCATTTGAAATTTTGTGAATTTTTCTTGAATTAACCATCATTCAAACATTTTTAAATGGGAATAGGATTTTTAAAAGAAATACTCTTGAACTTTTGAAATTCTAAAATTGAGAAATTAAAACTTATACTTTATTTAAAAAAAAAAAAAATCTAAGATTTTGGTATTAGTGAAGTGACATTTATCCTCCCAATTATCATCGACCATTTTTGGATGAAAATATTTCATCGAACATCATATTAACTAATATTTTGTATGTGGTCCATAACCATAAAATTAATTAAAATTAATTATTATAAGTATGGTCAAATGAAAATACTAAATGGAGATTAAAAAAAAATCCAACCTTCAACTTCATAAGAATAAAAACTAAAATTTGCACAATAAACAAAATATTAAATAAAATAGGCTAAATAAATACATGTTGAATGAATTAAAGTACAAAAATAAAATAAAATAATCATTCCACCAAATACAAACCCAACTTAAATTAACTTTTAAATCAAACCGGGTAAAAACAACCATAGCTAAGGAACACAAAATTATGTCAATACTCATTTATTTTTAGTAAATTATAATCATTTTATTAAATATCTTTCAAGTCTGGCCTCTCTACTCCATTGAAACTAAAAATAATAATAATATAATAATCGTTCATGTCCATTACAATGTTATTATTAAATTTTGTAAGATCTTAGTACAATCACTAAATCACATCATGAACTTTTTCCTATCTTTACTTTTGCCTTTAGCATCAAACAAATATAGCACATGCTAAATATGAACAACATGATATTCTATCTTCGTTCTTTTTTTAAAAAAGTAAAATATAAGTAAGAAATCCACGTGTCTGAAAAACACACAAATGGACAAAAGAAATTGGAGTGCACGTGGCTTTAGGTGAGCCGACGTGAAATCACTCTAGAAGAAAAATAACTCCGTGTTAAGATACATCTCACTGTGGAAAAAGGACAAACTTTACCATTTAAATCACGTTTCTTTATTTAATTTGATTTTTAATTTTTTAAAATTAAATATAAATGATTTTAGCATGTTGAAATTTTAAAAATTCAATTTAATTAATAATTTAAATGCTTTAAAGAGTCAACCACTTTTTCATTAATTTTTTTTAGTTTAAATTGAGTAGATGATGAAAGTGATATCAATTTTTAAAATGAAGATCATAGAGTTGAATTAAATTAAAGTAATCAATCACTATTAATATTTTTAATTCGTTTCTTTCAATTCGAAGTTAGCAGTCTCACATGTTCAAGTTCTCATCTCTAAACAATCTTCACATGATGTTTTTTTTTTTTTTAATACAAGTTGGAAAATGTGGACAACATAGAGCTCACTACTACTCTTAAATAATATGAAAGTTAAGATTGAATTGATGAGCTGGTTAAATAATATGAAAACCAAGATTGAATTGATGACCTTGTTTTACTATGTGATGTTAATTTAATTGACCATCATGGTCACATGTTTAATAATACTTTTATGTTTAATAATAAAAAACCTAGCACCTTATTTGGTCTTAAGTGGGTAGAATTTGTGATATCGTCCTCAATTTGTACTAAATAAAACAATATTAAACTCAATGACAATTAAAAAATTTATTGATAAAATGAATGATGGAGCTGTTAGCTATGTATACACTGATTTTTTTTTAGAAAAAATTATCCAAACTTAAAATTTTAACTACAAAAATTCCCTGTTCTATTATTCTTAATCAAACAGAAAGAACTACGAAATTTCCCAAATTCCATTACTGGCAGAATCCGACGAATCGCCGCCGTGAT
This sequence comes from Sechiopsis laciniata, assembly GCA_037833695.1. NCBI lineage: Eukaryota > Viridiplantae > Streptophyta > Magnoliopsida > Cucurbitales > Cucurbitaceae > Sechiopsis > Sechiopsis laciniata. Next base: position 10,040,911 of record JBBMKA010000021.1, on the reverse strand, counting down.
CCGCCATCAACGACGAGATCCATTCATCCACTTCATCCTTCGCAATCTTCCCCCACATTTCATCTCCATTTCCGATTCCAATCGCCGCCGTCGTCGCCGCCGCAAAATTGCAATCATTCTTCGAAGTTTCACTTTCCGTGCTCTGTTCTTGCTGCTCCGATCTCGTCATTCTCAACGAATCATCAGTAATCGGAAAATTAAGCTTCGCTCGCGGCCCTCGGAACTCCAACGCTGCCTTATCGTAAGCCCTAGCGGCGTCTTCAGCAGTATTAAACGTCCCTAACCAGACTCGGGTCGCGAGTTTCGGGTTTCGGATCTCCGCCGCCCATTTCCCCCACGGCCGCTGCCGTACGCCTCTGTAACTCTTCTTCGACCGCTTCTTGCCGTCGAATCGAGTCCTCGTCGGCGGCGAGAAGAAATCGCAGCCTAAACAACCGTCGATTCCACAAACGCTACACATCTCGAAAATAGAGGAACTGAAAATCGCGTCGGTACTCGAACAACTTACAGAGGAAGTAGAGAAGGAATCGGAGGCGGCGGAATCGTATTCCAGCGGCGGAAATTGAAGCTCGGGCGCCCAAAACATATCTGCCGCCGTGCCGGAGACGACAGAGGTCAACGCCGTTACTATAACAGAGAGCTCCTGATCGGCGGAGATGCGGCGGAGATACGGCGGCGGAAGAGAAAAGTCGTAGGGTTCCGGCGATCGAGATCGTTTGAGAGAGGACATTATTAGAGAGAGTAAATTGGGGGAAATTGGAGTGAGTTTAAGAAGTGGAAGCGAAGGAGTGAGATATTTATACGGAGGGGGTGATGACGTGGCAACAGAGAAAATAAAATTGGCACGCGGTGGGAAATTAAGTACACGCTAGATTGATTTTTTTTTTTATTTAAAAAAAAATATATATATATATTTTGAATTGAATTTTTATTTGACTTTGAAGTTAAACGCGGCTGGAAGTGGAAATGGTTTAGCGGTTTTTGAAAAGTGTTTTGGTTTTGAATACGTGGGCTTTCTACATTAATTAAAAAAACACGTGGCTTTCTTTTTTTAAAGTGCAATCCAGTCTTGGGAAGTAGATAAGATTTTTATTAAAAAAAACAAAACAAAACATAAATGTGACTAAAGACTCGTAACAACTACTGAATATTAATTGATCAAATCGGCTAAGATCGCAGTCTTTATTTTATTTTATTTGTATTTCTTTAAGTCAACTCTTTCACTAATCCAACTCAAAAAAAAAAAATCCATTGATTTAAATACAACCTAAAAATATTTTAAACCAACTCTACCCATTAAATTGGATTGGATCGATTCCGGTTATTTGAGTTGTTTGAACTTGTTACATTTAGAAGGTACTATAACATGTGACTTTTTATTTAGTAGATGCGACCATTTTTTAGTTCAAAGGTAATAGAGAATAAAAAATTTGAACTCATAATTTCTTAATCATAAAAATGTACTTAATATTATTAAATTACTACTCTTGTTGACACTTGCGAGTAGTATTTAGTTGTTAGACTAAGAACCCACCTTACTAATTTTTATATTTCAACAATTGTTCACATTTATAAAGCTTTTAAAAATCACATCAATTAATCTATGAATTGAGAAATTAAATTAGTTAAATTATAAATTTGATCTATCGTTTTAAATTATCAATTTTAATTTGGCTAAAATGAATCTTTATAATAAATCATGATAGTCTTTTATTAAATTTTTCTTAGGAAATTTACCCTCAACAATAGGGGTGTTCACATTTTAACCGAACCGACCGACCGAATTATGGTTGGTCGCTTATTATATAGAGTCAGTCGGTGTCGAGTAATCAACAAAATTAATCGAAGGTTGGTCGGTCGGATAATTTTATTAAAAAAACCAACCGATTTTATAATAATCAATATATATATATATATAGTCCATAGAAAAAGTAAATGTGATAAATAGTTTAAAAAAAATTAGAATTATAAAATAACTGAGTAACATCCATAGTTTCCCATTGAAAAATATTTAGAAAAAAAGAAAAAATAATAATAATTAATCGACTTACCCGACCGACCGTCGGTCGAATTTTTCGATTTGGAAATTATGTTCGGTTTCTATTTTAAGAAAACCGAAATGTAGGTTATTGAGGTCAGTTTTTGGAGAAAATCGACTCCGACCGACCGACGAACACCCCTACTCAACAGCACATTTTACCTAGTACAATTTGTAAAATAATTCACACATTAATTTTTATCGGTGATAGAACTCAACCGGTGATATCACTTGTGCTATAGATGATTTTTTTTTTTTAGTACATATCAAAAGAGGAGGGACAAATACTGATTCTCGGAATCAAACCTGTGACGCTGATGTTGAAATAGTTTACAACCAAACAATGAAACTCGAAACCATTACATCACTGACACATTCGATAATACTTTGCCTTTTTATTATACATGTAAAATCTTTTTTTTTAAATCAACCTTGGTCTATTTGAGAGATTTTTATTAAACTGTGAAGATGAAACTCCAAAGTTAAAAACCAAATAAAAATTTGATCCATACATGTTACCCTATCAAAATAATATCATAAAGTTCAGTCGAACAAAATAAAATAAAACTATTTCTAAAGAACATTTCCTATTTTTTGAAGTTATAATTTTGCTAACAATCTCCAATATATCTAAAAAAAAAAGAAAAGAAGAAGAACAAAACGTAATAAATAGTTATTGTTTCACAAGATCCAAGTACTCCAATCTCTTTAACCAAATGAAGCCCTGCTCAGTTGGTAATGAGAATCAAGAGACTTAAAAAACACAAAGTTCTGAAATGGAAAGAAATATATATTAATCTTACAACTTGAGTTGAAACTGGAAAGTATTTTACGACACAGACAGATATCTTCATCAATTTTTGTTTAGGAAAGATCTTCATCCATTACAGATAGAGTTTATTTTAGTAAAGGCACTCGAACTACAAACTTCGTGATAATGAACACATTTAAGTATGCTAATTGAGCTATGCTCCAATTTCCATATGTTAAAAGAGGACAAAGAACATGCTGGAGGAAGAAAAAACAACAACCAGCCTCTGCCATACTCTACTTTCTAAACCTAAGTGGCAGGCAGCATTCACAACAAACCTACCTTCTTTTCTCTTTTTCTTTTGGAGGTATTTGACAAGTTAATGACATAGAATGGATAAGATACAAATGCAGCTACCTGATCATCTTCATCGTCATTTTAGCCACCAAATGCAGCTAGGAACTTCCGTTTGCTTGCCGGATCTTCATGCAAGACAACGACATCGCTTACTTTGTCGAACAACTCCTCTAACTCAGAAACACCAAGCCTCTGGATCTCCAAGGATTTCTTGTACCGCTGTTGGTATACTTCCTCGAAACATCCCAAGAAGATTCTACACGAATAGCTGACGAGAATCTCCTGTAGCTCGTGTTTGAATTGCTCGAGACAGCGTTCGTTGTTGTTTCTGCATTGACCCGTTGCTGCCTGGTTGGTTTTTCCTACACCTTTCTTCTGGTCTTGTTCTTCCAGGACCACTCTTTCTTCATCTGAGTATTCATCTGATGAGCCTATGCCTGGAGCAACATCAACAGTCTCTTCCAATGTACCCTTACCTTTCTTGTTTTCTTTTCTTGATAATATCAAAGGTGGCGCGCTCGGGCATGATCTGGAATTTCGAAGGTAGACAGATTTCTTATGACCTTTGCCCTCTATGATGAGGGTGTCTCCCATCTTCTTGAAAAGATTCACAAGCTTGACACCAGGCTCAGATATGTACAGTGGCCTTCCAAAGACTTTCTGGTACTCGGCTCGAACTTTAGTGACGGGTAAGCACCCTCCAGAAATATCTAGCAACTTAACCAACTCCCCCTTCATAATATTCAAGTCTCCTGTTTGCGGCCACCAAGCGGACTCATTCTGTTCTTCACACGAAACAGAACCCATTGGAACCTCGTTCAAGCCGCATGGGAGACTATGTGACCTCAAAGTTGGAGGTACACAAGGAACTGTCGAATTACGATTGTATTCAGATAAATCCCTCAAGTTGTAATAGCTCTGGGAGACCCCTCTATAGATAATAGCTTCTTCTTCATTATGGCCATCTGGGTTATCGTTGATTTGACATCCCTTGAGATATCCAGAAATTTCAGCCGCTCCTCCACGTGAAGTCAACAGCTTGGGGGCAAGAGCAAAGCCTTCACCACGAGCCACTGCGGGCCAATCCCAAACAAACTTTCCGGCATTGCAGAGGGCAGATGAAACACCCACACCAGAAGGGATAACAAGTATCACATTATATCCACGTTGACCTAAAATGTGAAGTGCTGGAGCAAAATCAACATCTCCAGATATGAGCATTATCGAAGACGGGGGAGGGTTGTCTAGGGCAAAGAGAAACATGTCGACCAATATAGCCTTGTCGGCAGCATCCTTCCGACCATTTGGCACGTCAATTAGTCTGACCCCTGTTCTCTGACATCCTTCTCTCAGTCGTCTAGGAAAGGCATTGAAATCCCCATATGCAGAAAACGTCATAACCGCTCCTTTTATCACGGGATGCACTCGCAAAGCCATTCTTATATTACCAGCTACATCTTCAGGACGAACATCACTAGGAACAGGGCAATTCTCAATATCCCACAGGATGGCCAGTGGACCATCAGGAGAACTTCGGGTTTGCGAATTTGGAGAAGCATGAGAAACATTCCTGTTTAAGTTTTCCATTAGGGTTTTCCTTTGCTCCAAGGATTCGGGTTATGCAAACACTGTTTTTGACACATTTAAACAAACCAGGTTATAATTTCCTTTCGGAATTAAATGTTCCTAAGAGGATTGACTAAATATATGCGGCCAGAAGAAAATGTAACAATAAAAAATGCCAAACTAGAACTTTCTTTTCTCTTCACTTTCCCGGCTAGGAATTTAGTACAAATTTCAAGAAAACAATTTCATCCAACAAAAATTGTAATTGAAATTCATGGGCAGAGTCGGAGCTACCATGAAAAATTGGATTAAACAAGTACGTGGATTTACAACATCAGTACTCAAGCGCATGAATTTGCTTATACAGGATTAAAGACTAGTTAAATCCCACAGATTATAGATAAATACAAACTTGTGAAACACACATTTTATACCCCCAACTTTTACGAATCATAAACTCAGAAACTAAACCATATATAGGTAGCACCTAAGTTTCCATCAATCATTCATTTGAACAATCCAAATACCAATGATATAAACTCAGTCTTCCCAACCCCAAAGTTTATAGACCCAAACTACTCAACTACGAGCCAAACACCTTTTAGGGTTTTGACACCATTCAAAGCACAAAATGGGGGAAATTATATATTGCATTACAATAAGAAGTAGATAAGCAGGCAAGGATAGTTCAATACACTGATTTTCACAATCAATGTTTGGACCAAATGAATAGATTGTGCTGAGAGATTGGCTTTTTCATGTATACTTGCAACTGCCAGAGCAATTCGATCAAAATGTACTGAACATTTTGTGTTTAAGATTTTAGGAATTACATCTGGCCATTCTAAGACTCCATCTTAACTTTTTTCTTTTAAATAAGTGATTGTACAGGCCAGTTTACACACACCTAGAATATTGTCACGAGACATATCATCTAACCTTACAATATTTAGATGTCAAGAAAACCTATAAAAAATTAATTCTTAAGTAAGGATCACCATGGGGTAAACACGTCACCTATTAGTAACTTAAAATCCTTCGTGACCACTAAGCCACTCCATGATGAGTAAAAAATTAAAATCCTATTTTTTTTATATCCGTGGCTATCTGGCCCACTCGTGCGCACTTTGACTATAGTTATAGGAAATACGGTCCGACCCTACAACATTTGGATGTCAAGGAAAATAGCAGTAAATTAATTCCTAATCATAAAGCCACTTCATTACCACACAATTCTATAATCAATGGTTAATCCCCTCAGACGATAATCAACAAACAGCAACAAAATCGGGTCTCATAGGAAAAAGCCACAGTTAACTGCCCATCAAACTATAATCAATTTGTCGCAGCTCAACATTTGGATATGTACGAATTAAACTGTTCACTGGCAATATCAACTAAACGAGGTAGAATTAGAAGATTTTAGGGGGGGAAAGAATCTCGAGATTTCAACAAAACCCCAAGAAAACGACAACCCAGTTCATGGATCAACCGAGCATCAAATTGAACACAATTATAACCTCAAGAAGTTATATGCAATCAAAATCAAGGGATAAATTCGATTGAACTACAGGATTAGCACAAAAATCCAATAGAAATGTACCTGGTGATGATGCAAGAGATCCCCAACGTAACAGCCGCCTCGGCTTCAGTACGATCCTTAAGAACAGAAATCAGAGTAGTTCATAAGAGATCTGACAGTAATTTAAAAAGATCTCTTGTTCGATATGATAATTGAAGACAATTGAAGAGTCAGAGAAGGAGATGAAGAGTACGATGTGTAGACCGACGAAGAAAATGGTTTTTTTTTTTTTTTTTTGAGATTAAAGAAAATGGTGAAACAAAGTTTCTACTTTTATCCTCACACAAAAATCGGAATTGTAGAGGATTCGAACCTGCTATCACTAAGTCCATAATAAAGATGAATCTACTCCAAGTTTTAAAATTAATTAAACTGGTATGCTTGAACATGATTTAAAAAATAATATTTACCTATATGGTGCAATATGAGTCAAGTTCTATGTTATTTTAAGATAAAATAAAGAAAAATAGAACGTGGCTGAAGCATGACTAAATATTTATCTAAAAAACAATTTTGATAATATTAATTTAGGGGATTCAAATATATAACTATGCTAATTGAAAAAACTATTTACCTATTAGGGTGGCCATTTTCCCGTTTGAACGGGTATCGAGAGGAGCAAGTCCACATTTTTTATATATTCTTATGAGGTTTCAACTCTTTCCAAATTTGATCCTAGTTTCATTTTATTAGATAGAACACCTATTTGAGTTAGGAGAGGGGATCACAAACTCTTCAAAAGAGTGTACTCGTATTTTCAAATAAATGAGAGTCAAATATCGATTTTTATAATTGAAACTGTAACCATGGTGTTGAATTAGATTACTATCAAACAATAAAATCAACACGTCACCAACTTTTTTTACATCAATTTTTGATTTATTTAAGCTTATAAATTTATACTTAACAATGATTAATATAATATTAAACATTAAAACTCAAAGTGTGTTCAATTAACCTACAATCAATAAAAAAATATTGAAGCTAAATATTCAATGACTTTATGGGAAATAAAGGTAAAAATGAATATATTATATATAAAACAAATAATGAATAACAATCGAAAGAGAAATGTATTAAGAAATTGACTTTAACCATCAAACACTTAACATCTCAAGCTTAATTAACATTAGCAGAGTAAAACATTGTTTGGTTATTGTGCTCTAATATAATTTTAGAATAACAAGGACTTTAAAATCAACAGAAATATTTGCATGCTGCCAGGCATGCAGCCGCCTATGTGGCAAAATCTGGATCTTTGATTTTTTTTTTTTTTTTTTTTACATTGAAAAAAAAAAAATTAAAAGTGTGGCCCGATTTTGCCACATAGGTGGCTGCATGCTGCCAAGGCAACATGCAAATAGTGCTCTAAAATCAATTGACAATAAAGTATATCAATTTTACAAATACTATAAGATATCATCATATTTCATATCTACAAGTGACTTTATATAATTCAAAATTTTAAACAATTAATATTGACATAAAAAAAATCACGAGTTAAGAATATACAAGTAAAATTGTCTTTTACGAATGCGATTAAATGCCTAAAGTATTATTGAAACAAAATTTAACATTTTAATTGGGCTATAGGTAAGGATTTATTTATTTTAAATTTATTAATTTTTTTAATGTTGTTTTTTAAGCATTTTAAAAGTTCACATGTAGTTTTGAAATCAAAATTTAATGGTCTCTGTGTAAGGATATTTTTGAACTTTTGTTAAAATTGAGCAACAACTACATTTTTTATAATTTAGCCTTCCACTACATATAAACTTTATTGAGTTGAATATCTTGTTTTAATCTTTAGATTATCAATCAAACATGTCTGTACATTTCAAGTGCATGATTTAATGGATATATATATATATATATATATATATATATATATATATTAGTGCATGATTTTAAAAAAGAAAAGAAAAATGAATTGACTATAACTAATGAAAAAATCATTTAAAACTATCCTTTTCTTTTAAATATAATAAAAAGTTATGAGACTCATTCACTCATTTTAGTCTATTCAAGATATCAATCGAATTATACTATTTAACATTTCAAACCAATCTTAAAAGTCATCTAAACAATAACTTACCACAAATATCAAAGTTAAATTTGTAAAACGAAAAAAAAAAATTATAAATAAATGGGATCATTAGACTACCAACATTTTCAAGATCACAAACCCTACAAAGAGGAATCAAACTCGTGATCATGATGTTGAACATGATTACTATCAAACAATAAAACCATCTGGCTACGGTTATCGATAAAAATAAATCACTCTATTAATATATTAAAATTTAAAATTAATTTTTTGGGGGCTAAAAATTTAAAATTACTCAAATCATTTTATAACATTACATTATATAACTAACAATTTTATTATCTCAAGAATTAAAATTGAATATTATTAACATATTAGAAGTAAAAATGTTCAATTTAAAATTTTAATTAAAATTTAGACCTCGAACCTATGATTAAAAACCTAATTTTTTCTTTATTTAACTGAAAGAACATATTATTTTCATTGTTTAATTGTAAAACAGTACAACAACCTATTTGGCTCTCGTATATTGATTTAATGTACCATATTTATAAGTTTGGTGGTCCCCGCACTAAAAAAAGATTGAAATGATAAGGACTTTATGAAAGGCCCACTATTATTTTATTTCATCTCCAATTTTCTGCTGTTCCCATCTCGAGTTCATACAAAATTGACGCCATTAAACAACGACAACTTGCATTTGCTATCGAATTTCTCTTCGATATTTACAAATCTCAGCCGGCTTTATGCCCATTTTCACAAAAGCTGAATACCCATAATCGTTAATTCGTCAAATCTCGCGCTACACAGTATTCAGCGGTTTTCATTCGTCGCCTAGCGCCTCATCTTTATCTCACATCTTTAACAATTCCTATTCTGGATCAGCAACATGGGCACGGAATCGCGTCGTATATAGATTCAGATACGAATTGATTGGTAGCACTTTAGATTGCTCCATTGTTCTTCCGCCATAGCCAATCTGAATATGGAGTTGAAACCCGGCCTTTCGGCTCTTGTCACCGGCGGAGCTTCTGGAATTGGTAATTTCGTTAATCTCTGCTATTTGTTTCGTTTGTGCTCGTTGCGATATGCTTGAATTGTTTGATGCTCCACGATAGGGTTGAACAAAAACCCGACAACCTGAGTAATCCGAACCAACTCAACCCAAAAATTAGGTTGGGTTCAAAATCATGAAATTTTTATAGGTTGGGTTGAGTTAAGGGTTGACCTAAAATTAACCCAACCTGACCAACCCGAATTTATTATTTAGTTTAAAAAATATTTTTTGGACATGTAACATAATTATTATGTTATTTAATTATTTAGATTATATGTATATTTATTTAATTATTATTGTTAGATTTTT
>JBBMKA010000021.1:10003108-10031104 GCA_037833695.1 Sechiopsis laciniata | reverse complement strand
TTGGAAAAATGACCAACCCGAAAATTTGGGTTGGGTTGAAAACCTCTTCAACCCAACCCAACCCATGTTCACCCCTACTCCGCGATACTTAATAAAACCGTTATGTACTGTCCGTGGACGTAGCTAACACATCTTTACTGAACTACGTAAATTCTGTTTGTTTTTCTCTGACTTTTCTTATGGTTTTTGTTTGATTGTTGTTCCGTTTCGTAACAGCTCTCCTTGTTATGTAGCTGGTTGAGTGAGTCAAACTGGCGTAACCTTGATTGGTTCGATTGGTTTTGAGTGTACTACTGAGTGGTTTCATCGCTAACGATTCTTTTTCTTTTTTGTCTTTTTAATGAATTTTGGTGTTGATGGGATGTGTTAATCCAGTTGCGGAGTGATTTTTTTCTTCTTCGAACTAATTAAAGCGTTTGGTTGCGAGCTTCTTGATTAAATAGTCGGATTTGATTACATAGATTCTTGTCTTTTTTCTTCGTAAAGTTTGGACGATGGTTAATACCTGATTATGTTGAATTGCATTATGGGGAAAAATCAGAGCTATCAATCATAAATTGTGTTTAGAGGTTATGCGTTCGATCCATGATGAGTACATACGAAAAAATTAATTTCATATTAGTTAACATTGCCAACCAAATGTAGCAGGGTAAGAAAATTATTTTTCTTAACTTCAGATATTTGGCACTCACACAATATTTTTTATTTTAAATTTTAACTGTTTGTTTTACTGTTAGAATTCTTTGTGAATTATGCACATATTTTGTTTGAATTTGTATACTAATATGTATGTTTCTTACCAATAGAGACTTTCTTACTTAAGCCATGGATTTTCATTTTATGCATTGGAAAGATCGTTGAGCCACTCGAGAACTAAGGGAAAAAAGCCAATTCATTTATCTGAAATGCAGTGACATTATTACTACTTTCTTATATATGGTATTGATGGGATTTTTGTTATATTTTGTTGTTTGGGGGTTATTCCTGTTTAGGTAGAGCTCTCTGCTTAGCTCTGGGAGAGAAGGGAGTGTTTGTGACTGTCGTTGATCTTTTTGAAGAAAAGGGACAGGAAGTTGTATCCATTATCAAACAAAATAATGCCAAGCTTCACTCTAAATTAGACATTCCTCCTGCAATATTCATAAGATGTGATGTTACCAACACAAGTAAGTGAAATCTCCTAGCTTATATTTTTTATTGGATTGTTTCTTACATAAATTCAGGTGATTTTTGCTCCTTATTGCATCTATCTTCGAAAAACAAACTTTTCGTTGAGAAAATGAAAAAAGTTAGAAAAATTCTTGATACAACAAAGATGGAAAGAATAAGGCAAAAATACAACAAGATTTAAGAACTAGAAAGACAATAGCAACAATAGAATAGGTAAATGAATGCATCCCAATTAGAAACAATATCTTGTATAGAATAACCAGCAAAGTGCTTGGAAGAAGCATGAAGAGGTCCTTAGGCGGTTAGAGTCAAATCTAGAGATCCAAGAGAAATGAGAGTCTTGAAATATGCATTGATTTTTTTCCCACCAAATTTCGTATAGAAGGCCTTTGACTGCATTATTCTGTAAGATCTTACCCTTTCTATTAAAGATAGGCCTAAGGGAAAGGTGAATAGCCATGAGACATTGAAAATATCCAGCAGCTTAAATAAGCAATTGCTTGAGTATGAGCAGGAAAATAACACATGGTGGATGGATAACGTCAATAATGTCTTTGGAACAAAATTGCTGCTTAATTACTTGTTTTGAAAAGAGGAACAAAATTTCATAGATGAATGAAATGAAAAAGGAAGTTATTAGAATCCCACAATCAATAGGTAAATTACACGGTTGAGATGCCTTTTTGAAACTCATGTTGATTATAGGAGTTTTGTAATTGTAACTTTGCTTTCTTTTTGTAGTATGAATGAAAAAATTTGTTTCCAAGATAACAATGGATGGCATGGAAAAAATAGAAAAATTTAGAAGCCACACCAATTTTATGCATTTGCAGGATTTTTTTGTTCATCTTAGTGACAACAAGAAATCTTCTGAAACGATTAAACCAAAGCATGCCGAAAGATGTAGTACCAAGAAGGTTACAGAAGGAGACTTAGATTGCTGAAAAACTGTATTTTTTATCATTATTATATTATTTTTTGTAAGCTACAAAAATTTTGTTGATGGTATGAAATATTTACATAAGAAGCGGAAGCCCCTTTCCATTAAGATCCATTAGAGTCTATAAAAGAGATCTCCAATCTGCCAAGAGGTTGTTATCGTTACGGCTAGTTTTAAAGTGGGGAATAAATGTACACCAATAGTCAGCTAAATATAAAAATAGAAACTATGAATCCATAAAATGTAGATAATGTTTTGTTAAAGATGGGGTTAGATCTATTCCCTCAACAATATGCGAAATTGTTGAAAAGCTGTAAGGTAGAGTAGTTACACTGTAACAGACTTAGGGTTTAGAAAGAGTACTCTTGATGCCAAACTCGAGGTATAGACGTTTCCCTTTTTCTTCATTTTTTATTAATAAATTAAAATTTAAAAGAAAAACTTCATCATATCCTCCGTCAATTCGTTTATCAGAATTAGTTTGTATCTTTAGCTGCTTAGGAAGTGCTTGGATGCCTAATATATCACAGCAATGCACAAATATGGCAAAGACACTGTAGACTACTACTTCTTTTGGAAAATTTCTGCAACATCTAAAGACTACTACTTCTTTTGGTGTTTATTTCGTATCCTCTACAAATTCATTTATTACAAAAAAAGTTGATTCCTTTATATGCTTACACAATTTTCACACATTTTGGCTGATGTGCAGATGACTTGCAGCAGACGTTTGGCAAGCATTTAGCAACATATGGAGGATTAGATATCTGTATTAACAGTGCTGGAATTGGCAGCAAAATAGTATTTCAAAAGGATCAAACTGATGGTGCTCAAACATGGAGACGTATTATTGACGTCAACCTAATTTCTGTCATGGCATGCACTCAACTTGCGGTATGTCTTTATAAGGGACTTGGTTTTCTCCTTCGGTTATCTTTTGCATGTGCTTTCTTGTGGATTGTTTGGGGTGAACGAAATAGCAGGACCTTTAATACCGCTAAAGAATTTTAACAATCTCCTAGAGCTGATTATTACAAATGTGTTTTTTTTTGCAAAGGTAAGCATCACCTTTCTTACTACAACCTATCTTATTTTATTTCCAATTGGAAGTTATTCTTTTAACCAATTGGGGTGTTTGGAGTTTGTACTCCTCCATTTCATAATTTCAATGAAATTGTTTCTATTTAAAAAAAAAATCTTTGTTCATACTTAATAGGTAGGAAGGGGCATTATTAATTGAACACTCTTTATTTATTAGAGAGTGTCTTCTTTTATGGGGCCGACGTGCTACATTTTATGTAGAAGGGCAGGCGAGGACTTGGATCACTTGCTCTTGACATTGCAAGATGGCGATGGAGGTTTGAAACCAATTTTTCGCTGAGTTTGACTTTGTTTTTGCGCGACAGAGGCCATGCAGAGACATGTTGTTGGAGTTGTTAGCTTCCTTGTTCCTTCGCGAGGAAGGGGTCTTTTGTGGCAAGCTGGCGTGTGCCATTCTGGGGAGAGAAACAATAGATTTTTTTTGGAGGGATGGAGAGATCTAATGCTGATGTGTGGAGCCTCATAAAATTTTGTCTTTTTTTGGGCATCTATTTCTAAGATCTTTTGTAATTGTTCCATAGACATCATTTCTTTTCATTAGAGACCATTTTTATAAGGTCTTTCATTTTTTTTTTGGAGGCCTTTTTTTTGTTTGCCCTTTTCCTATTCTTGTATCTTCTTTCGTTTTATCCTCAATGGAAGCTTTGGTTATTTTCATTTTTTTTAAAAAAATTATTGGAGAAAAGGAAAAAAATTATTGGAAAAAAGAAGATCGAATATTTAATTGCTTGCAACAAAAAATGGTTAATCATTTTAATGAGTACAGAGTTCTACGTTTGAACATAACTTTCTACCTTTCTTCTTCTAGAACATCTATAGTGGTTTTATTTTCGGTGTGGGGGAAATCTATGGAACTGAGTTTAGACTTCTTAGGCGTTTTCATTTCAACAAAAAATTCCCCATTTCTTCTTCTTGGACATCTTTAGTGGTTCGTCTTTCCGGTGGTATTCTATGGAACTGTGTGTTAGAGTTAAATGTATACATGTATTGAGGATATTTTATTGTTTAATAGATCTAGGCCCGTCAGGCCCATTGTAACATTTATAAAAAGGTGTTGCCTCTCATCTAATAATATCATGACTTTTTAATCATAAGCTCTCGATTACATGGCATTAGAGCTTAAAACCCTAAAGAGCCAAATTTAGGGTTTGGGTTTTTTTATTTAGATTTTGGGTTTTTTGTTTCTAAGGTTTATTTTGGGACTACTAGAGAGAGTCATTGCCCATCGCCGCCGGTAGATTCTAGAAGCCCACGAGCTGATCTACACGCTCGACAAGTCGCGTCTCTGTCCGGTCAACGACGGAGTCGCAATCGTCACCAAAAGCTTCTGCCAGCCGCGGCAGTGGCTAGTCCCGCCTCCGTGTCGGGGTGTACTTCAGGTTTGTCAAGTTTATTTTTTGTTTCGGGCATCGGAATGTCTTGGATTTGCCGTTTATAGCTACTGCAGGTTACTTTTTGTGGGTTTTCTGGTACTATTCTAATTTTTATTAGTTTTTCGACTATTTGCTGCCTTAGTTTATTGAACTTGAGTGAATATGGCCGAGAATAAGCAAACGAATATTATCTCCCATTCGATGGAAATCACGAAATGCAAGTTGAATGGCACGAATTACCTCGATTGGAATCGGACGATTCGAAATCACTTGTTGAGTAATGAAATGGAGGAGCACATTGATGGAGATCTACCTAAGGAAGATGTGGAGAAAAAGAGGTGGGATCAAATTGATGCATGCTTATATAACCAGATCACGAACTCGATGAATGATGAAATCATGGATCTGATGAGCCATTGCACTACCGTGAAAGCATTCATGACATTTGTGGAATTTTTGTAATTTGGAAAGGAGCAAGTTACGAGGACATATGATGTCTGCTCGTCTTATTTCCATGTTGATCGCAATGGGGAGGCTCTAATGGCTTATTACATGAAGCACAAGCGGAATGGTGCTGAGTTGAATTCTCTCATGCCTTTTAGTGTTGATATCGCGGTGCAACAGACTCAAAGAAAAAAAATGGGGGTCATCAGCTTCCTGAGAGGTCTGGCCCAAAATATGACAACGCAAGGTCTCAGATCCTGTGTAGGACTGAACTTCCATCTTTGGATGATGTGTTTCGCCGACTTCAGTGCACAGAAGGAAATGTTATAGAATAGACAAATAATGCCTTACTTGGGAGGAACGACTTACGTGGTGGTAGAAATGTCAATCCTCCTGTGTCAAATTTGGTTATGATTGACGCCAGGATACCAGCGGTGACAACAGGCGTCCAAAAGCTCAAGGAGATCGAGGAGAAATGACCTGTTAATATTGTCATAAGTTGGGGCACATCAAGAGGGACTACAGAAAACTGCAGTATCAGAATCAGAGGCTCCAAGCAGCTCATCTTATGTCCAATGATAGGGCTTCTACTGATGAGTTTACTAAACTCAGGGTTTCTTCTATTTCATCGCAGCCATCGTTTTCAAAATCCCCACCTGCTGCAACCCTAGCTGAATCAGGTAACAATCATCAATGTCTTCTGTCGTTGTCTACAAAATGGGTCATCGACTCTGGGACGACTTCTCACTTGACAGGTAACATAAATTTGTTTTCTACTATGTCCGTTTTCCTGCTGTTACCTTGGCTGATGGATCCTTGTCTCCCATCAAGGGGTTAGGATATTGATCACACTCACCCCTACTGTTATTGTCTTTTGTCTCGTGTCTACCTATATTTTCATATAACCTGATTTATGTGAGTCAACTATCCCGTGACTTACATTATTTCGTTTTATTTTTTTTTCTGGTTATTGCTTGTTTGAGGATTATTTGACCAAGAAGATTATTGGTAGGAGGCATGAAGCTGGGGGTCTCTACATCTTGGATCAACAACCAGTCCAAGCTGTGGGCCTGTGGCATGTGCGAGTACTTCATCTTTGTTCGAGGTTCATTGTCGGATGGGTTATCCCTCTTTGTCTGTTTTGAAGAAGTTGTTTATGGAATTCAATAAAGTGTCGTCTTTAAATTGTGAGTCATGCCAATTTGTAAAGTTTCATCGTTTGAGTTCTAGTCCTAGGATTAATAAACGAGCTAATGCTCCATTTGAGTTAGTCCACTCTGATATTTGGGGTCCGAGTCATTTTGTGTCTAAAATCGGGTTTCGCTATTTTGTTACATTTGTTGACGACTTTTCTCGTCTTCTATTTTGTTACATTTGTTGACGACTTTTCTCGTCTTACTTGGGTTTATCTAATGAATAATCATTCTGAGTTGTTTTCTCATTTTTGTACCTTTAATGCTGAGATTCACAATTAATTTAATGTGTATATCAAAGTTTTGCATACTGATAATGGGGGCAAATATTTTTCGGGCATTCTTGGTTCCTATCTTCGTGTGAAGGGTATTGTTCATCAACCATCATGTGTGGACACTCCATCTCAAAATGGGGTGGCTGAACGTACATACATTTGCTCGAAATAGCTCGAGCCCTGTCTTTCCAAATGAATGTTCCGAAACATTTTTGGGTTGATGTTGTTTCCACTGCATGTTTTCTCATTAACCGAATGCCATCTTCTGTTTTAGTTAATAAAATTCCGTTCCAAGTCTTGTGTCTTTCTAAAGAAATGTTCCCTATCTCACCAAAGATCTTCGGATGTACGTCTTTTATTCGTGATGTTCATCCTCAACAGACCATGTTTGATCCTAAGCTTTGAAATGTATCTTCCTAAGGTACTCTCGTATTCAGAAGGGATATCGTTGTTATTGCCCGAACACGAATTGGTACGTTGTTTCCTCTGATGTTACTTTTTTTAGGATACTCCGTTCAGTCCTTTGTCCAGTCCTCCACCTACGGAGGATGACTTGTTGGTTAATGAGGTGGTGTCTTCGTTTGGTAGTTTAGGCCCACCTCCAACGCTCCCTGTCCCGTCTCATCCACCTTTTACTTAGGTATACACGTCCCTCGGAGGCATATGCCCCGTACCTGTGAGTTCTTCGTCATCTAACTTGCAACCTAGTAATGACCTTAACTTGTCCATTGCCCTTCGTAAAGGTAAGCGCTTTTGTACGTATCCTATTTCCTCGTTTGTGTCTTATCATCAATTGTCCTCACCATCCTTTTTGTTTTGCACTTCATTTAATTCTGTGTCGGTTCCTAAAACCACTGGTGAAGCTTTGTTCCACTCTGGGTAGCATTAGGTCATGGTGGAGGAGGTGGTTACGTTGGATGCGAATGGAACTTGGGAAATAGTAGCTCGTCTAGAAGGAAAACAGACGATTGGTTGTAAGTGGGTGTTTGCTGTCAAGATGAACTCTAACGGATTCGTAGCTCGACTCAAAGCACGCTTGGTTGCTAAGGGGTATGCTCAGACATATGAGATTGATTATAGTGAGACTTTCTCTCCAGTTGCAAAGATGTCGTCCATTCGACTGTTTGTTTCTCTTGTGGCAACGAATGATTGGCTAATGTATCAGCTCTTTTTTGCATGGTGATCTCAGTGAGGTATATATGGAGTAACCACCTGGGTTTGTTGCTCAAGGGGAAGTATGTTGTCTTCGTAAATCCTTGTATGGCTTGAAACAGAGCCCACAGGCATGGTTTGGTAAGTCCAGTCAGGCTCTTGAGAAGTTTGGAATTCAGAAGTGCTCTTAAGATCATTCTGTGTTCTATCGTCAATCTGATCCCGGGATTGTGTTAGTTGTGGTGTATGTCGACGATATCGTGATTATCGGAAGTGATGATTCAGGGATGATCTCACTGAAGGCCTTCCTTCATAGCCAGTTTAATACCAACGATCTTGGAACACTGAAATATTTCTTGGGCATTGAAGTCATGAGAAACAAGAAGAGAATCTTTTTGTCTCAGTGGAAGTATGTTCTTGATTTATTGAATGAAACAGGGAAGTTAGGTGTGAAATCATGTAGAATGATACTAAATCAACAATTCGTCAAGGAAGGTGAAGATTTTTCTGATCCTGAGAGATACCAGAAGATGGTTGGGAAACTGAACTATTTGACAGTCATAAGACTAGATATTTCATACTTCGTGAGTATTGTGAGTCAGTTTATGTCATCCCCCATAGTTGACCATTGGATAGCCGTGGAACAGATTTTAAGTTATCTCAAGTTTGCTTCTGGAAATGTGGTTTTATAAGAACCATGGACACTCCAATATTGAATGTTTTTCGAATGCTGATTGAGCAGGTTCTAAGAAGGATTGGAGGTCAACCTCAGGTTACTGTGTGTTTATGGGAGGTAATTTGGTATAGTGGAAAAGTAAAAAATAGAGCGTGGTGTCTCGTTTAAGCGTCGAGTCAGAGTATAGAGCTATGTCTCAAGTGACATGTGAGATAGTATGGCTAGTTCAACTGCTTAATGAAATTGGAGTGAAAACCACAATCAAGACTATGGCTTGACAATTAAGTAGCGATCCACATTGCCTCTTATCCAGTGTTTCATGAGAGAACGAAGCCCATTGAAGTGGACTGTCATTTTATTCGAGAGAAGATATAACAAGGTTTGATTTCGATAAGTTATGTGAAGACTGGAGAATAGTTGGGTGATATCTTCACCAAAGTACTGAATGGAGTTCGGATAAGCTACCTCTGCACAAGCCAGGTATGATAGATGTATTTGCTCCAGCTTGAGGGGGAGTGTTAGAGTTAAATGTATATATGTATTTAGGATATTTTATTGTTTAATAGATCTAGGCCCGTTAGGCCCGTCATGCCCATTGTAACACTTATATCTCATCTAATAATATCACGACTCTTTAGTCACAAGCTCTCGATTATACTGTGCATTATTGGTATTTGGTCCCAAAATAGACGTCCTATTCAACTTTTTTGTAGAACTCATTCACAAATAAGTAATTTGTTGTTGACTCTCTCTGCTGTGTGGACCAGATAAAGACCATGCAATCAATGGACAAACCTGGTGTAATTGTCAACCTAGGTTCTGCTTCAGGTCTTTATCCAATGTATGCAGACCCAGCATATACTGCATCCAAAGGTGTTTTATCTGTCCTTTATTTTCCTCCATTGTCCCTCGTATCTTATGCAGCATGTTTTTCTATATTTTTTGTGGTTACATGACTTCAAATTTATGTTTCTTTATGCCAGGTGGCGTTGTTATGTTTACTAGATCACTTTTGCCTTTCAAACGCAAGGGGATCCGGATCAATGTGCTTTGTCCTGAGGTAAGAAGATAAGTTGAAGAATTTTGACATTGTTATCCAATGTTCAAAAAGTACAATCTTGAGAGATTGACCATCTGCTATAACCAAATATATGGTTGCTAAAAAGAACATGCACAAGGTGTACAATATTACAAGTGATATGCTACTGGGTTGAGGTTAACTTGATGGTCTCACGATCATTATTTTGTGTTTAACTTTTTTCTTTTTTATGGTTCAAATACGTTACTTTTATTTCTTCTTGTAGTACATGGTATAGTTAAACCTTATACATTTATTCTTACCTGAAGTGATTTTCAATTAGTAGATGATTTCACGTTTAAGACTTTATGAAGGAGGAAGTATTATCCCTTGGTTCTCTGCTCAAGCTTCCTTGTGTATTATCCAAATTCTTTTGCAATTTCTATCGATGTTTAGCTTCGATAACATAGTCAATTTTGAGGTCCCATGTGTCATGTTTTGCACATAGTTCTTAGTCTGCAAATTATTTTTTATTCCATTTGCATTATCTGTTCACCTATATTCATCAACAATGACCAAATATTTATCTATGCGCGTTATCTAAAATTTCCTTGCAGTTCGTAGAAACAGAGCTGGCCTCGTCAACAGTAGGTGAAAAGCTCTTAGAACTATCGGGAGGTTTTGTTCCTATGGAAATGGTGATTAAAGGTTTGTTATTCAATGCCTTTCACAGATATTTTTTCATGAACTTAATTTCCCTTCAATGGGAAGTTTTTTCACGATGGGATGGTAAATACATTCTTCTATGTTTTGTTAACTATTAACCGCATTGGGCATACAATTTTAAACATAGCATCATACTGCATCCAGTTGCTTTTTGTATCTTTTCGACAGTGAACTTATAAATCAGCAGGCAACACACACGCAAAAGGAAATAGTTGTACTAAAAGAATACCACAAAAGACTTTTGGATCACAGACTTTGGTGATGCTTTTGAATTGTGTATATTTATTAAAAAGAAAAAAGGGTCTTTAACTGTTTCCAAGAATTGGGACACTTGAATCGTATTATGTTTATTTAGTTAAACATGTCAGAAAGATGTTGCAAATCAAAACTGTTCTTGCCTTTTCCAAACTCAGAGACTCAGATTCTTATATTTCATGCTTCAATGTTTTTTAGGTGCTTTCGAACTAATCACCGATGAAAGCAAAGCTGGTTCATGCCTATGGATTACAAACCGCAGAGGGATGGAGTACTGGCCCACCCCTACAGAAGAAGCAAAATTCTTGCTTCCTTCCTCGAGTTTCAGAAAAAAATCTTCATCGACATTTTTTCAGAAAATTGATATTCCCCAAAGTTTTGAAAAAGTGTGCGTAATTTTCTATGCCTTCGCCCTATTTTGGTTGTTTTGAAAATTGATATTCAATTTACTAAAGTACAACTCTGTGCATTGTTTCATCTTTGATGTAAATGGATGTGTGGACGTAGAAGAATAACAGTATCAGATTATGTTTCAATGCCATGTCCTTCAAGTAGCATGTTGGCGAATATGTTTTAAGTTGATTTAGTCGTTCATCACTAGGCGGTGCTTACAGTTTCATTTAACTATTTTTCTAGAGTTGTTCATACCTTGAGCCATAATTTTCGTGGAGCAACTAGCATAGTGCGCGCACCATTGAGATTGCCCATCAAACCAGATCAAGTTCTTGTGAAAATCATATATGCTGGTGTAAATGCAAGCGACGTAAGCTTCAAAGCCTCAAGTCTTATAAAAAAAATTGTTGTACAGTGTTCTTATTTGTTTTTGTTTTTGTTTTTATGAAAACCTCACTTGCTTTTATTAGTTTTAGCTGCACCTTTTTCATTTCATCAAATGAGGTTCTGTCTGGTGTAATTCTGCAAAGGTGATAAAACTTTATCTGAGGGTACACTAAAAATTTCTTCAAAGCACCAACTTTTTTACTTCAATGGTTACGTTTGGATATACTGAGACGTTAGTGTATTTTCAGAATTTACTTTTTGAGTCCTAAACATGATCATCATGTTTAAATGACCCTCTTCTTAGTGTCCAAGTACATACCTATAGCGTCACTGACAATGATGTCAATATTTCCTTACCATGGTTGAAATTCTGGAGTCAGTCTTTCGTAAAAGATTTAATTATTTTTATTAATGTGGTTTGAAGAAAAAGGTTGTTGGGTAACTTGCTTGTCTTTAGAAGAATAAGAAAAAGGTCAAATGCACCATGTCATGACATGACATCTAGTGTTCTTTTTCCAATTATTTGCACTCTTTTCGTTACCATTTTCACAGTTTAAAGGACTACGATTCTCTACCCCTAGGTTCTATTGCTGTAATAATATGCATTTCTCTTCTAATGGTATAATTTACAGGTAAACTTCAGCTCAGGTCATTATTTCAGTAACAGCAACCAGGATCTTCGCTCTCTACTTCCGTTAAATGCTGGTTTTGAGGTCTCATGGTTAACTGTTCAACCTTGGGTTAATAAAACCATTGCCTCTTGCGATTGAACTTAATTTCCTTAAACAATAAAATTACTTTTCATTGCAGGCCGTGGGCATAATTGCAGCCGTTGGTGATTCTGTCACTCACCTGAAAGTTGGAACTCCTGCCGCAATGATGACATTTGGAAGTTATGCTGAGTTTGTGACGGTAAAGTTCTTTTAGAACTCTGTCTCAATAACTGAGTCTTGGGATGATTTGCTTATCTTTATGCATAATTTTTTTTCAAGTGCTTTAATCTCGAACTTTTAAGGTGACTATGATTGCATATCTCAATGTTGTTGGACCATTTTGTTGTGGAGTTCTGTTTTTGTATTGTTAAGAGTGGAGCCTTGAAATTCTTGGTGTTGCTGTCCCTGAATTCTGTAGCTTGATGGCTCATTGTTTTTAAATTTTTTTATACATCTTTTTTGGTTGTAATGTTCCTAGTTCTTATTTGGTTTCATTTTCCTTTCCTTTTCCTTATCGTTCTCTCCCCGTCGGGAATTTGTTTCCTTGTTATCAAATGAAAATTTGTTCCTTGTCAAAAAAAAAAAAAAAAAAATTCATGTCAATGTTTGTAATTTGTACCGACAACTATCTTTGTCGTTATTGATGCTTTTGGTTTTACTTGAATAGGTTCATTCAAAACATATCCTTCCTGTTGCAAGACCTGATCCAGAAGTTGTTGCCATGCTGACTTCAGGACTAACGGCATCAATTGGTTTAGAAAAGGTTTTTGCTGAAAATCGCTGATTTAATTACATTTTCTACTAACAAATCTTATTAACTTCTGTTTTTTTGGACAAATTCTTTACGTAATCATCTGATCATTTTATGCAGATGTTAGTTGTCTTGCTGCTTATAATTGTTTTCACCGTTTATCTAGGCAGGACAAATGGAGTCTGGAAAGGTTGTTCTTGTTACTGCTGCTGCTGGAGGGACTGGGCAATTCGCTGTCCAGGTTCGACCATATTTTCCTATTTCTCTAGTACTAGCTTCTTTCACTCGGTTTTACATATAATGTAATTTTCTTAAGGACTGTGAAGAAATATCTCAAATGTGTGTAGATTAAAATTCTTTTATTTAGTCCCATGAGAAAATTCCTTTTAGCTCTCCTCCATGCTCAATATGTTTCTACCTTTTCCTGACATTTGTGGTAATTACTAATTTCAATCGTTAGATAAATGCCATTCATTTCACATTATTTTCAAATGTACAGCTTGCCAAGTTAGCTGGAAATAAAGTTGTTGCAACATGTGGAGGTAAGGGAAAAGCCACGCTATTGAAAGAATTGGGAGTTGATCGAGTTATAGATTACAGATCTGAAGACGTTAAAACTGTACGTTTCCAAAACCATTTATTTTAGTTTTCAATTTTGTTTTTATTGTTTAGCTCAGGTGCTAAATGGAAGGTACTTGAATTAGGTCCCCAAAAAATATAATAATAAAGAAAAGGAATGCTATTCTTGATTAGTCATTTAGGTCCCGGGTTCGAGACTCACTTGTGACATTACTTCTTCAATGTCTCCGGTGCCTGGCCTAGGGACGGACGTGGTTACCCTTGTTTCAAAAAAAAGATTAGTCATTTAGTTCAAGAAGGGGTGTATTTATAGTTTTCAGTTCTCCAGGTTCTAAAGACGGAGTACCCTAAAGGCATTGATATCATCTATGAGTCTGTTGGAGGCGATATGTTCAGTTTGTGCTTGAATGCGTTGGCAATCTATGGACGACTAATCGTGATCGGAATGATCTCACAGGTTAGTTTTCTAGAAATTTCCCATGTCCATCCTAAATGCTTTTGTTACTGGAACATTTCAATTGCTATTGCAGTATTTCGTTTTTGTAATGTCTGCGTCAGTTTACTTTATATGTTTGCATTTATTTTCTTATATTCTATTTCCAAAAGAAAAATTGTCTTATTCATCAGAACATGAAAAATGGATGAATTTGTATTATATTACATGCCTTTTTTCATCAAGATCTGTACTTCTTAAAGCAATTTAAGTAGCTGTTGGCGGCAATATCAACCTGAGTCTGTTATAAAAAAATTGTCCTC
Organism: Sechiopsis laciniata; assembly: GCA_037833695.1. Taxonomy (NCBI): domain Eukaryota; kingdom Viridiplantae; phylum Streptophyta; class Magnoliopsida; order Cucurbitales; family Cucurbitaceae; genus Sechiopsis; species Sechiopsis laciniata. Next base: position 10,017,202 of record JBBMKA010000021.1, on the reverse strand, counting down.
TGCTTACCTTGGCGGAATATTAGATTCAAGTTTTTTGCTGATAGTGAATTCCTGGTATTTTCTGAATATCTTTTTCTGCTAGCCTTAGAATTTTGATGCAGTTGTTCTCTATGTGTTAAAGAAAGCGAGTGTATTTGCTGGCAATCAAAAGAATTAATTAATTGAGTTGAAATAAATTTCCCGACAATCAATGTGAAGTTTGAATGAAAATCTCGATTTTTCCATGTGGTGAAATTTTGATCGATACATGACTACATGGTATTTCTGAAGCTAACATCTCACATATTCAATTTAAGTGCACTGTAACAAATATGTTAGTGTGGATATTAGAAGAGTCGAACTTATCATAAATTAATGTCGAGGATCCAAATGAAGCTTTAAGGTTGAGCTGGTTGATTATTGTAAATTTAGTTATTTCATTTCTCTACTACTTCTCCTCACTTGTGGGAAATTTTTTAGAGAGACCCCACAATTGAATATAGATATTAGTTGAGGGGGAAATGACATTATAGGGGTTCGAACACATGACCTCATACTCTGATATCATATTTAATCACCAATCAACCCAAAAATTTAAGCAGGTGGATTATGGTCAATTTAATTATATTGACACTCCAACACTTTTAAACAAATAAGTGAACATATTCCTAAATTTCTCTCTCCTTTTCACTCCGTTATGAAGTTTGTATCTGAACTCTTATTCATTATATCAATGAGAAGAAACAAAAGTTGTTTCTTGTTTCAAAAAAACTGCTTGGACATATTAATTAGTAATTTTGTTGTCCATAGTTCAACAGTTAAAACAACCTACTTCTTTTAAAATGCTCTCAAATTTAGTTAGTCTGATTCTCCTATTTTGAATTTTTTGTTGTATTGTTTCACTTTCATCTCAGTATCAAGGAGAGCAAGGGTGGACGCCATCAAATTATCCAGGACTTTGCGAGAAAATTCTGAAGAAGAGCCAAACTGTTGTATGTTTTCCATATACTTAAATGCATGTGACTGTTAATTTTTATATTTCTTGTAGTATACTAGCTCCCCCTTCTCCGGCTGTCACTCTACCTACACACGCTGCACACACAAAGTTAGTGTCTAGACATTTTATAGTGTAAGGTCCCTAAGGGGTGGCGCAAGTGGTTGAAAACTTGGGCTTTGAAGGTGTGCTCCCCTCAAGGTCCCAGGTTCGATACTCACCTGTGACATTAATTTGTAGACACCCCCGTGTCTCCATTCCTTCGATGTCTCCCGGTGTCTGGCCTAGTGACGGGCGTGGTTACCTTTGTTTCAAAAAAATACATTTTATAGTGTAAGGAGTGACTAGATTAACACCAGATTATCTTACACCTGTATCCTCCGTCTTTTAAATAAGAAACATAATTTTTCATTGAATAGATGAAAAGAAATAAGACGGAAGGGCACGGACACGATACGGATAAAGATACATACGATTTAAAAAATAAATAAATGTAGGACACAGATACTGGGATAAGTTATTTATTTATTCTTTTATTATATAATATTAAAAGATCAATGTCCAAAGCTATTCGTAATTTTCTATGTATGATTAGTAGAATAATTGTGGCGTCCATCAATGTCATGCTGCTTTTTTTTGTCTATTATTTGACACCGGACGGAAAATTATTAACAATGTCTACTCTTGAAGTGCTACATAAGAATATCTAGCTAATTCAAGGTCCACACAATACCTTTCCAGATATCATATGAACCTATTCTACTTCGTTGTCATAGAAAAAGAGAAATAAATTTATTCCTATCTCTACTTGCTTGTTTGTATCAACAAATTATGCAATAATTTTGTCACTCAATTTCACTACAAGCTCTTAATTTTCAGGCTGGGTTCTTCCTCATACAATATGCTCACCTCTGGCAGCAACATTTGGATAGACTATCGCACCTCTTCTCCTCAGGCAAGCTGAAGGTATTTCTTAAGTTCTGAATTGTACTGCAGCTTTAGGATGCAATATTTATGAGGTTCTGTCTTTACTAGACAATTATTAATATACTTTTAGGGGGGGTTTTGTATAAATTCCTTAACGTTCGCATGTTGGCGAGAGACAATATTTTTATTTGGAGAGATCAGCAAGGAGAGTGTATGGATGGATAGAAGTTGGTGCATGTTTATATAGATAAACTTGGTACTGAGAATTCTCTGAGAGACGACATAGGTATTAAGATGGATTCGAAAGACAAAATGTGTGTGGACCGACGCCTTAAAGAAAAATGATGGAAAGCATGTTCAAAACGTGCTAGTAAGGAGTGTGCATGGAGAGATATTTAGATTGCGTAAGGAGAGCTTATACATTGTACTTTATAGTTCTTTTGGCAAGTGAGTGTTTGTGCTATTTTGTGGGATCTTTTGGGTGGGAAACACAATAGAATCTCTCGAGACAAGGAGAGATCTCTAAACGATATTTAGTCTCTCGTTAGATTCAATGTTTCTCTTTAGGTCGCAATAATTTAAGCCCCGTTTAATAACTATTTGGTTTTTTGTTTTTGAAATTTAAGTCTATTCTTACTCAAATTTCCTAGAATGTGTTCCACTTTTCCTACAATTTATCTAACTTTTCTTAATAAAGCATGTGAATGATAATCAACTTTCAAAAACAAAAATAAACTTTTGGAAGCTACTTTTTTTTGTTTCCAAATTTTAGTTTGGTTTCTACAAAAATAGGTGAGATGTAGATATTTAAGTAAGAAAAAAGATATGGTAAGGTAGTTGTTGTAGGCTTAAATTTCAAAAACAAAAAACAAAAAATCAAATGGTTATCAAACGGGACCTTAGTTATTTTGTAATTATTTATTAGGTCTGATAGATTTTGTTATTCTGGAAGTCATTCTTGTAGTCTTCAATTTTATTTGTGGCCCCTCTTTTTGTATGTACTCGTGTTCTTTCATTTTATTCTCAATGAGAGTTTGATTTTATGTAAAAATGAAAATATACTTTATAGATTTTGTGTAGAAAAAAAATGAAAAGTACCTGAGAGTGAAACAAATGAGAAGAAATTGGGATAATGGGATGCTTCAAGAAATGCCATAGTTGACTGCATTCAACTTAAACAAGTAGATAATACAACATGACCTGACTAGGTCATGAATTCAAATCCTTTGGTCCTCACAGATTGAATTAAAAAAAATACAAGATCATCATTATTCTCTATGTAATGTGAGTGTATTCTTTGAAAATAAAAGTGGAATCATATTACCACCGATCAATCTTTAAATTTAAGTTGATTTAAGTTGATGGGTTGAAGTAAATTTAATTATATCAACCAACACTCTCCATCACTCATGAGCTTGATTTGAGAATGTCCATCAAATAGAATTTAAATATTAATTGGAGATGAAACGACTCAGCAAGAGTTTGAACACATGGTAGAATCATGTTAAATCACTAATTAACCCAAAAATTTAAGTTGATGGATATGAGTAAATTTTATTGTATCAACTAACAACAAACCTCTCTAGTCCTTGATAATTACTTTTAGCAATAAAATATCTTACCAATTCTGTTATACATCCTTAATAACTTTTTTCTACCTTTGGTTCAATTCATTCAAATTTTCTTTACAGATTTCCGTGGATCCAAAAAGATTTTTGGGCGTCCAATCCGTTGTAGACGCCGTTGAATATCTCCATTCAGGCAAAAGTGTTGGCAAGGTACATCTTTCTCTTTGTTTCAAACAATGATCAAAATGTATGAACTTCCAAATAGAATTTTAATTACGAGTGAATTTAATTATAAAATTCTTTGTTCCTTGATCCGGTCCCAAAGAGAGGCATGGATGCTCTCAAGTATGTAGTGGAGCGAAGCTCCAATTTTTTGTTATTAAAAAAAAAAGTATTAATGTTACACGTCTTTTGTTTTTTCTATCTGGGCTCGTTAACTATCTACTCTGTTGAAAAAAAACAGGTTGTTGTTTGCATTGATCCAACCTTCATTGAACACAAGTCAAGGCTCTGAAAGTGAAATGCTGTCAGCAAAGTTCTACAAGAAGACAACCTAAGCTAACTCTTGATGTGAAGTTCAAAAGATCCAAAAAAAAAAAAAAAAAACTATGCAGGTAAATCTCTTGGATGAATAATAAATCCCATTTTCTTTGTTGAAAAAAGAACAGTAATAAGGTTGGTTACTCAGCTTATGGACCTGTTGGCCGCTGAGAAACATTCAAAAGCTTGTGTTGTAGGAATTCTGTGACTTTCTATTTAAACTATGGTCAGACTGATATCTCATACTTTTTTTTTTTTTTTTTTTTTTTTTTTTAATGTATAGTTGGTTTAATTTTAAGTGAGTACATTTTCATATATCTATAAAATTTTTGTTTCAAACAATTACTTTGCATGGTATCTTTACAAATTATAATAATTATAATTAATTTTTTTAAAATATTATGTTCGTACGCTTGATTTGGATAAAATTGAACTGGGTGTTTGATTCATGTGTTAAGTTTTGTATAATTTGCATGTCAAAAAAAAAAAAAAAAGTTTTGTATAATTTGAAGATAAGAAATTGCTCATATCGGAAAACTAGATTCTATAAATTATAAACGAAGAAACTAAAATAGAATATATATAACGAGTAAAACTTCTCATACGTAGAAGCTTTACATTTTATTTCCGTGGTATTATTGGATGTTACTAACATTTATATATTTTAGCTTTGTTAATCGTCGGGTGGTTTTTTGTTTTATTTTTATTTTAGCTTTGTTATTTTAACTAAAAGACATGCAATTTATAAAATTTCCGAACTCAATTAAATAAAAGTATTTTTATTAAAATAAAGTTAATTATAAGTAACTTCTAAGGAATATTGAAGTAAATCTAAATCATTAGTTTTCTTTGGATTGATTTTTGTTTTTTTTTTTTTTAATGAGATTTGAACTGAATTGATAAATTTGGGTTCTTCCAAAATAAAAATTGATATGTTAATTACTATTACTCCTCATTTAGATAATCAAAATCTTTGGATTTCAAAATTATATATGTTTGGCGTCTTTAGATAACTGTTTGTTTTGTATGAATATTTTAAAAGTATCTAAAAATATTATAGAAAGTATTACTGTTCTCAAATAATATGAGAGATAAATATCTATTTTCAAGATCGAACCTATAATCGTGTAAGATGGTTTTAATATTTATGGATATGAAATAAGGGGATATTTTTCTTACGTACCAAAAAAAGAGAAAAGTTTTGACATCAATTTTTTTTAATATAGCAAAAATGAATTCAATCACATTAAATTGATAGTTACAAAATTAATAAATTTCAATCAAGTAAAAATTAAGCGAAACTAAAAATTAATATACTTCAATCAAATTAAATCTTTCATATTTTGCTATGTATGAAATATGTTTAAGACTTGCTACGATTAAAATAAAAATACTAAAATTACTATCCAATAAATTTTATATTAAATAAATATTTATGAGCATAGCTCGCTTGATTATAATATTATTATATCTCATGAATTAAAAGTTAGAGATTCATATCTTTATTGTTAAATTAAAAAAAAAAAAAGGGCAAAAATAAGTTATTTTAAAGACAATGGTTAATTATTCACTTCTAAATTTCTTTTTTGTTGATTAGTTTTTTTTTTTTTTAGCAAAAAATATTGTTTATTGCAATAGGATTTCAATCCATCTTTTTTATTCATCTATGTATATGGTATCACTGGAAGTGTGTTCATTTTGACAACAATTTTATAATTAGATGTCTTTTAAGTTTTTTTTTTTTTTTTCATATGTACAATTTCTTTCTATTTTTACCATTTTCTAATCATTTTCACCAAACCATATTATTATCACTTCTTTTTTTAAGAAAAAAAGTTCTCTTCTAAAATTGTTTATATAATATTGCAATCTCATTATGTTATAGCCTTTATGTATCTAAAATTTGAGGGCCTGTATGGAAAGTTTTCTGGGAAGAAAGAGGGAAAAAAACAAAAGAAACACCAAATTGAATAATTAACAATTCAAAAAAAATAATAACATCAAGCCCTTATAGCTCAGTGGTAGAGTGTCAGTCTTGTAAACTGAAGGTCTGTAGTTCGATCCTGCATGGGGGCAACTTGTTGTTCCATTCCCCTAAATAGTGCAACATTATGTTCTTTTTATTCCACACAACTATTCATAGATAAGCTCTGATATTTTTTGCTGCCAAAGAGAGAAAAGACAGAAAAATAGCAAAAAAATGCAAAGATATATCAGTAGAATTGATTTGTGAAATTTCAAATTGGTGTTACAAAGAAAACTAAACCAGTATAATATTGTAAGCCAAAAATAAGTGTAGTTTAACTAGCATAAAATATGTATTGTCGACCTCAAAGTCGTAATGTAATAACTAGCCAACTGCACCCATCACTGAAACTTCAAAAAAGTAATGGCAAAAATTTCTCAAAGCTCTCTTTTTGCAGCTCCTTCCATGCAACTTCCCACAAAAACAAACCAACTCTACACACAGGATCTTTTATGTATTCTTTACATCATCCCATCTATCACCAATGGGCACTGGCTACTTCCCTGAACGATTTCTCCATATTTTCGATATCGGTGTCTAGATGGTGAATTTCAGCTTCTAGTTGCTTTATTGTTGCTCTTGCATCCATGATTTTCGCCTCGAGCATGCATATTTCATGTTGTGTACATTCCCGCTTCAGCTCCGCTTCTCTCCTCTTTTCTGGCTTTAGAGAGAGCATCAGTAGTTTGTAGATTCGAGCTCGCAGAAAGCCTACGTTCATTCCTAGGCCTTGAAAGGCCATCAGAGTTTTGTCCCAAGCAGTAAGATGGTCTTGTGAGGCGGTAATATTGCAAGCTCTAATGGCATCAGCAATGTTGACGGTCTCTGTTATGATTTCTGAAACAAGTCTGTAGTTAAGACTCTCAAGAATGTGGTCATGAAGAAATGAGCTCTGACTGTAGCACAACTCGTAGTATTTGGTTCTAACTTGACTGGAGAACTCGGAGTCGATGGTCAATCCATTGACAGAAATGCTAAAATCATTCGAACTCTTCACTTTGTCGAAATCTAGAGTAGAGCCTAATAATCGAATTTCATTCATAGAGTTAGAACCAAAACTCTTTCTGCCATTTGTGGACTCTTCTAGCACAGGCAGCTTCTCAGTATCTAAATGAACATGGCTACTTGTTTGCTCTTTTCCTCTATGGCTATGCGTTGCAAGAGAAACGAGATTGTCGTTTTCTTCCTCTTTTACATGAGCTATGTTTGTCTCTTGTCCATTTTCATAGTGTTTGGTTCTGATGTGACTGGAGAACTTGGAGCCCATGATCAATCCATTGACAGAAATGCTAAAATCATTTGACCTCTTCACTTTGTCGAAATCTGTAGTAGAGTCTGATAATGGGATTCCATTCATAGAGTTAGAACTGAAACTCCTGTCATTTTCATACTCTTCTTCTAGCACAGACAACATCTCAGTATCTAAATGCACATGGCTACTTGTTTGCTCTTTTCCTTTATGGATATGTGTTGCAAGGGAAACGAGATTGTCGTTTTCTTCCCCTTTTATAGGAGCTATGTTTGTCTCTTTACCATTTTCATAGTATTTGGTTCTGATGTGACTAGAAATCTCAGAGCCCATGATCAATCCATTGACAGAAATGTTGAAATCATTCAACCTCTTCACTTTGTTGAAATCTGGAGTATAGTCTGATAATCGAATTCCGTTCACATAATTAGAACCAAAACTCTTGACATTTTTAGATTCTTCTAGCACAGGCAGCATCTTAGTATCTAAATGCACATGGCTACTTGTTTGCTCGTGTTCTTTATGAATATGCCTTGCCGGGGAAATAGGATTGTTGTTTTCTTCCTCTTTTACGGGAGCTATGTTTGTCTCTTTACCATTTCCTTCGTCAAGGGTCATTTGTTCCTCCTTAATATGAGAAATATATTCTTTGATATCTACATTGTTGGAAAAAAAGAAACTATTAGCATAGAGAGCTCGTATTGTCACAAATATAGAAAAGGGAAATAGTTAAAAACCAGTGTGAACTAGAAAACAAAAGAACTTACATAAAGGTGTTTGTTTGTTGCAGGCCTCAAATCCAAGTCCTACAGCACCATCAATCTCAGCAACAACACTGGATCTCACAATGTAAACCTAAAAAAGGCAGTACAGATGGCCATGAGAGATTTGTACTTGAATCTTGGAAGCCGAGTAAATAGAACATGCACCCAAAAGACGGAACCTAAATGCAATCTTATATCAATATTTTAGCATTATCCTCCGTAATGGGCTTGAAAATTTATAGAAGATCCAATAAGCGAAATCAATGTTAATTGGGGAGGAAATGAAATTAAATGAATTCTTACCAAGAAGCTCTTATTTTTATTCCATGCTAAATCACTATTTTAACCCAAGAACGTAAGCCAATGGGTTATAGCAGATTTAATCTTATGTCAATATTTCAACAATCAGGTTATCAAGATCTACATCAAAATTTGGTATCTTTGTCGGGAGTAATTCCAAAGAATGACTATTATTTAGGGGTGAAGAAAAATTGGATAAAGATAATCCTACTACGTGCCAAGTTATGGATCGTGTGATACACTTGCTAAGAAAATCAACTGAAGTTAGAGGAAAATTACCATAAATTTGTTAGGCATGACTAAATGGAAAACTAAAACATCTCCTTGCAGTAATTTGTGAGCTATTGAGAAACCTCGCCATCCAGCACTCAACCCCGTTCTTTCGGATATAAACTTTGTATGATATTCTTCTCCACTTTCGTCTTCTAAGACTATTGCAGTATCCTGCTTTGGCAAATGATTATCACAGAATCCTTTTGGAAGACTCTGTCACAACATGAATAGGTCTGTCAAAGGATTAACCCTAGTAATCTACATTTTGGATCCAAGTGAATAGCAAGTTGGTTTACCAGCCAAAATCCTCCGCTGACATGTGATGGGAGCATAACCTTGATAAGACTGGGATAACTAGGGGATAATGTTGCTTCAATCTCCTTTGCCCGTGCCATAACAACGGATTGAGCTTCGAGATCATGGTACATGTTATCCACAGTCGCTCTTTTGAGTTTTACACTACAAGTAAAAGACATAAGATAACGCTTGAAGAAAATAGCAAGCATATAGTTGCAATGTGACCCTTTACCTCCGAGGGAGTGAAGAACTGTGAGCTTCTTCCTGATCAAGAATTTTGCAAACATGTGTTCAGTATATTAAAATCACATGAAAAAGGTAGACATTCATATGTATATGTGTGTGTGTATGTATATATATGTAATGCAAGAATCTTCCGTGTGTGTGTATGTATATATATGTAATGCAAGAATCTTCCGGATAGATGATATAAATCCAAGGTAGAGGTATTGTGATGCAAAAAGGAAAATAAATTTCAGAAAATTATAGCAATACAAAAGGATTGGATGCCATGGAAAGAAGAAAATAGAAGAATGCTTATAAGCCTCAAAGGTGAATGGCTTGACTCTGCAAAGCGCTCTAACAAAATCCTTATAGCATGTCTATATCTTTGAGTATCTAGGAAAACTTGCATATACCTCAGCTATTTTCTCAGGACAATTACATGACCTACTATATTTCATTGCCAGTGTAAATTATAAAATATTAGATCCTAGTTAGATAATCACCATGGTAGTTAAATATATCATGTTCATCATAGCCATAGAATAAGAAAACTGAGGAATCCCCATGGTACAAGACAAGCAACATTCATTTGAAAATCAATATCAGACTAAGATTGCTGAATCCTATAATGAAAACACAAGAAAAAAGAGAGACAATTCTGCATTACAAATCAAAGTATAGTAACTAGTTTTGCAGCCTTGATTCAATAAGCATAAAACTTCAGTCAAGTAAATTAAATCAGGCATGTAAGCACTAACACAAATGGAAACATAAATCAACTGCGGTATATTCCGAAACGTGAACAAGAAGTCTGCCTCTAACACCATAAACCCCAGGAGCTCATATTCATAGATTGAAGTTAATCTCATCATCGAAACAAGTTCTTGACTCAAGTGCAGCAGCTGCATGGGCCACTGGCTTATGAGTTGTGAGTGTCATCTCTAGCTTTACTAGCATTAACACAACCAGCTTGTCCACAAGTCAGAGTTAACATTTCAAAGTCTGTCCTACATTAATCTATCATGGTTTGGTCTAGCTGCCAAAGAAAACTTTGAAGAACTAAGACCTCGTTTGATAATCATTTTGTTTTTAATTTTTTGTTTTTGAAATTTAAGCCTACAACATCTACCTTACCATATGTTTTTTCTTACTTGAATATCTACATCTTTCTTGTACTTTTAGAAACCAAACAAAAATTTGGAAGAAAAAAAAAACTAGCTTCCAAAACCTTGTTTTTTGTTTTTGAAATTTGGTTACCATTCACATACTTTTTTAAAGAAAGATGGATACATGGTAGGAAAGATAAAACCCATTATAGGAAATTTGAGTAAAAATAAGTTTAAATTTCAAAAACCAAATAGCTATCAAACAAGGCCTAAGAGTTTATGATTATCATCCATTGTGGTCTCCTAAAAGTTGTAGGGTCAGGCGGTTTATCTAGTGAGAATAGTCGAGTTGTGTTGGGTGTAACCTGGTCCGAACACTCACGGATATATAAACAAATACGAAATCTGTCCTACATTTGAAGGACTTGGAAATGAGAAATACATCTTACAGGGTCCTTCATGGACAAAGTTTAAAAGCTAATATTCCTCGAAAATAAGCAATTCTTCACAATAACATGAAAAAGTTAGAAACTCTCATTGGGTATTAATCAAATTCTAATAAAACCCTTGTTTCTGATCCACACAAAAGGCAACAAAAACAATAAAAAACAGAGTGAAACAGTCAATTGGGTCTAACTCACTTGATCATAACTGGTACTCGGTTGCGTAATCGACCCAAAATTCCTTCTCCTAAGCAACTTCCCCTCCTTCCTTGCTCTCCCCTGATTCATCTGCAAGAACAAACACAGAGAAATTGAAACCTCAAAACAGCCAAAATCCAAAATCCAAAACACAAAAACAGAGAGAACAGAGAAAATAGAAACGAGAACCTTTGGAGAAGAAGGAACAGAACTTGAGCTTCTCAACAATGGCTATGGCTGGTGATGAAACGAACTTGATGGGTTTGCTTTCATTTCAACTGATTTTGTTGCCACCATTTTCAGACACCGAACTGGACCCGTTGCTGCCTTTTTATGATCAGTATTCGAATCCAACGGTTGGGATGGAGAGATCGTATGTGGGAGTTGAACTTGGGAGCATCTGAACCGTCCGTTACTGCCAGAGATAGAATGAGCTTGATGAGCAGGCTTTTCAGTAGTGACACGTACATCTTCTGCATTTTTAGTAACTGCCTTTTTTTACTTTTCGTTTTGGTCCCTTTACAATTAAAATATCCTATTTTTGTCCCTTCATTTTTGTTATATTTTAGTTTTGTACTTTCCAATTGTTTTGAATTTTTTTACTTTGATATATATATTCGTCAGTATTCAAAGTTTTTTTTTTTTTTTTTAGAATTTTGTGAGTGTTCAAGTAAATTTACTTTTAACTCTGCTACCATGTTTTTTTTAATAAATATAATCATTCATTAATAATATTAATAATAGAAAGACATACAGGTACTCTCAATGAATCAAGAATAGCACATGTGAAAATACAACCATTTGATTATACTTTGGTTCTAGTCCACGAGTCAGACGATGACGGACCAAAAAATGGAAAGTTGAGGATCAAAAAATTCTAATAGAAACAACAACATATTAAAAATTGATTTTTTTGTTTTTATCATTGTCGTGTTAAAATTCTCATTTCTTTCACCTATATACTTACCATAATTTTAATTTAACCGTTTTGTTTATTAAATTTGTTAAAATATAACCATAGATTTACGTGTAAATTATATATATATACATTTAAATATATATAATTTATATTTAAGTTTTATCAATTCACTCTTCTATCAAAACAACATTAATAAAAAAAACCCTTAGTACCTACATTTTGCTTATATGGTACTGTTGGGTGTCAGAGAGTTTTACTCTTAATGAAGTCAATACTAACTTCAGCGACTTCCACCCGACTACCACGACCCTTGCTATCACTACTAACAATAAAATTAAGTTTAGATGTTGTAGTCACTTCCTTGAAACTGAGGATGGCCCAAAAGATTCACCGTCCCTTGGGCGTTTCTAAGAACCAAAATAGTATTAAACACCAATTTAATTGTATTTCAATTATTTTCGTTTCCCATTTGAGGCAATTTCAAACTCAATGGGGAAATTTCTAAAAATGACATAAAATGTTGTGTTAAAAACTTGCCATAGTTTTGAAAACAAATAAAATTGGGTAGTTGAGGCACTTTTTCACCATCTCTTAAACTTATGTTATCACTTTTCTTCCACCATAAAAAAGGAAGTTAAGCAACATCTACATTGTAACAATATAAAAATAAGTTATAAGTGAGCAATTGACAACCACAAAATTTATGGTTTGCACATTTTACTAAAAAAAAAAACAATAATAATAAAGAGTGATAAAGGAAAGATTCACCAACTTGACTATTCTTACGAAAAATACTCGTCTAACTTACAACATTTGAATGTCAATGAAATACATATAAACTAATTTATAGGTAAATAACCACCCTACATTGAACTTATAATCTTTTGGTTCTTCAAAGCGCTCTCCACCGCCCCTCCATAACCCATGATAGTTAGTTAAAATGGTTTCTTGACCTTTTGCAATGCATGTTGATCCCATTCCCATCAGCCCATTACTAAGAAACTTCTTTCCTTCACAAAATTTCATTAACTAAACATTCCTAATCTCATTCCATGAAGCCTATGATAGTGATATAAATCCCATATGCCAAAAGCAAGAGAAAGAAACTTGATAACACTCAAGCAGAAAATATCTCTTCAAAATAAAAAAAAAATGTCTCGTTTGTTTGTTCAGTTGAAGTATATACATTATTCAAACTTCCCGGTGAGAGTCTGTCAACATAGTGGAGTGGAGGTTCTCTTTTTACAGTTCCTTCTGTACACTAAAACTTATGAACAAAAATCCCTTCCTCAATACCATCAACTGTCTGCAACTTTGTGGTCATCACCTTACAACACTTCTCTAACCTATATCTGCGCCTGTCGCCGTAACCAATAGCACGATACCGCGGTCTGAAACTTCTTCCTCTTCATACATCATGCAAGATTTCATTGCAAATAACGACGCAGAGCTGCCCTTTTTGTCCCCACAGATTCTTAGTGTAAGGTATATAATCTCCTAATATTGCCAACACCACAAGGGAGGGATTCTCTGGTTAGCAAATAAACAAGATATGCTACTAAGGCCTCAAAAGCTAGAGGTTAGGTGATAATAAACTCGCAGCTAAAAGCCCATTTTTCCGGCATTCGTCTATCATCTACATCATAGTCTAGAGCGACGAATAAGCTTTGTACCGGGGAAGGGTGAGTGCCTGTGAGCTGAAGCTAGTGGTTGCCCATTTAGCGAGCCATGAAATTTGATGTCCCATCCCTCGACGTTTTTGGGCACACAGACATCAAAGAGGAATTGGCCGAGGACGCTATGTGCACTGATGCCTGGGGGGCTCGAAAGCGGAGATGTTCTTTCTTTTTTATCAGGTGAGGAAGAATGATCCTGACCCTCTTGAGAATCTGCTGAACTTGGCAAGAAGAAGTGATCACTTGGCCCAACGGCAACTCTTCTAAAACTCTGGTTTGAATTCACTGCTGCATTCTGAAGGTCACATATCAATTCAGGCATTTCATCATCTTCCATTCCTCTTCTTTCTCCTTTAAATTGTGAGATCTTGTGAGAATAAACTGATGATGCCTTCTCAAGAAATATGGTCACAGCAGCTCTATATTGAGCTGGGTAATTTTTGTAATGACCTGAAATGAAATCGATATGACATATGATTTGATGATAAATATTTTCCTGACTGAAAAAACAACACTTGGATAAAATTAGCAATAAATACAATCATTTTTTTTTTTTTTTTTTTTTTTTTTTTTTTTTTTTTTTTTGGCAAAAAAAAAAAACTTTCCCTTG
>JBBMKA010000021.1:9986773-10003008 GCA_037833695.1 Sechiopsis laciniata | reverse complement strand
AGGGAAAAGATAGAAAATAATATTTAAATAATTATAAAAGATGAAAATACAACTATACTAAAAATAACATAAACCAATACTCCCTCTCAAGATGGATTGTATATGAAATACAAGCGAAGCTTGGAGTTAAATTTATCAGAGTTGGTCATTGTGATGATGATGCGCCAATTGTGATGATGATGTGAATTGAGATGATGATAGCTGCCAGGGCTAATGGATGAGTGCTGCCAGATATAAATTGGATGAGTGCTGTCAGGGCCAAATTGGATAGTGCTGCCAGGGCCAAATTGGGAATGCTGGTCAGGGCCAATTTGAGAATGTTGATCAGGGCCAATTTGGGATTACTAGCGAAGGCCAATTTGGGAATGCTGATCAGGGCCAATTTGGGAATGCTGGTCAGGGCCAAATTTAGGAATGCTGGTCAGGGCCAAATTTAGGAATTCTGGTAAGGGTCAACTGGGAAAGGAGATGCCAGGGCCAACTAGGAAAGGAGATGTTAAGGCCAACTGGGAAAGGAGATGTCAGGGCCAACTGGAAAAGGAGATGTCAAGGCCAACTAGGAAAGGATAATGGTTTGATCAATTGGGATTAAAAGGAGTTTGATTGAGATTTTTTTTTTTTTTTTTTTGGTGAAAATTTATGAATTTAAATATGGTGATTTGTATTTTCTAGATTTTAAGGTGAGAAAAAAAAAATAGAGGTTTGAAGACAAATTGTCTCTTATTTTTTCTTTTTCTTTTTTTCTAAAAGAGGAAGAAGATGATGAAGTAGGAAAAAGTTTTTAGAAAAAAAGGAAGAAGATGATGGAAAAAAAAAATTTAGGAAAAGAGGAAGAAGGTGATGAAGAAAAAGAAATTTTTAGGAAAAGAAGAAGAAAGTGATAAAAAAAAAAAAAAGTGGAGGAGGAGAAGAGAAAAAGTCTACTCTGGATCGAAAGAAAAAATTTGAGGCTCTTTCTTGAGTTGTGGATAGGATAGTTGTCACTTTCTTCTTGTGTAGCATGCGATGTTCAAAACTCTTGTTATTTCTGTTAACTGTTGGCATGGATGCCTTTACTTGTATTTAATTATTTATTTATCTGAAACGTTTTGGAACCACCTTGACCAAGGGCTTATTTATTAAATATTTGAAATAAAATGCCAACAAGAGCAGTTGTCTTAAGTTTTTTTTGAAATTCGAAATTCAAATTTACATGTTTGTATGAATTTGAGTCAGCATGAGTAGGAATTGTAGTTTAAAATTACGGGTCCTTACATGAGACTAGTCATAAACCAACTTTGACACTCACGGATGTTTGTTTGTTGAATTTATAGATGATTTAAAATGAGTATTTAGTTACTACTCTTCAAAATAATCATATCTAAAACTAGTTATTGTAATTATTTAAAATAATTCATAATTTTTACTACTAAAAAAAACTCATCATTTTTAATCATTAATTTCTAACTAATCAAAATAATTTATCATTTTTAACCACTCATTTTTAATAATTTATTTTCAACTATTCAAAATAATTTATTTTTAATAATTTTTCATTTTAAACCATATCCAAGCAAATTATTGTATCTAACTCCTCAACAAAAAAGCCACGTCAACTCAAGGTTTCGGCCCCAATTCTAACCTTTTTTCAAATGTAAAAAAAAAAAAAAAAAACATCATCTAATCTCGGTAAAAGAACATTTACTCTGTTCCCATTATGGGGCAGCCATTAACTAAACAACGCCAGCTTGCTTTGAGCTTTCGAATTTCTCTTCAATATCTACAAATCTCAGCCGGAAATTGAGCGTTTTCACAAGCAGCTGATTCCCGCAAACCCCAAATCGTCAAATCTCGCGCTAAGATCAGTCCACAATCTACAGCGATTTCAAACTCGTCGCATATCGTTCGATTTTTTCTTCATTTTCCTAACCATTTCCCATTTTGGATCAGCAGTATGGGCACCGACATGCGTTCTATATAGATTCAGATACGTAAGTGGAATGTGAATTCGTTCATCTAGCTCCTCTCACCTGTTCTTCCGCCGTAGCCAATCGGAGTATGGAGTTGAAACCTGGAGTATCGGCTTTCGTCACCGGCGGAGCTTGTGGAATTGGTATTTTCGTTAATCTTGGCAGTTTCTGCTCTTTATTTCGTTTGCGCTTCTGGTTTTGCTACTGGTTGAGTGAATCAAGCTGTCTTAATCTTGATTGTTTTTTAGGCTGAATTGTGTTCATAATGAGTACTGCGTGATGATTTCATCGTCAACGACACTTTTTTTTTTTTTTAATAATGAATTTAATTTATTGGCTGTGAAAATCGAAGGGGTGTGTTGATCATGTTGCTGTGATTAGTTATTTCTGCATCAAGCTAATTAATGGTTTGATTGTGAGCTTTTGGATTGAGGACTAGTTGGATTTTATTTTTTATATCTGTGAGTGTCCGAGACAGCTTATGCAAACCTCGACTATTCTCACATGACATAGAATTTAGTCCTTCAACATTTGAATGTTAAGGAAATCGGTAAAAAAGTTAATTTCTAGGTTTGATTGTGAGCTTTTGGATTGTGGCTTAGTTGGATTTTTTTTTTTTTAATATTGTGAATATCTGAGCTAGCTTACGTGATTCTTGACTATTCTCACATGACATACAACTTGATCCTACAATATTTGAATGTCTAGGAAATTGTAGAAAATTAATTCCTAAGTGGGTGGTCACTATGGATTGAATCTATCACCTCTTAATTACTTAAAGTTCTTCTTGACCACTACACCTCTCCACGGTGGTTGGATTATTTGGATTTGTGATATAGATTGGTGTCTTTCTTCGTCAACAAGCTTAGATGATGGTTAATACTAATTATGTTGAATTGCATTGTGGGGTAAAATTTTGAAACTCATTATTGTTCTTAAATTCAGAGGTTTGGCACTTTCATTTTTTGTTTTTTGTTTTTAAATAGAACTCTTGGTGATTTGTGTACATATTTTATTTTGATTTTTTTTATGAACATGTATGTTTCTTACCTATAGAAAATAATTTCTTACTCATGCCGTGAATTTTCATTTTATGCAATGGAAAGATGGTTGAGCCAATCGAGAACGAAGTAAAAATTAAACAAAAATCATCTCATTTTTCTAAGATGCAGGGATTTTATTATTATTCTCTAATAATTGGTACTTGATGACATGCTCGTTATATTTTGTTGTTTGGTGGTTGTTCTCGTTTAGGTAGAGCTATCTGTTTAGCTCTAGGAGAGAAGGGAGTATTTGTGACTGTCGTTGATCTTTCTGAAGAAAAGGGACAAGAAGTTGCATCCCTTATCCAAGAAAAGAATGCCAAGCTTCACCCTAAATTAGACATTCCTCCTGCAATATTCATAAGATGTGATGTTACCAACACAAGTATGTGGAATCTCTTTATCTTATAAATTTTATTGGGTGATTTCTATAGTTAAAAATTATGGTGGTTTTCCCTCCTAATTGTTTTTAGCTCCAATATCTATCTCTTGTAATGGTCCCCAAGGAGTGGGGCGGTGGTTGAAAGCTTGGGCTTTGAAGGTGTGCTCCCCTCAAGGTCCCAGGTTCGAGACTCACTTGTGATATTAATTTTTAGACACCTACCGTATCTCCCTTCTTTCGATATCTCCCGGCGCTTGGCCTAGGGATGGTCGTGGTTACCTTGGGTATAGTGGAGAGAAGCTCCTATTTCCTAGTTTCCAAAAAAAAAAAAAAAAAAAAAAAAAAAAAAATTGTATCTATCTCTTGTAAATTGTTAAGTTAATAACGTAATATTGTCTTTGGATTTCTGTTTTTCTATTTTGAAAGAGAACCAAATTTCATGGATGAGTGAAATGAAAATGGGAGTTAGACTCTTACCACCAATAACTAGTAAGTGTATTTCAAGAAATTTCTAGGGTGGCACGGTGGTCGAAATCTTGGGTTTTGAAGGTGTGCTCCTCTCAAGTTCTTAGATTTGAGACTCACCTGTGACATTAATTTGTAGACATCTCACGTGTCTCCATTCTTGTCTTCCGGTGCCTGGCTTAAGGACGAGCGTGGTTACTCTGAGTATAGTGAAGTGAAGCTTCGATTTCCCAGTTTCCAAAAAAAAAAAAGAATTGAAGACGAAAGGAAGGATAGTGTTGATTTAATGTTCACATTGAAGAGGATGTCTATGGTATTCACTGCCATAAAAGTTAGAAAGGCTTTTGCTTTGGTTTAAATATCCTTGTCATTTCTCCTGAGTTTTTGATCGAAAGTTTGATCTAATTTCTTCATTTGTATAGTTTAGAGACCAAATTCAACTTGTAACTTGTAATCGTTGAACTTGTACGAATAGTAGGATACAATGATAATTATTTAGTTTAGAAAATTTAATAAACAAAACCCCAGTGACAACATTTGTATATCCTTGTCAATTATAGCTATGATTGTCTACTTAATCATTGGAGATCCATTATCTGATCTCCATGATATATATATATATATCTCTATATTGTAATTTCATGAATCAATGAAAGGTTTCTTATCCAAAAATAAAAAAATAAAAATAATAATAAATAAAACCCCAGTGACAACATTTTCAAATTTGTACATACTAAAAAACCTTTATAGACAAATTTCAGTTGTGGTATAATAGGATGGACTCTGGGAATTTCTTGTTTGATTGTTTCTACTTGGTATACTTTTTCTTAGCACTGTGGCAGTTACACCCAAAATTGTGATCTTTCACAGTTGGGACGTCTAGTTCAAGTTGGTTATTAGAGTTATATAAGGTTATTTGAAATCTTCAAGCCCAAAAAGAGTCCACATTCTTGCTTGGTTTCTCTTATTTGGTCATCTCAACACTTACTGTAAAAGAAGTTACCTTCTCTTCAAATACAATCTTCAACTTGTTTGCTTGGTTATCAGAGTGTTGAGTCAACATTTCATATCTTCTTTGATTGTGTTTTGCTTCAAAGTGTTGGTTCAAGCCTTTTCATTTCCTTATCGTCAACGAAACAATTATTTCATAGATTTGGTTTGAAAGGAATCAGTGGCTTTTTGGAGATAAATTTTTAGTATGGAATCTTGTTTCAAAATCTTCCATCTTACAGCATCTTATTGGTGCGCTCTTTCCATTTTGTTTGAGGGTTATTCTATTTTTTATACTAATTTCTATTGGTATTTAAAAAAAAAAAAAAAAAAAATCTATCTAGGTTTTATTTTATATTTTCTGCTTTCTCTTTTATTTTCTCCATTCCGGAGTTTGTATTTTAGATCATTAGCCTCTTTTCATTCAATCAATAAAAAGCTTTGTTATCTTGTTGAAAATAGGAGTTTTTAATAACTTTGTTATCTTAAAAAATGGCCTTTTTGTAACAACACAATTTTGGTGCCAAACTTGAGATATAAACTCTTCCCTTTATTTTTAATCTATAAATTTAAAGAAAAGCTTTAACAAAATTGCTGAAAAACTTTAAATTAGTGTAGTTACAAAAGGGTTTAGAAAGAGTGCTCCATTTGATGTCAAACTTGAGGTATAAATATTTCCCTTTTTCTTCTTCTTAAAAAAAAAAAAAAAATTATGAATTAAAAGAAAAACTCCATATCCTCCATCAATTCATTTATCAGAATTAGTTTGATGCCTTTAGACGCTTAGAAAGTGATTGGATGCCTTCCGCTGATGACTCCTTATCAACAATTATTGCATTTGTGAAAATATATCACTTCAATGTACAAATATGCCAGAGACAAAGTGTAGACTACTTTTATTTTTATTTTTTGGGTTTAGTTTGTATATTCTACAAATTCATTTATTAGAATAAGTTGATGTCTTCAATCTTCATATGTTTACACACTTTTCACACATTTTGGCTGATGAGCAGATGACCTACAGAAGGCTTTTGACAAGCATTTAGCAACATATGGAAGATTAGATATCTGTATCAACAATGCTGGAATTGCCAGCAAAATAGTATTTCATAAGGATCAAACTGATGGTGCTCAAACATGGAGACGTATTATTGATGTCAACCTAACTGCTGTCATGGCATGCACTCAACTTGCAGTATGACTTGATATGGGCTTGATTTTTTGCCATACTCTTACTATGAAGTGTTCTTACTTTGTCAATACCAAGTTTGTGTTTGATATTTGGCTTGCATGGTGGAATAGGAAACTCTATCGGTTTGCTATTCAATTCTGTTTAGATGTGCTATTCACTAATAACTAATTTGTTGTTGCCTCTCACTGCTGTGTGGATCAGATAAAGACAATGCAATCAATGGAAAAACCCGGCGTAATTGTCAACATAGGTTCTGCTTCAGGTCTTTATCCACTATTCGCAGATCCAGCATATACTGCATCTAAAGGTATTTTATCTGTTTTTTATTTGCTCTGTATCCTCTCATTTCTAATGCAACGTGTTTGTCTAAACTGTTTGTGGTTACGTATGTCTTCATGAATGACGATTATTGCAAACATGACTTCAAGTTTATGTTCCTGTGCAGGTGGTGTTGTTATGTTTACTAGATCACTTCGTCCTTACAAACACAAGGGTATTCGGGTCAATGTGGTTTGTCCTGAGGTAAGAGGATAAGTTGAAGAATTTTGATGTTATTATCCAATGTTCAAAAAATACAATCTTGAGAGAGTGAACATGTTCAATAACCAGACATATGATTGCTGAAAGGGACATGCAAAAAATGTACGAGATTATGAGTGATATGCTACTGGATTGTGGTTAACTTGATGGTCTCGTGACAATTATTTTGTGCTCAACTTTCTTATTTTTTATGGTTCAACTACGTTACCTTTATTTCTTCTTGTATTACATGGTATAGTTGAACCCACTACATTGCTTTCTTACCTAAAGCGATTTTCAATTAGTAGATGGATTTCACGTTTAAGACTTTATGTTCGAGGAAGCATTATCCCTTGGTTCTCTGTCTCTGGCTTCCTTGTGTATTATCCAAATTTTTTTGCAATTTCTATCAATGTTTTGCACGTCAACTTTGAGGTCTCACGTGTCATTTTTTGCGCATTGTCCATTTGCATTATTTATTCACCTATATTCATCGACAAGTACCAAATATTTATCTACGTGTTTTATCCAAAATTTATTTGCAGTTTGTAAACACAGAGCTCGGCGCGACAGCATT
Organism: Sechiopsis laciniata; assembly: GCA_037833695.1. Classification (NCBI taxonomy): domain Eukaryota; kingdom Viridiplantae; phylum Streptophyta; class Magnoliopsida; order Cucurbitales; family Cucurbitaceae; genus Sechiopsis; species Sechiopsis laciniata. The sequence goes on along the minus strand of JBBMKA010000021.1, from coordinate 9,995,891 downwards.
GGGTGAAAAGACTGCAGACCAGTCGGGAGGTTATGTTCCCATGGAAATGGTGATTAAAGGTACGTTATTCAATGCCCTTTGACGGATATTTTTTTTATTGTGAACCCAATTTCCTTTCCGTGGGAAAGTTTTTTCCTGCTGTTTACTAAATCTAATTGGATGATAAAAACACCATTCTATGTTTTATTAAATATTAAAAGCACTCAGCATACAATTTTAAACATAGCATCATACTGCATCCATTAGCTTTTTATTTAATTTATTTGTAGGAAGGGGTTGCAGGAGAGGTAAGCAGTGCAAACAACTTAAAAAACGTACTAAAAAATAGGATTGTTATTAAAAGAAGACCACAAGACTCTTTCGGATCAGAGACTTTGGAGATGCTTTTAAATTGCATATATTTATAAAAATTGTCCTTCATTTGTTTATGAAGAATTAGAACACTTGTAATTAATCTCATTCGGTGTTTTTAAAGGTGCAAGGCGCACAAAGGCAAAAAGGCTCTTGAAGCCTGAGGCTCAAGACGCAAAAAAGGTGCAGGCTTTATTTTCTAGGCGCACCATAAATAAAAAAATATTTTAAAAATTATATTTACCACAAAACATATATGTTAATCTATTAAACTATAAAAACATAAATTAATTCTCTAAAGTTTAAAATATCCAATAAAATATAAAACTAATAAGTAAATAAAATTAATAACTATTAAGTTTAGTTTAAACAATAAAAAAAGGGGACACTTAATAAATAAAATATTTATTAATACATATATTGTACATTGAAAATTTGAATATATAATAAATAAAATTTTAGTTGAAAATTGGGAAAGACATCTTAATAATAATATTTTGGTTAAAAATGGTATCTAATGAAAATAAGTCATAATGATAATATTTAATTAAGTAAATTAAACACCTAGGGAAAGAATGGAGAAAGATATCAAATTTTTAAATGTAAATAGATTCTATTTGAATCAAATACTTCTTTGGTTCGGTTACATTTTGAGGATGTAAAAAAAAGAAAAAAACCCTAAAGCGCACGCCTTATTTTGCATGCTGCGCTTGAGCAAGGCGAGGCGCAAGCATGGCACCATGCGCCTTTTTGGGGCTTTATGGGGCTTTTTAAAACACTGATCTCATTGTGTTTATCTAGTTAAACATGTTAGAAAGATGTTGCAAATCAAAACTGTTCTCCTTAGTCCTTGCTCTTTCCAAAGTCAGATTATGATATTTCATGCTTCAATGCTTTTTAGGTACTTTCGAACTCATCGCTGATGAGAGCAAAGCTGGTTCATGCCTATGGATTTCTAACCGCAGTGGGATGGAGTACTGGCCCACCCCTACAGAAGAAGCTAAATACTTACTTCCTTCCTCAAGTTTAAGAAAAAGATTGTCATCCACATTTGTTCAGAAAGTTGATATTCCAAAAAGTTTTGAGAAAATGTGCGTAATGTTTTATGTTCTTGCCCTTATTTTGGTTTGAGATTATCTGAATTGCAACTAATTTGGAAATTCATTCTGTCTACTCAAAGATTCAATTAATGAATGATGAATTTGGATATAGTTCTTTAGAAAATTGATATTTAAATTGAGTGAAGTGCGACTCCATGCATTGTTTCCTCTTGGATGTCTATGATTTGGGTGGACGTAGATGAATAAGAATATCAGATTATGTTCCTCTGCAATGTCCTTGCTGTAGCATGTTGGCTGCTATGTTATAAGTTGATCTAGTCGTTCATCGCTAGTCAGTAATTGCTTACAGTTTCATTTAACTATTCTTCTAGAGTTGTTCATACTTTGAGCCACAATTTTCGTGGAGCAACTAGCAAAGTGCGTGCACCATTGAGATTGCCCATCGGACCAGATCAGGTTCTCGTGAAAATCATATATGCTGGTGTAAATGCAAGCGATGTAAGTTTCAAAGTCTGAAGTCTCAATCAATTTTATTTTTATGTAGTGTATACCATTTCCTTTCAGAAATTTCGCAAACACTGCTATGTTGGCATTTGTTTTCCTTTTTGTGTTTGAAAACCTTACTAGCCTTTATTAGTTGTAAGTGCACCTTTTCATTTTAACAGAATGATGTTCTGTCTGGTATAGTGTGCAAAGGCGATAAAACTTATGTAAGGGTAATTGTCCTAGAGCATTTTTTACTCTTAACTCAGACACTGAAATTTCCTCAAATCACCAATTTTTTTACTTACCAATGGTTAGTTTTGGAGAGATATAGAGACCAGATCAGTCAGTGTATTTTCAGAATTTACTTTCCGAGTCCTAAATATGATTTTCATGCTTAAATGACCCTCTTCTCACTGTCCTAGTACAGACCTATACTGTTACCATCAATGATGTGAATAGTTGCTTTATCGTGGTTGGAATTCTGGAGCAAATTTTTGTAACAAGATATTTATTGATGTGGTTGGAAGACAAATGTTGTTGGGTAACTTTCTTGTCTTTAGAAGAAAAGGACTTTTGTCATTAACATAAACTACATGATTGGTTAAGAGTAGCAAAAAGGTCAAATGCATCTTGTTGTGATGACATCTAGCGTTTTTTTTCTTCCAATTATTTCCACTCTTTTCATTACTATTCTCACATCTTAAAGGATCACGATGCCCCACCCGTAGGTTCTATTGCTCTTATAATATGTATTTCTCTTCTAAGTAATGGTATAATTTACAGGTAAATTTCAGCTCAGGTCATTATTTCAGTAACAGCAACAAAGATCTTTCCTCTCTCCTTCCGTTAAATGCTGGTTTTGAGGTCTCTGGGTTAGCTGCTCAATTTTAGGTCAATAAGATCATTGCTTCTTGCGATTGTACTTAATTTATTTAAATAATAAAATTATTTTTCATTGCAGGGCGTTGGTATAATTGCAGCAGTTGGTGATTCTGTCACTCACCTGAAAGTTGGAACTCCTGCCGCAATGATGACATTTGGAAGTTATGCAGAGTTTGTGACGGTAAAGTTCTCTTAAAAAACTTTGGCTCAATAATTCAGGCTTGGGATGGTTTTCTCATCTTTATGCATAATTTATACTCAAGTACTTTAGTCTCAAACTTGTCAATGTTTTTGGATCATTTCTTTGTGGAGTTTTGTACAGGTGTTGCTTTTCCTGAATCTTTCAGCTTGATTTCTCGTTGTTTTTTAATTTCTTTATATATCTTTCTATGGTCTTAATGCTCCTAGTTCTGATTTTGTTTCGTTTTTCTTTCTTTTTTCCATCTCACTCCCTTGGGAGTTTGTTTCCCGAACACTTAATTTTCTTATTATCAAATGAGAAATTGTTCCTTGTCAAAACATAGAAGATATTTTATATGTCAATATTTGGAATTTGTACTGACAACTATCTTTGTTGTTATTGATGCGTTTGGTTTCTATTGAATAGGTTCATTCAAAACATATCCTTCCTGTTGCAAGACCTGATCCAGAAGTTGTTGCCATGCTGACATCAGGACTAACGGCATCAATTGGTCTAGAAAAGGTTTTTTGCTGAAAATTACGGCAATTTCCTTCTGCTGACTGATTAAATTGCATTTTCTACTTACAAATTGTATCAACTTCTTATTTTTTTGCTCAAAATTATTTATCTAAGCGTCTGATCATTTTATGCTTCACTCAGATGTTAGTTGTCTTGCATGCTGAAAATTGTTCTCACCGTTGATCTAGGCAGGGCAAATAGAATCTGGAAAGGTTGTTCTTGTTACTGCTGCTGCTGGAGGGACTGGGCAATTCGCTGTCCAGGTTTGATCATATTTGCCTCTCTCTCTAGTACTAGCTCAAGTTCATTTTCACTCTGTTTCAAGTATAATGTAATTTCTTAAAAGGATGTGAAGAAATATCTCAAATGTGTGTAGATTGAATTTTTTTTAATTATTCCTTATGAGAAAATTCCTTCCAACTTCTCTCCCATACTCAATATATTTCTACCTTCTCCTAACAGTTGTGGTAATTACAAATTTTGATTGTTTGATAAATGTCATCCATGTCACATTATTTCTAAACGTACAGCTTGCCAAGTTAGCTGGAAATAAAGTTGTTGCAACATGTGGAGGTAAGGAAAAAGCCATGCTTTTGAAAGAATTGGGAGTTGATCGAGTTATAGATTACAGAACTGAAGACATTAAAACGGTACGTTTCCAAAATCATTTTTTAATTTTCAATATGTTTTTACGGCTTTTATTGTTTAGCACAGGTGCGAATTTAAGACTGTAAGGAAACTTTTGCTTATTTTCCCTTTCTCTAGTACAAGAAATGTGGAGGAGATATGTCTAGTTTTTCCTTTCAATTCTAGTCATTTAGTTCAAGGAGGGGTATATTTATAGTTCCTGAGTTCTCCAGGTTCTAAAGACGGAGTATCCTAAAGGCATTGATATCATCTACGAGTCAGTTGGAGGCGATATGTTTAATTTGTGCTTGAATGCGTTGGCGATCTATGGACGACTAATTGTGATTGGAATGATTTCACAGGTTAGTTTTTTAGAACTTTCCTCTGTCCATCCCGTAGCTTTATACTTGATTGAATGCTTTTGTTACCAGAAGTCCGAGATTTAAATCTCCACCCCACGTGTAACTCTCAAAATAAGTCTGTTTCTCTTTTCTTTTCTTTTCTTGTTGTATTGTTTCACTTTCATCTCAGTATCAAGGAGAACACGGGTGGAAGCCATTAAATTATCCAGGACTTTGCGAGAAAATTCTGAAGAAGAGCCAAACTGTTGTATGTTTCCATATCCTTAAATCCATCATGACTGTTGTATCTTATATTTCTTTTAATATCCTATTTTATGCTCCGCTCCCCCTCAATATATATATCCATCAACAAGCACCCAAACAAAATTCTCTAGAAAATATAAGATCTACTGTTTCAACTTTTTTTTTAATAGCTTCAAGCAATAATAATTCTCCATGTCAAAATTTAGTTGTAGAAGTCACTTTCCATAAGTGGATTGGTTTAAGCGAACACTTACATGCGTGTCTAGACGTTTTTGTGTGTAAGGAGTGACTAGTTCAACACAAGAATATTTGAAAAAAAAAAGTTCAAGGAGATGTTCTGGGAATCTTCAATGGAAATGAAACTCATACCCCCGAAGACCAAAAATTTTGTCGGAAAACAAAAATGGAAATGAGTCCCGATTTACATTTTCAAGTGTCCGGATTTAGAGGAAATTGTTTTCCTAGATTCTTGGAAGTTCCAGGTGCAATTCTAACCAATAAATTATTATATTCTAACTATACAGATTTTTACATTCAAAACTTTACTCCTGTTTATTCGTTTGTTATTCTCACCCATCTTACTGAACTGACATCTGTGAACAACTAGCGTATTTCATTAAGCATGATAATTCAGGTTCAAAGCAATTCGTAATTTGTTAACTATGATTAGTAGAATAATTGTGGCATCATCAATATACTTTTTTATTGATATAATTAAATTTACTTCAACCATCAACTTAAGTTTTTGAGTTGATTGGTGATTTAACACGATTCAATATGGTATAAGAGTAGGAGGTCATGTGTTCAAATCTATGTTAAGTCGTTTCCTCCCCAATTAATATTGATTTCTAGTTATTGGACCTTTTTACAAATTTTCATGTCTATTCTAAAAAAAAGGGGAAAAACAAAAAACAACAAATTTCCATGTCCACCCGTGAAGGTGAGTGTTGGTTGATACAATTAAATTTACTCCAATCCACCAACTTAAACTTTTAGGTTGATTGGTGGTGGTGATTTAACGTGAATCAACCGTATCGCATGATGCTTTCCTGTATATTATTAAGGAAATTACTAAGAATATCTACACCAAAAGTGCTACATAAGAATATCTAGCTAATTCAAGTTCTGCACAATACCTTTTTTTCCAGATATCACATGAACCTATTCTACAGCTTCATTGTCAAAGACAAAAAAAAAAAAGGAAAAAGAAAAAGAAAAAAAAAATCCTTCATATCTCTACCTGCTTATATCAACTAGTTGTGCAATAATTTTGTCCCCCAATTTCACTGCAAGTTCTTAATCTTCAGGCTGGGTTCTTCCTCATACAATATGCTCACCTCTGGCAGCAACATTTGGATAAACTATTTCGTCTTTTCTCCTCAGGCAAGCTGAAGGTATTGTCTAGGCTCTGCTTTGTCTGCAGTTTTTATGGTGTCCTTACTTGACAATGATTAATATACTTGGAATTATAGTGCCGCGCCCATCTTATTTCTTCTAGGGGGGTTTTGTTTAATTTTTGTTCCTTGACATTTGTTTGTTTTGGCATGTTAAATCTGAGAATATTAGAAATGTTATATTTATGAACTTATTTTGTAAAGATGACTAATAGTGTCCATCATTGTTATATACTATAACATTATGATTAACTTACAAATATAACATGGATTACAGGAGACAAGTGTGTAAAGAAACTTTGGGAGAATTTGTTTATATGGAGAGATTAGTCAGGAAAGTGTGCATGGATAGAAGTTGGTGCATGTTTCTATAGATACTATTGGTAGAAAGGATTCATTGAGAGCCAATTTACGTATAAAGATAGATTCATAAGCGAAAATGTGTATAGACAAAGAAAAATTAGGGAAAGCATGTAAAAAGGAGTAAGTGAGAAGGAGACGCAGTTGAATATCTCTAATGCTAACCATTATGGTTTGATCTAGTGGTTAAGACAGTCTTGGGGAATTAAGAAGTAATGGATTCAATTCATAGTGGCCACCTACTTAGGAATTAATCTCCTACAAGATTTTTTGACATCCAAATGTTGTACGATCGACGGTATGTGCGCTAAACTGGCCCTGACACTCACAATTATAAAAAAATATATATAGTAATCAAGTATTTCACGAAAATTTTTCTTATACATCTTTTAAAACTTCTTTCTTCCTCGGTGATGAAATGCCCCCATTGTTTCAAATCCTCTTTACAGATTTCCGTGGATCGAAAAAGATTTTTTGGCGTCGAATCCGTTGTAGACGCGGTTGAATATCTCCATTCAGGAAAAAGTGTTGGCAAGGTATAGCTTACTCGTTCTTTGAAACAATGTTGAGAAGGAATGAACTTCCAAATAGTTTTGAACTTTTGATATTCTTGCATGTCTCTTTGGTTATTCTTTTTGTGCTAATAGCTTTACAACCGACTCTGAAACAAGTTTTCATGAATAACATTTTGGGTTCAATAAAACAGGTTGTTGTTTGCATTGATCCAACCTTCATTGAACCGAAATCAAAGCTCTGAACCTGAAATGCTACTAACCACGACCGTCCTTGCAAGAAGAGAACCGAGGTTCAAAGCTAACTTTTCTTGTGAAGTTCTAAAGTTCCAAAAAGAATATGCAGAGAAATCTCTTGGATGAGCAATAAATCCCTTTTTTTCTGCTGAAACACCTCCAAAAACATGTGTTGTAGGAATTTTGGGACTATCTATATGTACATTATGGTCAGAGTGATGGTATAAGTAAAGAAGCTAGTGTGCATTTTTCATATGTCATTTGGAGTTTATCCCACTCCCTCAATGTGTTTTATATCCTTGAGTGTCTGGATCAGATTATATGCATTTTGACTATTCTCACGTAACAAACTGGTTAACCCTACAACATTTTATTGTCAAATAAAGTCATAGAATTTTTTTTTTTTTTTTTTTTTTCGAAACAAGGTAACTACGCCCATTCTTAGGCCAAGCACCAGAGTATAGAAAAATTAATTCTTAAGTAAATAGATACCATGGATTGAATTCATAAGCTCGCAGTTCTTCAAGACCCTTTTGACTATTAGGTCAATTGAGAATGGTTAAGTAGTAAAACTTTACAACAACATTGCATGTTCTTATATACTACAAATAATAATGATAATGAATTTAAGAAATTGTGTTCATATGCTTCACATCGATGGATAGAGTGTTTGACTCGTGAGTTCAGTTTGTAGAACTTGAAGTAAGAAATTACCTCTATTTGACAAATGGAGTTATTATTTTTAGTTTTAAGTTCACTAATCTCATGAGCTATATAAATCTACTTATATATATTGCTAAATTTACCTTTTACAAATAATAAGCGTACACAAAAAATAGAAGGTATAAATACAGGTTTCGTGACAATTTTTACACGATAGTTTTATTTGGAAGGGATCAATAATTTGTTATATTTGGTGTTGCATTTTAAATTTTCCTTGTTGCACTAAATTATATACTTGCAATATTGTATAACCAGGTTTAGAATTTCTGCATGTATCATTACAAATATAATATTTCTTAAAGTAATCAATGTAAATTGCTTGTCTTCATTAAAGGGAATGTAAATAATAGAGTTGACAGAATGTATACAAACTATAATGATTATCTACTTAAAATTTAGTATATTTTATAGTACTTTAACAATCCTACGTAATAGAATTATGTGGTTATCTTTATGAGAATAAACCGAGCTTTATCTCAGATAATTAAAAAAATTTAAAAAAAAAAAAAAAAAATTAAAACTATACTCATATGTGATGGTATTATTATTTCACTGACAAAAGTGAGAGGTTCAGATTTTACCTTTTGCTATATTACAGAATTTGAGATCAATATCTTTTAATATAAAACAGCCCGTTAATCTATTAACTAAAAAAATGTTAATAAAAATAAAAGTTCTTGATCTTGGAACTAATTTATTTATTCAAATCTAATTGGCCTACCTAAATGTTGGGTTGAAACAAATTACTAATAGATTTCCTTTCTACTTTTTACTTCCTACGCTTTACAATGTTATTATTTTCTCTTTACATTGCTTTATAATTAAGATGTAAAATAAACTAATAATTAAGATCAAATGTTCAAATCCTCCCGTCTTAGGTTGAACTAAAAACATTTGATGACGTGCATCAAAAGTTAAATCAAAAAAATGTTGGATGATGATTAAACAAAATAAAGTTTCTAAATCCATAATTACTGCATGGCAATTATAGCTAAGTGGTAGAGCTACAGTCTTGTAAACTGAAGGTCTGCATTTTAGTCCTGCTTGGGGCAAAATTCTCCTTTTATTAAATAACATTTTTTCCCCTTTTTCACAGCTTTTCAGAGGTAAGATCTAATTCTTCTTTTGGCTGTCCAAGAGAGAAAAGTCAGAAAAATACCCTAAAAGGCAAAATATAAAT
>JBBMKA010000021.1:9961027-9973884 GCA_037833695.1 Sechiopsis laciniata | reverse complement strand
CCCAAAGAGAAACGCTTTTTTTCCACTTTGAAAGAGTTTATATTGTGTTCCATGGTAAACAAAGCAAGGTGGGCTTCATCGGAAATTCCTGGAGAGGTGGGTGGTCAGGGTGTTGGATGGGGAGGAGAGGGTGGGAGAGGAGAGAGGAGGGAGCATGGTTCTTTTTGTTGGTTTCTTGTTATTACTTGATTGTTAAATACTCCAACTCTCAACTGTTAGTAGATAAATACAATCATATATCCACAGCCAAATTTTAATTTAAAACAGGTAATGTTTATAAGAAAAACATGTCATTATTTGTTTTCAATTCATGGGAACGAACTCCATCCCCAACAACAGAAAAGAAAATAACATTTTGCTGTTAATATAATTCAGTAAGATGCTATGATGTCTCATTAAATACTTGCGATCCATTGAGCTAGTTTGCAAAGAGAAGTAAATATCAAACGAATCTCTAAGGCTAATTCGAAAAAAGCAAGACCAATTACTCATCTTCGCCTAAAAATACCAAGACAAAATATAATCATATAAAAAAGGTAAGTGAACTTTTTACATTTCCCACGATTTTTCATTGACTTTCATGCACATGGTTGACAAGAGATCTAAGAAACTATACCTTTATGTTAAATGAAAGTACTACTACAAAGTAAAGAGAGTTTGAGACAAACCTAAGTGTGGGGAGCCATTGAATTTTACCAGCTGAACATCAGCCCCTAATTCTTGAATACTCTTGGTGAAATTACAGATTACTTCATATGGAGCACGATCATCCTTTTCCGAGCACATTATGAGAAATGGAGCACCAATGTTCTAATAAAAGCAAGAAAACTTATTAACTTGTGAATACAAAACCAAGTTGAGGAAGGTTAAAAGAAACTAGAAAGCTTACAACAGAAGAGCACAGAGTCCGCCAATACTCATCACGCTGCGAATCAAATCTAGTAAGATATAGAGCATCAAGACCAGAAGACGCGCCTTTAGCAAGCAAGGAGATAAGTTGAGATGAACCAGGTATTTTAAGAATAGCTGGATGTATGGCAAATCGAGCACCCAAGTCACTTAAAAGCTCTACCGGACTGGAATCGTAGACGTGCCCAGAAATGCAAGTTCTGATCATTTGGCATTCAGTCTTCACAGTAAAAAGAAATGAGGAAACTGTCGTTCAACACTAAACTTTGATTTCAATTTGAATTGAAACACAAAGCAGCTACAAGAGAAATTTAAAGAAAATATAAAAAGGACTGGCTAACCATGTAAAGTGGACTGCCACATCTTCCCTCAATGATCTGCAATAAATTTAATAACATGGTAACAATTGCATTAAAACTACAAATTCAATATGGCTATCAATAGAAAACTAAAGAATTAAATGAAGAATTCTCTGTAACTGTAAGTGAATTAAATCACCTGCAAAACCCTGCACATACAAGCCTTTGATGCACCACTTAGAGCTACAAAAACTATAGGACGCAGCTTGATTCGTAGCTCCTGTAAAGAAATAGAAAGAGAATCTTACATGATAATTTGAATAACACTGCAAGTTCTATCGCATTAAAATAGTTGGTTTCAAAAAAAAAAAAAATCTCATTACAATGGTTTATATCAGATTCCTTCTTTTATATTAGATTCATAGCTGCCCTGTTAAATTTCAACCCAGATTAAACCATATCCTTACAAAGTTTAAAACTCAGTACCCAATGAAAAATCATTCAACTTACCTCAACGAGCTCATTAATAACAAGAAATGCCAGTGATGTAGCTCTTTCAGGATCAAATCTGAACAAATTACGGTCAAGAGAGAAAACAAAACAATATGTTAGACATAAATCATAAAGGAGAAATAATTTTCTCAGCAAGTAAAACAAGAAAAAACCATGCTTTCAAGATTCATCAAATCCAAATAAAAGAACCAACAGCGAAAATGATGCTAGAAATGGGAATTTCCGGTCAGTTCCAACTCTTCCCCAAACAAAAACCATAAATCATCACAAAAAACGAAAACCCCTCATTAAGTTCAGCCAAACCCTCTTCCCACCAGATGGATAAACTCGCAATTCAAGAACCAAATCACGCAGATGAACAAGACCCCACTTCAATAAACCCAAGATTTCAATTTCTCCTATGACCCAGATAGCCAAATCCTCATCTGAAGAACAAGATACAAGAAAAAATAACTCACATATTGATAAACTCGAAAATTCAAGAACCAAATCATCCATATGAACAAAACCCCACTTCAACAAACCAAAAATTACAATTCCTCCTACGACCCAGATAGCCAAATACTCATCTGAAGAAGAAAATCAAAGAACAAAAGAAAAAAAAAAAAAAAAAAAAAGAACTCACATATTGAGAAAATCGGCATAAGAAACTAGGGAATTCCATCCAAGAGAAGCATAAAGGTTCACAAACTTATCCAAGTGAGGATGCTGAATCGAAACCCAAGAAAACAGAACAACAACCCCTCTACAGTTCCTTGGCTCGTTCCTCGTGGCCCAGTACACGCTTCCACCGCCAACACCGCCGCCCAACATCGCCGATTCCAAACTCAGAGTTCGAATTTCAATCCAATTAAGAACGGGTTTGAGGGAATTTTTGAGATGAGATTCGAAGATTCGAAACGGGTTCGCGTGAACGGCACGTGGTTGAGAAGAGAAGCTGTAACAAATAACAATGGTGGAGGCGGTGGATGTTGATTTTGTTAATCGATGAATGAATGTGGTGGCTGTTCTTTCTCTCTCTCTCTCTCTCCTATATTCAATTTTGATTTTCTCTCTCTTCTTTTGGGGTGGGGCCCGCTTGCTGACGAATTTGTGGGGTCCATGAGAGATCCTAACCCGTGGCTATTTTATCATTTTCTTAGGATAAGTTTTTGTCGGTTGTGGGGAAATGAAACGGCGCCGTTTTGTATGAGTAGGTAATGGACTTTTTTATTTTTAAATTGACAATGTTTAAGTTCAAATCCATAATCAATTGGATATCGATGTCACTCAGTACTTATAAAGTTAGGTTCTACCTGACTTTCACAGTTGTTTGAGATTTGAATAACGATAATAATTTTTTATTTTTTCTTTCTTCTTTTATTGCTTCAATTTAGGGGGATTTAGCAAAAAATAATAAATGAATAAATTCTACTAATATCAAAATATAAAAGAAATTGATGGCAAAAAATATGATGATGAATATATAAGATGATTCTGCTAACAATATATATATGATTCTACATTTAATAATTTTAATTTATGATATTTAATGAATTCAGTCATTAATACTGATTGAAGTCGATCGGTGATACTCATTGAAGTCGATCGTTGATATCGATTGAAGTCGGTCGATGATACCTATGAAAGTCGATTGATGCACGATCGATTAAATTAATCACATATTTATCATATTTACAATCAATATCACTTATTGAAGTTAATGAATGACACTGGATTAAATCAATGGATATGATAAATTAAATTAAACCATATTTGTCATATTTTCAATCAATATCACAAATGAAAATCAAAATGTAAAGTTGATTTAAGCAAATTAATGACATTGGTTGAAGTGCATCGATAACACTTATATATTTGATTGCAATTCATTATTTTATAACAATTGATTATCATAGATTTTTATCAAATAATTTACTTTACACAAATTGTCAACAAAAATAATAGCATATGCATCAATTTTTTAAGCTTGTAAATTAGTATTTGTTGAATATTAATATAAAATACCATATAGTTCATTACAATTTTTGTACATACAATTTGAAATTGACTGAATTTAAATTGAGTCATCGATTAACTTCAATCGACGTCACTAGTTTACTTCAATTAGCTTACCAAACTATTTGGGAACAAAAGTAAAAATGGGAGTAGAGAATTTTTATTTACAAAAAAATTCTTAAATTTGAATAAGTTAAAATTGACATCCATCATGGCAAATTTCCTAATTAATTTTTATTATTTATTTTCCCTTTAATTATTAAAATAAACAAATTATTGCTTTCAGCAAATAATAACAATAATGGCACCCACCATCTAAATTATAGTGTGGGTTACAATCACATTCTTAAATTTTTTTTGTTTGATGAATTAGTTAAGTGTTGTCATTCACAATTTTAAATTTTAATTTTTATTAATTAATAAATGCACTTTTAAATATTTTATGTATAAATTGTTATGAATGACAATCAATTAGTTAAGTTTATACATAACAAAGTAAAATGGTTGATTGCAACATTTACTAAAATATACAGATCAATGGCAAACACTTCGCCAAAATTTAAATTAATTTTTAAATAAAAAATTCAAATAACAATTGCAATACTTAACCAAATTTAAATGTTGGGCTGATAAAATGAAAAAATAATAACAAAAAATTTCAGGGCTCATATATTTTCAACAAAAAAAAGTTCAAATCCACAATTGCTTTGACCAGCAGAACAAATATTCAAACAGACACAATTAAAAAAAGAATAGAAAATTTATTAAAGCACTAGTTCAAAATTTACGTGTGCTACACGAGTTTTTTTTTTTTTTTTTTACACGAGTTTTGCAAAGTTCAAAATGTAAATAAATTATAATTGTAATTATAAAAGTTGAAAGCAACTGTATTTTTATTGAAGAAAAAAAAAAACAATGTTATTATGTACAAAAGCTAAGGATTACACCAAAGCTTGTACCATGCATACGTGGCTGCCAAATCAACTTAGGGCTATTTGTGATATAAAATAAAATATTACATAATGTATATAAAAATACAAGGTTCAAGGTTCAAGGTTTGATCTCTCAAAAAAAAAAAAGAAAAAGAAAAAGAAGGTTTGAAAAGGAAATTTTGAAACGTATATTTATTAAAAATAAAATAAAAAAAATTGAAACATATAGAAAAATATTTTAATATATTCATGGATATAATTGACAATGAAAATAATAAAAAAAACAAACATGCCTTTCAAAAAAGTGCATACACATACGGATATGATTGTAACTAAAATTAGTGAATTTATTTTTGTTTTCAAATGAAATTAGTGAATTTTTCATATTTTTATTCGGATAAGACTATAAAGTAAAATAATTTGGAAGTGCATATAGGGATTTTTTTTTTTTTTTTTTTTATATATAACATAGGGGGAAAATAGTTTAACCATGTTTGTTTAGGGTATAAATTTCTTTTAGCAATCCTACATTTCAAACCTTCTTTGGAAGAATATTTGTTCAAACAATTTTTATTTTTTCAATTTCTTTTAAAAACAAATTTTGTTCCTACCATTTCTCTTACAAATAATTTTATCCAAACATTATATTTGTACTTCAATTCATTCCAATATGACTTTTTTTTTTTTTTTTTTAATTAGTCCACCAAGCAATTATTTTCAAACATGTTTTTGCATCCATTTAAACATTAGATTCTAAACTGCTCATATTTTTCAATGCAAACATGCTATTTAGGATTTGAGCTAAGTGCACTTATAAATTCTAACATACCGAATAAGAGAGAAACTCAACAAGAAAAACGAGAATTTGGTAGGGTAAAAGAAAAAAATAAAGAACTCACAAAATTGAACCAAATAGATACAATAAATGAGTTCTATTTAAAAAATAATATTATATCGTTAGATTTCCTAATTTAAAAAATTAAAATATATTGATTCTATAAATAATAATAAAATAATATTATATTGTTAGATTTTCTAATTTAAAAAATTAAAATATATTGATTCATTTTTTTATAGAAGACCAAAATATATTAATATTGAAATTTGATGGATAAATTAATTTTATAAGTAAAATAAGAAGCAAAAATACTGTTGACGATAATCGAATTCAATATCATGGTTAAAAGTTCGATTCAAAAAATTGATTTATCTAAAAACAATAATACCTTTTTGTAGGGTATGTAGTCCTCCTCGACTTGTACTAAAAAAAACTACAAATATTTAGATATTTTCCATGTTGTGTTTGCTATTAAAAAAAGAAAAATCATAAAATCAAATTAAAAACCACACAAAAAAAAAAAAAAAAAAAAATCAATTTTGATTGAAATCAAAATCGAAAAACCTAAATCACGAGTGGAATTTGGGCGATTTTGGAGTCGGAAAGCAAAATCAAATAGCTCATTTGGAAGGGTTCTTGGTTCTGAATTTCTCCACTTTCTTCTTCTTCTTCCATATCACATTCCTCCAATGGCAAGCAGCGCCGTTGCCGTCGACAAAACTGAGGATGATCTTCGCAAGGAGCTCTATGAGCTTCAACGTCAACAACGGCAGGTCCTTCTTCATCTTCTCCCCTTTCTCTTCTCTGTATTGGATTCTTTCTTTCTGTTTTCCGATTGTTCAGTGATGCATTCATGGTGTTTCAGATTACAGAACGGCTTCGTGATCCTCGAGGTCTCCGGAGACAGGGATTTACTGGACCTGGGCCCAGAAACTTGATCGCCAATGGACCTCGTCGGGGCTTTGTTCGACCTGTAATAAAACTTCCACTTTTCTTCTCAATCCGATTTTACGCTCCTTCTATCTCTCTACTCGTGATGTTTGATTGTTTTCATGGACATGGACTATTTGATTTAGATGAAACGGAAACTTTTGAAAATTTTGGTTGAAAAT
This sequence comes from Sechiopsis laciniata, assembly GCA_037833695.1. NCBI lineage: Eukaryota > Viridiplantae > Streptophyta > Magnoliopsida > Cucurbitales > Cucurbitaceae > Sechiopsis > Sechiopsis laciniata. The sequence goes on along the minus strand of JBBMKA010000021.1, from coordinate 9,967,283 downwards.
CTAATGAACTTCTTTACGTTGTTGTAACCAATTGAGGCTATACTGATGATTAAGTGTTGTGTTTTAGGCGGAAAGGAACGATGTTGAAGACCATCCTCCGGCTAAGCGGCGGCTATCCTCGGCTGTTGTTAAGGTAGGGCTTAGACATTGATTTCCTTTCTGGGATGTTCTTAGAATTTTTACATTTTTTGCCTAATCTCTAGGTGTTTTATTGCTAAAATTTGTAATTAAGCAAGATGGCTTAGGTGTATAAACGATTGGCTTGGCCTCATAGTTTTCTTCAAACCAAGATTGCCATGTCTTACAGTTGCGAAGTTTAACATTTACCTTTTTTCTTTACTTCTTATGTATATAAAAAAAATTGATCATAGATGGATGAGGATGGAGAAATAAATGAAGAAACCGAAGGAAAGGATGCGAGGAGGTCTGAGGAAGAAACATCTTGGAGTGATGCAGCCTACCAGAACGACGGGAAACAAAATGATTTGCGGCGGAGTGGCTCGTTTAGATTGGATGGAAATAAAAGAGCTTCTAGGATGGTAATTTTCATGTACTTTTATATTTTAGTTATCTACATGATGCTATGGTTTGGTGCCCAGCACCAGAAGTCTCAAAGTTCTGTTATATGATTTCTATTAGGATTTTGAAGTTCAAGCTGCAGAGCATGTTCCAAGGATATTGCCTAAGAATGAGGATCCTAGCTTAGTAAACCGGAATAAGAGAATGTTGGGTCAGCTTTTGGGAACGTTAGAGGTATGTGTACAATAATTGACTGGGTTAAATTTATATTTTTCGAGCTATAATTCTCTAATTTTTGCACTTGTGAGAAAATGGTAGAAAGAATATATATTTTATACTTCCAATCTTTTGTTGTATAATTTTGTCTCCACTGCAGATAGTATTATTTACTCATCCATTGGTAAAAAAAAGAAAGAAGTATCTGGTGTCTTGTATTTGACTTTGTGGTCAGAGATAAGTAGATATTTCTCGATAAGCAAGTGAATGCAGTCCACGGAGAGCTTAAAATGTAGAGGATAAGCGAGGGAAAGTAAAATTATTAAATCTTAAGATGCAAATCTTCTGCATGAAGTTGAAACTGATGGAATTTTTATGTTGATTACATCTTTTAGTGGATGCCTAATGCATGGACATTCAGTATATTGTGTTGTATAGCTAAAGGGAATTATGAATTAACTATAACAATGAATTAGTTGTTGTATGCATTTAACTGTTCTTCCTGTTGTTTGTGTTCTCTAGCCTTAATAAAGACATTGCTCAAATTTCATGATGAGCTGCGGCTATCATAACTATAGTTATTAGCCTAATATCAATAACTCTCGTGTTTTTTTTAATTCCAATTTTGGTGCTTATCTATTTCTTTCGCTTTGTTTTTAACTTCAGAAATTCAGGAAAGAAGACAAGCAACTTTCGGGAACTGAGGCTTTCATGAGAAGATCAGATTCCTTACAAAGAGTGAGTTCTTATACGTTTTCTTTGGAGAATTTAAGTTTCGACTAAGTTCGAGGCTGATTGCCCCTTTTGCTAATTTTGTAAAGGCTGAGCAAAGAGCACGAGAGGAAAGTGAAAGATTGAGGCAACAAGAGCGTGAACAAATTGCAGAGAAACGCAAAAGAGATCTGGTCTGTATTTTAGTAAAGGATGAAATTAGTAGATATGATGTTCGAACTTCGAATATACAATTATTGTTGTTTAACCCTTTCAATCTCCCACTTATTAGATGCTCAGAGCTCGCGTGGCTGCCAAGGCCGAAGAAAAGAAGTTGGAATTACTTTTTCTTCAATGGAGCGAGCACCATAAAAAACTTAGCAATTTTATAAGGTCTAGTTGCGATAAATTTTTCAAGAAAGTATTCACGGTTATCACTGCTGAGATTACTGTTCTACACCGTTGATCTCACTTTTCTAATTTATGCAGGTTATTTTTAATTTTGGTCCAAAAGTGTCCATATTCACATTTTATTGAGACAGATAAGTTTCCATTCATGAATAGTGTTGAACTAAATTCATGGTTTTTTTCATTAAAATGTTATTAGAATACTAACCTTACTTGTAGATGTTGCCTATTCTGCTGGAACTCAAATTGCAATAGAATGTTCTCTTTGTAATAGAACTCCCCTTTTCATTTCGACAGAACTTTTTCATGAATTTTGTACTTTCCAGGACAAAGACTGAACCTTCAATTTGTTACTTGCCAAACAAACCGTTAGAAGAGGATGCAACCTTAGCTGAGCAGCGAAGAGAGGAGGTTAGGTGCCTAGTTTGATATATATTTTTTTCTTTAAATGGCGATTTTACTGAGTGGCCTACAAATCATCTGTGCCTTAACCTTTGAGAAATTTTATTCAACGTAGCTATTTAAGTTTGTATAGTTGAGTCTTATTTATTACTGAGAATGGGGGATTGGAGTGCAACTATAAAGAAACGTCACTAAGGGGTGTTTGGGGTGGGGGGAATGGAATGATTATGAAGGAAATGAAAAGTACATGGGAATACATGTGAGGAGTGACTAACGGGGAGAAAGATTATCTGTGTTTGGGGTGAAGTCAGAAAGAAATGGTTATGGGAGAAATCGTTACTTGTGTTTAGGGGGTTGGGAATTAGAGATCTTCATTTTCCTTGTGGGGCTGGGGCCCCGCCTCAAACGGGGTGGTGAATCCTCGTTTAGGTGGTGAATGGGGGAGTGAGCGGAGTTGAAAAAATTCCCGCAACGTAAACGGGGACGGGGAATATACCGTTTCCCCGATCCCCCCGCCCCGTTTACATTTTATTTTTATTTTTTTATTTTTAAAAATAAGTTTTCCTCTTTTTACTAATTTAATCGTTACTTATAGTATTTTGTTTGTAGAAATATTTATTCAAATGCATATTTTTTACAATAATTAGTTATCTAATTGAAATTAATGTATATTTTCATGAAAAATTAATTATTTGAAAATATTATTAAAAAAATACTTATAAAAATTAAGATTAGAAAAAGAAAAAATAAAAATAAAACGGTGAATTTTTCACCGCGGGGAACCCGATCCTCGTCAATTCCCCGCGGTGAATCCCCGTCCCTGCAAAAAAAAACGGTAAATTTTGCAGGGATGGGGATGGGGAGGGCATTTCTCAGCCCCGCTCTGCCCCGTGCACATCTCTACTGGGAATGATTATGGGGAAACAATTACCATTGTTTGTGTTTGGGGTGCATAGATGATTATGGAAAACAAAATACCCTTTATGAGAAGAATGAATATTGGTTATAGGGAGGGTAAATGAAAAGTGGTTATGGGAAAAAAGAGATCATGGGGTAAATAAATAATGATTATGAGGGAGATGAATAGTGATTATAAGAGAAATGATTGTCGGTGGCCCAAACGTGGGCAAGGAAATTTTTCCCCATCTCTGGTTTGATCCCCATGCCCAAACGTGGTTGCGTGTTGATGATGCTATTGGAAATATAAACTGGATAGTTTATTTCTATATTGAAAACATGAGTATTTGCTCATCCACTTAATTTATTACAAAAATGCATCGCAGGCTTTTATGGAATGGAAAACCTCCAGAAGGGGGGAGTTAACTGAGTATCAGAAGCAGATAGGAGAACAGTATATTGCAAATGTTGAGAAGGACTTGGAGAGGTGGCAAAATGCAAGGAGAGCCAGGCAAGGAAATAATGATGTATCGAATTTGCAGGAAACCATGGACAAAGAATTGGACACTCACAGACTCGAGCATGGCCCCAAGAAAAGGAACATTCCTGGTGGTAGCAACAACGAAGACGATGACGTGGAAGATATTAATGTTGGGGAGGATGACATGATAGACGACGTACTCGGTGTCGACGATAACGGGCGCAGGGGCGAGGAATCAGCCAAACCCGACGAAGCTGATGCTGCAAGTCCAAATGCTGATAATACTGTGCAGTAGAAAGAAGTAAGTACCTGTTTGATTTCATGAAGTAGTCCTATGTTTGTGTACCTGTTCTGATTTGTCATACTAGTTTCATTCTTCTTGCTTTTTAAATGATTGCTTTTGTTTTTAGGCTGTACCCCAATGGGTTCCACACATTCTTAATCTACTTTTTCACAGCTTTGATAGAATTGATAGGATGCTTAATCACCAAGTTTGTCTCAACCATGAGTCGTAAAATCTCCACTGGTTTTTCAAGTCATGCCATCAGAACGTACTTATCTTGCCATTTTTTTCCTATTGAATATTATTCGTCTTTATCTTTTTCCATTTGATTGCTTCAAGATTATCTATAGATTAGTTGCAATTGACCATTATAAACTTTTGTTTGACCATGACTAAAGATTGACTCAAGATATGAATGACCATTTTCTATTGGCTTTTTAATATATATATATATATAAATAAATATCGGGATAGTGGTATCCATCTTGTAATCTAGTAGTAGAATACTAAATTTTAAATTTTAAGTAGGTGAACATCATAGATTTTACTCACTCAACAATTATGAAATCACCATGGATTGATCTAGTGGTCAGGATGGTCTTGGGTTCAATCTATAATGGTCACCTACTTAATAATGAATTTTTATCGATTTTCTTGACATCTTAATGTTGTATGATTAGACGATATGCCATGTGATACAATCTATGGTAGTCATTAATCTAGAAATTGATTTTCTACGCCTACTCTTGGATATTCAAATTTAATATGGTCAGATAGTTGTTCCATTGAAATAATTGACTTGCATGTAACTTGTTCGGACACTCATGAACATAAAAAAATAGATTTAGTTCATTCTCTCTACGAACTTTTATTTATAGGTCAATCTATGGCGGTTTCTTTTTGAAGCATTTTGTAATTGCTAATTTGAATTTGTTATTTTAAGATTTGTTTATTCATGTATTGCTTTTAACAATACGCTTGTAAATGCTCATTTAATAGTTGACAGTTTGGTTGGTTTTCTAATGCTCATTATTTACCAAATATTAATAGGTTATTAGCGTCTGTCCAGCTAAATATGGTAAAGCTTCAGTTTATTCAAGATATGATTAAGGTAGATGAAAGTTAAAGATCGATTATCTTTGGATAAAGTGGGTTTCTTACATGAATGAATGAAAAACTTATTTTAACTAATCAATATCGAATTTACATTAAAGTTAAGAAATTTATGTTTGGCTAATACTAGAAATTGAGCATTGTTGGTTTGTCTTTATTTAGTGCAAAATTGAATCAGATCTAACAGGATAGATATGTCTTTATTTAAGATATTTTGTTAGTTTTTCTTTTCTAAATTGCTCACAAAAGAAAATGTGCAAGTATTCCTTTTAGAAGTCATCTCAAACTTATTTCTTATTTAGTAATAGTTTGTTCTTGACTGTATTTTTTTTAGTGCTTGTTATGGAGAAATTTGTCCATTTGGTTTAATTTAGCTTGATATTTAATCTAATAAGTATTGCATTATCTTTTAGAAATGGAAAATTATTAAAATAAAAATAAGAAAAATGTAGCGAAATATAAAAATATCTAAAACAAAAAGTGCGTTTAAATGAGAGTGATCGGCCCTTTTTTTTTTTTTTTTTTGATATCCTAGTGCCTCAAGGTGCCAAAAATGGTTTAAAATATTATTTCAAATATGAATTTTTAAAGGAATTTGTTGTATGGAGTAAATTTTAACACATTTATTTTAATTTTGATAATTTTTAAAAATATTTTATACATAAGTATTTCAACTTTCATTGTTTTCAATAAATTTTAGTTACTTTCTTTCGATTAATTTAACTCAAATGAAGTCATTTATTCCTTTGACAAAAGATAAAACTATGACTATTCCTTTGACAAAAGATAAAACTGTGTGAAGTTGTACACATACAAAAAATATAGGTACAAGTGTTAATCCTATCATTGAATGTAAGATGGAGAAAATCATTTATTAAATCATTAGAGTAGCTAGTGATCTTTTTATGGGGCAACAATTAGTAGAATTGGTTGAACCCATTGGAGAATGTCACAAGTAGAACTTTTTTAACTGAACTACACTAAAATTTAATAAAGAAAATTGAATGAGGTGGAAATATTTAACAAAAATGTAGGAGTTAAAATGATTCAATTAAAAGTTCAAGAAGGTAATTATAATTAACCTTAATAGTACATATAGTTATTATATATATATATATATATATATATATATATATATATATTTTCATAACTGGAGTTATGTTTGACTTGAACTAAGCCGCCATGCATGTTTCAATCTTCTAAGTTCTAACTATTTGAGTTGAACT
>JBBMKA010000021.1:9941853-9960927 GCA_037833695.1 Sechiopsis laciniata | reverse complement strand
TTTTATCTTCCTTATTTTTTAAGTTGATTTTTGGGAAATATATATTTATTTAGTTTTTACTCTAGTTTTATTTTAGAAAATTTAACATCAATGCCACATTATACTTTGTATTATATTTATAGTATAATTTTTAAAATAAATCATTTATAAAACATGATTTCTAAGGAGTATAACTCAACTAGTGATACAATATTGAATTCTATAGAATTGAATTTGAATTTCTTGATATAAATGAATTAGTTTTGATTTTGTGCTTTGAATTGGAATATTTTGCTTTTTTTATTATACATGCAAAATTCCCTTATTTGAGTATATATATTTTAAAATTGAGGATTTTTATCATCATATTTTAATAATGTCTACTTTTAATTGGTAGTTACACAATGTTTAATTTTGAAACATAATGACCAAAATAAAACTATATCTTGGTTGGCTAAAAATATAATTTTTCCTTGATTTTAGTTTTATGTTTTTTATTTTTAGAATTTTATTTTTTTGTTTTAAAATATAAAAATCATATATGTTTGTCATTGTTGTTTTTTTTAACTAAAAATAAAAAATATGTTTGTTAATTGTTTTTTTTTAAATTAAAATCGATAAATAAATAAATAAATATATATCTGATAACCTTTCTTGTTTTTTATAACGAATCAAAATATATTGTCTTTAATACTTAATTAAATAAAACTATCTTTATAAGAAAATTTAGCATCGACCACACATTTTATCTCTTGTATTATATTTGCAGTAGAATTTATAAAATAATCGATCTATAACACATTGATTTCTATCACTCAATTTGGATTTCTATCACTAGTAGAAAATTTAAGCAGTGATAGAATGATTCTATCATTTATTGAATTATATTACTAATGTAACTCAACTAGTGATATAATTCAATTTAAATTTTCTATTACAAATGAATTCGTTTTTATTTTGTGCTACAGATGAAACTACTTTGCCATTTTTTGTTATACATGCAAAAATCCCTTCTTATAATGATATCAATACAATATATTACAATTATAAAATCAAATTATCCTCCATTTTTACATTTATATAAAATTAAGAAAAAAAACTATAAAACAAACATATCGAAATACACCCATAATAAATATTTATATAACCATGAAGAATATTCATATTATATAATTGTTGGGAATATAGGGAGTTTAGCGCGGCGGAAGCTCGTGAATAATAACTGTTTTACAATAATTAATCAAATTAATTATCTTTCATTAATCAAATTAATCTAAATGCAGTAATGTATGTGATTATGTTATTGAAAAAAAATACTTACATTGACTGTTTTTTTATCTAATCTGGCAAGTCTTTATGCTGAGTATGATCAATTATTATTCATGGAAAAACTTAAATGATCTTCTCCACTAAGTGCTTAGGTATGACTATGGAAGAGAAAAAAAATCTTAGCTTTCAGAGAAGTTTTTCAACTTATTGAAAAAAGTTATTATGAAAGTGAGTGGGATAAGAATAAAAGCCTCAAGACCTCATATTTATAGTAGAGTGGTGGAGGTTTCAACTTAGACCTTCAGCAAAAAACAAAATAATTTTTAAAATCAATTAACAACAATTTAGGTGAATAATTAAAATTCATAAACTTTAGAAAAAAAATTATATCAAGCACTACTAACCCTAATCCCCAAACAATTAGTTGATTACTCAACTACTATTAACATCAATTCTAACTACTTTAAACTACTATTTACCACTTTTTTCCCTCTATTCTTTTCTAAAAAAAAAAAGAACAAACACACCTCAAGATTCCTGAACAGTAATATTTTGATATATTTAATTTTCTTTTTAAATAATTGTCTAAAATATATAAATGAATTTGGCTGAATATAAAAACTGGGCCGAAAAAATACCCTTCTTCTTAAGGGTTTTTTCTGAAACCAAGTAAATCTTCACTTTCTTCTTCATCTCCGTTCACAAAATTCTTACCAGATTGTTCCATGGGAAGTTATGCGGCCGTAGAGAAAACGGAGGATGATCTGCGTAAGGAGATCGACGAGCTTCAACGTCAACAACGAGAGGTTCTTTTTTTTTTAAATTCTATCTTCGTTTTGTTCTTTCTGGCTTGTTCATTGACGCACGATGCTGTTTTAGATCAGTGAACGCCTTCGTGATCCTCGTGGACTCCGGAGAGGGGGATTTGCCAGACCTGGGCCGAGAAACTTCGCAGCTAATGGACCTCGCCGGGGCTTTGTTCGACCTGTAATAGAACTTTCTCTTTTCTATCTATGGATGTGGATTCGTGGATTTAGATGTGTTTTTGCCACTTTAAGATTGGTTTTTAACTTTGATTGCATCGTGGAAAGTTTATTGAGTTCTTTTTGTTACTTATTGTGTTGTAATCAATTGAGGGTATGCACTGATGATTCGAGTTTTGCTCTTCAGGCGGACGCTGAAGACCAGCCTCCTGCTAAGCGGCGGCTATCATCTGCTGTTGTTAAGGTAGGGCTTAGAAATTGGTTTCCTTTCTAGGGATCTTCTATGTGTTTTGTTGCTGAAATTAGAATTCGAACAATTAAGAGTGTGAAAGATGATCCTGGCCTCATAATCTTATTCAAACAAGGTTTCCATGTTGTACATTTGCGAATTTTAACATTTCACTTTTTCTATACTTGTTTTTTTGAAAAAATATTGGAGCATAGATGGAGGAGGATGGAGAGATAAATGAGGAAGCTGAAGGAAAAGATGGAAAGAAGCCTCGAGAAGAAACATCTGGGAGTGATGCAGCCTACCAAAACGATGCGAAACAAAATCATTTGTGGCAGAGTGGTTCATTTAGATTGGATGGAAATAAAAGAGCTTCTAGGATGGTAGTTTTTTTTTTTTTTGCACTTTAAAATTTTAGGCATTTACAGGATGCATTGGTTTGCGGCCTCCAGAAAGCTCAAGGTTGTGTTTTTGTAATTTGTATTAGGATTTTGAAGTTCCAGCTGCGGAGCATGTTCCAAGGATACTGCCTAAGAATGAGGATCCTAGCTTAGTTAGCAGGAACAAGAGAATGTTGGGTCAGCTTTTGGGAACATTAGAGGTATGTGTAAAATCATTGATTGGGTTAAATTTGTATTTTTCGAGCTTCAATTCTCTAATCTTTGCACTTGTGATGAAAGAGGAGTAATGTACATTCTATCTCTCCTATCTTTTTATCAAAAAATATTGTCCTCAAACACGGAGTATTATTTACTCATATTGAGGGGTTTTTTGTGGCAAGCTGGTGTGTGACAATCTATGTTTCTCTCTGGCTTTTCTAAACATTAGTAATTATTCTTTAAGCTCTATTTCTTTCCAGCTTCATTTTTATAAGGTCTAAGTATCCCGCGAAACTTGAAATCGATTTTATAGTTTATGGTCAGAGATAAGTAGATATTTCTGGATAAGCTAGCTGCTAGTGAATCAGTATCCCCCAATGGATGGTTCAATGGTTGAAGGCTTGGGTTTTGAAGGTGTGTGTTAGCAATTTAATCTCAAACCATAAAAATGCCCGATAAGAAATCAACAACGAAGAAGGTAAAACATAATTGAGTAAATGGAGAAGGAGACAAAGGTATATAGTGGTTCGAGAATATCCCTAATCCACTGTCAAACCAAAGAGCCAATTTCCATTACTCACATTAACAAATTGGAGGAGAAGGTAGAACAATGCCTAAACCCTAAACCTCACCAAATGCTCTCAATCTCTAATGTCTCTCTCAAAGAAACACTCACCAATAAGGATGCTTCAATAAGAATACAAAATTTGGCCACAAATAACCCTAACTCACAAGGCCCAAATGAGAATACAAAATTACTCCAAGGTAACAACATTTAACCTATGGTAAAAAGGTTAAATACACAAAATTCCCTAATACAAATATGTGAATCACAAACCAACCGTGTGCTCCCCTCAAGGTCCCAAATTTGCGACTCATCTGTGACATTAGTTTGTAGACAACTCTGGTGTCTCCTCTCCATTCCATCGATGTCTCTCAATGCCTGGTCTAGGGACGTTCGTGGTTACCCTAGTTTCTAAAAAAAAAGGAGAACTTAAAATGTTGAGGGTTTTTTTGAAAGAAACAAACTAATTCATCTAGTACAATGTGTCTATTAACTCTTACAATAAGAGAATACTGATGAGGAAAGGAAAAAAAAATAAAGGGCGACTATAAACAAAAATAGATTGACCGTTTGTTTGATCATCCGTAATCTATATCTCTATATTGTAATTTCATGAATCAATGAAATTGTTTCTTATCCAAAAAAAAAATATAAACAAAAAGAGATTGTAAAATTGCAAATCTTCTGCATGAAGTTGAAACCGATGGATTATTGGCATGATCGTCTTATGTTGATTGTATACTTAAGTGCGGATGCATGCACATTTTTACTTTTGGTGTAAAATTGCAAATCTGTCGTTGCTTATCTTCTTGTATATAACTTCAGAAATTCAGGAAAGAAGACAAGCAACTTTCGGGAACCGAAGCTTTCATGAGAAGATCCGATTCTTTACAAAGAGTGGGTTCTTATCTTATTACATCATTTTGGAAGATTTAAACTCCTAGTATGTTTGAGGCTGATTAGCCCTTTGGCTAATTTTTAAGGCTGAGCAAAGAGCACGAGAAGAAAGTGAAAGACTGAGGCAACAAGAGCGTGAACAAATTGCGGACAAACGGAAAAGAGATCTGGTGTGCATTTTAATGGACTAAATTAAACAAATGTCTATATGATGTTTGAAACTACAATTCTTAACCATTTCCATTTCCTGCTTTTTAGACACTCAGAGCTCGCGTGGCTGCGAAGGCAGAAGAAAAGAAGTTGGAATTACTTTTTCTTCGATGGAGCGAGCACCATAAGAAACTTTGCAATTTTATAAGGTCTGGTTGTGTTAAATTTTCAAAGAATCATTCACTGTTGAGATTACTGAGCTATACCATTGATCACACTTTTTCTAATTTATGCAGGTTATTTTTAATTTTGGTCCAAAAGTGTCCATATTCACATTTTATTGAGACAAAGATAAGTTTCTGTTCATGAATAGTGCTGAACTAAATTCATGGTTTTTATTTATTTATTAAAAAGATGTTAAAGAATGCTAACCTATATAAATGTTTCTTGTTCTGGTGGAACTTAGATTGCAATGGAAGACTATTTTCTCTTTATAATAGAATTCCCTTCTATTTTGAGGTATTTTTTTTTCATGAATTTCGTATTTTTCAGGACAAAGACTGAACCTTCAATTTATTACATGATGAAGAAACCATTAGAAGAGGATGCAACCTTGACTGAGCAGCGAAGAGAGGAGGTTAGTGCCTAGTTTGATAATTTTTTTAAATATCCATGAGTGTTCGAGCATGATAATCCGTCCGCTTGACCCTACAACATTTGGATGTCAAGAACCCATAGGAAATTAATTTTTAAGAAGATGGACATCATGGATTGAACTCGTAACTTTTTGGTTATCCAAGGTTATATATGATGGTTTTGATTGCTTTAAAATGCTGTTTTACTAAGAGACCTTCCACAAATCCTCTGCCCTTAATCCTTTGAGTCTGAATAGTTGAGTTGAGTCGTCCCCAAGGGGTAGCGCGGTGGTCAAAGACTTGGACTTTAAGATCTCATGTTCGAGATTCATCTATAACATTAATTTTTAGTACCCCCTTCTCTACATTCCTTTGAAAGGAGCCTATAAAAATGACTTCTAATCCTCCAAAATATGACTTAAAAGAATAATCTCTCTAAACAGATTAGTTCATATGTTTGAAATACTCTCAATGGTTTGACAATACACTAAAAAATAGTCCCTACGTTAAGAATTGTTTTTTTTTTCTTTTTTATATCCGTGACGGTCTGGGCCAGTTTTCACGCACCTCGACTAATGTCACAAGGCATATCGCCCTATTGTACAACATTTGGATGCCAAGGAAATCCATAGGAAATTAATTTCTAGGTAGGTAGTCACCATGGATTGAACCCATCACCTTAAGCATCTCAAGACTCCCTTTGACCACTAGGCCACTTCATGATGATTTACGTTAAGAATTGTTTTTAGTATGAGGTTTTATCAAATTATAAGAACAAAAAATTCTACTTTATAAAACTATGCAAATGAAGGACTGAATTCTAACTTACCTAAAATCACAAGTATCAAATTGTAATTTACCGGAATATAAACCCTATATATGATTTGCATATTTATAGCATAAAAATATTTGCCCATTCACTTATTTTATTACAAAATTGCATTTCAGGCTTTTATGGAATGGAAATCCTCCAGAAGGGAGGAATTATCTGAGTATCAGAAACAGATAGGGGAACAGTATATTGCAAATGTTGAAAAGGACTTGGAGAGGTGGCAAAATGCTAGGAGAGTAAGAAAAGGAAACAATGATGTATCAAATTTGCAGGAAACCATGGACAAAGAATTGGATACTCATAGACTTGAGCATGGTCCCAAGAAGAGAAACATCCCGGGCGGTAGCAACAACGAAGACGAGGACGACGTGGAAGATATTAACGTTGTGGAGGACGACATGATAGACGACGTACTTGGTGTCGAAGATAATGGGCGTAGAGTCGAGGAAGCTGCGAAACCCGAAGCTGATGTTGCAAGTTCGAATGCTGCTGATAGTGCTGTGCAGTAGAAGTAAGTACCCTGTTTGATTTCATGTAGTCCTATGTTTGTGTTTTGTTGTATCTGTTTTGATCTGTCTTAATAGTTTTATTCTTCTTGTTCTTTAAATTATTGCTTTATGTTTTTTTTTTAACTTTATTGCTTTATGTTTTTAAGTTGTACCAATGGGGATTCCACACATTCCTGTTTCTACATTATTACAGCTTTCATAGAATTAGTAGGAAAATGCTTAGTCACTAAGTTTGTATCAACTATGACTTGTAAAATCTCCACTTGTTTCAAGTCATGAATACAGAACGTACTTAACTATTTTATTCCCTTACCTGTTTTATTTTTTCTTTTTGATACCGAGAGAACATTATGGATTGATCATTGTAGTCAATCCATAATGGTGTAAAGATTAAAAAAAAAAAAAAAAAAAAAAATCTTGTACTCAAATAAAGGCATGGTAAAGATAAAATGCTTAGAGGTTATAGATTAAATCTATGATAAATCATTTTTTACCAGTTACTTGTTGTTCTCAAGGGGTGACGCAGTGATTGAAGATTTGGATTTTGAGGGTATGCTCTCCTCAAGATTTCAGGTTTGAGATTCGCCTGTGACATTTTACCTTTGATGTCTCCAGTGTCTAACCTAAGGATGGACGTGGTTACCTTTATTTTAAAAAAAATTGAGAGTGGTAGTAAGTTGGTCCAAACATATGTTGATATAAATATATATAATAGTTGCTTAGTAATACTTAAGATATTAAATTTTAAGTAGGTAATTATCATGAATTGAATTTATTTTCTCTTTATGATAGGATTATTAGAATTATTAGCATTGCCATAATTGTATACGCTAAATTTCATTGGTTTTTTTTTTTTTTTAAAGATTTTTTTTATTAACATTTATTAATTAACCATATGTGACAAATTGGTTGGTTATTAAAGCTCATTACTTACCAAATGTCAATTGTACCCTAAATAGGCCTTTGTATTCATGCTTCTTTAGAAAGGGTATGTTTTGCTAAATATTGTAGTACTACATATTTTTATCAAAACGTTAGTTTATTAAAGGTAGTGAATGGTTGCATGATTTTTTTAATTTTATTTTCTATTTTAGTACACATTTGGGAAAGGAAAATTAGAACTGGTCGAGCTGCCACTCTTTTTGGGCTCATCATTATCTTATGTTAGACATCACATTTTTATATCTCAATATTCCTTCATTTTAGTTATTGAGATATTAAAATTAAAATGGATTTTTATTAATTTAATCATTTTAAATTAATAGTTATAAAATTAATAGGCTTCAATTAAGTGATAGCTAATTGATAGGTTTCAATCAAATAAAATTCATAAACTTAAATCAATTTAAATATTTCTTATTTTGTTATGTATTAAATATTTCTTATATGTGATGTATTAAATAAATAATTGTGCTGATGTATTAAATATTTTTAAGACGTTATTAGGCTTGAAAATAATTCTAATGACCTGATGTATAATTTAGTAACAAGAGTATATGTCTATGTTCATAATAGCAACCTAAAATTTTAAGAAATAAGCTAGTAGTTTAGTTCAATTTTTTAAAATAAATATTAATCTTTCCACATGTAGAATTTGGAAATATATTTTAAGCTGATTTTTTTTTAATCTCTTGATTACTAGTTTGTACATGATATTACTAGAGCACTTCACTCTATTCGTCTATTTTTTGCTTTGTTTTTTTTCCATAGAGTATTATTGTTTTTAATTTCTTTTAATGGAAAAAAATAAATTTAAACTTATAAAGACTAATTTTGAAATTTATGGGAAGTATATAATTTGGAAATATGGATCAAATTAACTTAAAAAAAAAAAAATTCAATAATATTTGGGAATAATGAATTTTGAACTTGTTAGGCTTAAAAACTTGGGTACTTGTTGGTAAGTATCCAAAAGTGCTTACTCAACTACATTGTGAGGCTTAAAAACAGCCACATGACTCCTTCAAACAAAAATTGAAAAGAGAAAAATTAAAAAAGAAAAGAAAAAAGCAACATGACAATTTTTATACCTCATATGACTTGGTAAGCATCTTTGGGTACTTACCAATAAGTACCCAAGTTTTGCTCCAAATGAAATGGGCAAAGTTCATAGGAATTAACCCATTCTATATTTCCTTTCAGGTGGGAGGTTTGGAATATTTTTTTCTTCATTTTTGTACTAAAAAATTTATTATTATTAAAAACCCTTAAAAAACACAATGAAGAAAGATAACGAAACTACATAAGATTTTTTTTTTTTTTTTTTTTAAATAAAAATAAATTAAGAGTAAAAAAAGAGAGTAGAAAGTCAAAGTGAGATCTAAAAAATAAAGAAAAAAAACAAAGGTCAAAGTGAGAAACATTGGAAAACCGTTGTTCAAGGAAACGCGGTAATTCAGGGAGGCGCCAAATTGGTGGGCCACACCGACCGAACTAAACCGATTTAATTGTCAATCCTTTCACATTTTGAATTTTATTTAGCCTACTTACTTTATCCTTTTATCCATCATGTATTGTTCCCATTATTTTAAAAAATAAAATAAATAATGTATTGTCCCATTCATCTTGATCTACCTCATATAATAATAGCTTTGTTAAATGATGTTAAATAAAGAATATGGTTGAAGTGTATTTTGATTCATCGAATGAGTCAGTGATGCAGTTTGGTTATCTTGTTTGATGTTAATTTATTTCAATTTTACGGTAGTTTCAACTCGAAAATCGATATTTGGATAAAATTAACTTCTCCCAATTTGTATTAAAAAAAGTGTATCTTGATTTGTGGTAGGTAGCAAATTCTAGTTTAGTTATTTTAATTTTGACAACTTTTTAAAATATTTCATACATTGTATAACATTTCAACTTTTATTGTCTTCAATGCGTTTTACTTGACTGAAGTCATCAGTTTGTAAGTTATAATATCATAAGTGAGTAGAATGTTCTTGATTTTTGTTACATTTGAATGAGTTTTTGACTATATTTAAATTTTTTCTAAAAATTTTGATATTCAAATAATTTCTTTTTTATTATTCACAAAAAAATCTATTTAATTTTTTCTATATACATAAGTATATTTTTTAAAAACCTTGTTTATTTTTAGAACTTGATTAAATTTCTAATGCTTAAGTTGTTTTGTTAAAAATAAGGTAAAATACCATTTTGGTCCCTGAACTATCATGTAAATTCTATTTTGGTCCCTGAACTTTCAAAAGTTCAATTTTAGTCCTCAAACTATCATTTTTGTTCCATTTTGGTCCCTCAACTTTCAAAAGTTCAATATTGGTCCTTCAACTTTTTAAAAAGTTTAAAAGTAGTTCTTAGGTTAGAAAAACAACTTAACCCTAATTAAAATAGATGATGTGGCAAAATAATAATAATAATAGAATAAATTTATTATCATCTTCTTCACTCTTCTCTCTCTTACCTCTCTCTTAAGACTCGTGCATTTCAATTAAAAAAAAAAGAAGCATAAACCTTAAAATTTGGTTACCTCTCATCTCAACTCAATCCATTCTAAATACTTGCAACAAGATATTCCCTAACAAATCCATCTCTAGTAAAAAAGATGAGAATTATATTTAGAACTTATTTGTTTAAAAGCATTAGATAAAATTAGAAAAGATGGTGGACTAATATTAAAATGGTGTAGTTATTTCATTTTTACAAAAGGCAACATAAAAATCAACCATCCATAAAATAAATTAAAAAAGAAAAAAACCTGATTCTATACCTTACTGCCACAAACCACAGAAATGCGAAGAAAATCGTGTGTAATTTTCATTATTTAGAAACATCAAACATACACGAAATCAAAGAGAAACCCAAAAATCTCTCCATCGAAGGTTTCAAAAAATGTAAGCATGTCTTTCTCATCATTTCTTTAATAAACCTCTCTATTAAAAGTTTCCAAAAATCTCTCCACATAAATGAGTATTCAAATTTGAAGGATTATACTCTGTTTAAAAAAAAAAAAAATTGAAATGCATAGATGTTAAGAGAGAGGTGAGAGAGAAGGGTGAAGAAGATGATAATAAATTTATTTTATTATTATTATTTTGCCACCTCGTCTATTTTAACTAGGGTTACGTTGTTTTTCTAACCTGATGACTACTTTTAAACTTTTTTAGAAATTTAAAGGACCAAAACTGAACTTTTGAAAGTTGAGGGACCAAAGCAGAACAAAAATGATAGTTTGAGGACTAAAATTGAACTTTTGAAAGTTCAGAGACCAAAATGAAATTTACATAATAATTCGGAGACCAAAATAATATTTTATCCTTAAACATAATAATAATAATAATTATTATTATAAGTATACATTTTTTATTGAATAATTAAAATGAATAATATTTCAATGATATAATGTATTAAATAGTAACTAATTGGTTATATATTTAGATTTTGTTGATTTCAAAACCATATTTTTAATCAAATAGTCAAATGTTTAGAAATGAGGTACATGAGTATCATAATTTATTGCATTGAACGTAAAGTAAATAACATGATCAACATATCAATGATTTGACATGTTAATCATTTCGTACTCCATTATACCATGTTTGAAGGATTCATCAAATCATTTTAAATAATTCTTTTTAAAAAATCATATTAAATAATTATTAAAAACATGGAAAACATTTCTAGAACGATCAAATTCGGCCACCAGCCAATATTATTCTCGTATGGACGTCGTATCAAGTTTCATCTTTAGCAAATGGAATTACTCCATATACTTTTAGACTTGTCTTTATGATTTATAATTGACATAAATCAGTTAAAATTAAGAGATAAAATACTTGAATAGCATTTCATATAATTGTGAAAAAAAAAGGTGCTAATTCACTTGTCTATACAAAAGATAATACTAATAAATTGTGTGATAACAAAAAATCGAGAACAATGACAAGTGTCAATGTATTGCTCAATAGTGATAAGTCTAAAGAATCAGTCATTAACTTTCAAGGAAATGTGGATTTGATGAATTCATTGTATGTGTTTGAGAAATTTCGGCCAATAAGAAATTGTCACGTCATATATAAATTAATGACAAAATTTAATTCACTTTTGGGCCAATTAAAAATAATTCGGATTCAAATTAAACCAAGCCCAAATGTCATTTAGACTCAATATAGCCAAGCCTAAAGGCTAATGAGACCAAAGTTCAATGGTCTAGCCCAAAAGGCCCAAGAAGCCCACGAGGCCAAGAAACCTCTATAAATAGAGAGTTTTCCCTCATTTGCAAGGAGACAGAAATCAAGGCATGCAGCCTGAAGATTCAAAGATTCATGGAGAATTCAGAGTATCCTACATTTCAAATCCAGAAGCCTTCAAGATCCGTGAACGAGTCAAAGAATTCAAAAACAAGTTTCAGAATTATAACACTCAACGACAAAGGCTCCAACAAACCGATCATCTCTTCGTTTACAGGTTGAAGATTCAATCACTTACGTTTGAGAACAAGCTCGCAAGCCCTCAGATCAACATATTAAAATTCCACATCCTGAGAGAAAGAATAAGAGGATAACCATTAGAGATTGTAACACGCACATACTCAAATCAATAAAATTCAAAATTCATTTACACGTGTCTTGCTCTTAAATTTTGCAGCGAAATCTCGTGTGAACAGTATGATTCTTCAGTCAAGAAAGATAATAGTTCAATCAGTATAAATATATAAGCGGTCACAAGATCAAGTTTTCTGGTTGTTGAACTAAAAAAAAAAGTTTATGATTTTTCTTTCTAATTTGCCTCCACTACATTTCTAAGTAGTTTCTTCTTATCTTCACTATTTATCTCTGCTATTTTATACTCAACAGAGATGAAAAAGAAAAATGTACACAAAAAGGGAAAAAAGAAAAGAAAAAAAGAACAGGCTGTGAGTAAAAGTAACAAGTGATCCCATCACATGGAATGAGTCATTCAAAAGCAATGCTTTTTGTTTCCCAATATACAATGAGAGTTGGGGAGAATCTCAAAAGTTTATTCTTTTATATACTTTGGGATATGTTTGTAATGAGATTCACTATTCTCTCATTTCACTTGTGCTTTTTGGTTGATTAATTAATTCAATGTTTTGTTGATTTTTTTTGTCAATTTAATTATTCCAAGTTTGTTCATGTTGGTTTTTTCTTTTTTTAGGTTTGAGGAATGAAACTTGTATCATCTTGGTTTGAAGTTAGAACAAATTTATTGTTTATATTCTCTTTTTATCCCATATTTATTGGAGTGTAATTTACTAGAACTAGTTAAAGTAAGCTTGGCTCGATGATAATGACATATATTATGTGTTAGAAAATTATAAAACATTTCATTCTTAATTAAGAAAGAAATCTTCTTTTCCCCATGAATATAGTCTATCAAGAAAATCATGATTTCCTATCGATATGTTATAAAAATGTTTTATAAGATGATGAGTTTCATTTCTCTTAAATTTATGTTTTTTTAAGTTTAATTTGATATATAGTTAAACTTACATTTAATTAATTAAGGCACCGATAACTATTTGATTTTTTGTTTTGGTTTTTAAAATTTAAACTTATTTGTACTCAAACTTCCTACAATGTATTCCATCTTTCCTACAATGTATCCATCTTTTCTTAAGAAAGTATGTGAATGCTAACCAAATTTCAAAAACAAAAACAAATTTTTGAAAGTTATTTTTTTTGTTTTCAAATTTTGATTTGATTTTTTAAAAAATAGGGAAGATGCAGACATCCAAGTAAGAAAAAACATATGATAATATAATTATTGTAGCTTAAATTTCAAAAACAAAAAACTATAAACAATATGATTATCAAATGGAGCCTAAGTTTCATATTTGTTCTCTCGACTTATAAATATGAACATTTGTCTATCACAAATCTATGTAAAAGTGAAAGAAAGAAGAATTAAAATTGAAATCTCAAAAAAAAAAAAAAAAAAAAAATCAAAATAGTTGAAAAGACATTTAAGCTTATTGGCAAAATAAAAAAAAATAAAAAATTCAAATAGTTATGAAATGAGATCTAAATCTTTCTTATATTAAACTTTATTTGCTATTATGATTGGATAAGGTGATAAGATATAGGGTTTTTTTTTTTTTAATGATTTTCGAATGTGAACTTTTTCATTTGAAATTACTGTTCATAACGGTTTAATTTCAGAAGAAAGAATAGAAAAACAGCATTTCCATTAAAATAAATTGTAAAAAACAACTCAAGAAATAATTATCATGTACTTTTACTCTAACAAGTAAAAAGTTATTTTTAAGAATATTCTCTGAACAACCCTTTAGCATTGTTTTTCACAAATCACAAACTCCAAATTTACTTTCAAATTATTAATATAATACATGGCTTCATAAAATTATTTTGTAAACTGGCATACCCTTTTAAGCCTGATCACCTACTTAAAAATTAATCTTTTTAACGATTTCGTCGATGTCCAAATATTATAAAGTCAGCTAAGTTATCTCGTAAAAATAGTCAAAATACGTGTAACCCGATAAAAAAAAAAAAGAAACTTTGCATCTTAAAGTCATACTCATATCATATAAACTTTATAGAAACTTTTGGACAAAAAACCATCACTTTCTTTTTACTCTATTGTCCAAGGCTCTTTATAAGAGAAAGATAGGGGTAAAATGGGATTTCTCTTCATTCCTTTGAAGTTTTGAAGTTGCAAATATAACAGCTGTTATGAGGGAGATGCCCCAGTTACAATTTACTTTTACATCAATATAGCACAACAAATAACAACTATTTCACTAAAACCTAACCCATGAAATGACACAAGAGGAAGACAACTAATAGACTGAAATCCAAAAGTTAAAATGGGTGAGAAAAAGAGGCATTAAAGTGGGTGTTTTTACTTCTTTTCTCCTCATCATAACCATAGCTTTGGATACTTTTCTTTATTCACAAGCCAATTTGGTATCAAAGCTGCTCAAGCATATTGCAAAGGCCTGAAAAGCAGAGAGCGGATATCGATAGTCCATCGTGAAGATATCTTTACCGACCTTGCCAAACTGCAGGATGATCTTGTCGTGCTCGGGAGGTCCTGGCTGAGACGGAGTTGGAGCGCCAGCGGCTGGCTGTGTTGCAGCGATCAACTGGAAATTCTTCACTGATGCAACGGTTACTCGCCCACGGAAGTTGAGGCACCAACATTGCAGCTGTTCGTGCCATCTTGGGGGCTTGTTTTTTAGAACTAAAGGTCTCATCTTTCCATCCTCGTCTCCGTCCAATGCTGCCCTCCCGATTTCGGAAAATCTAGCACTACTGAACTCCATGGAATGATCTAGTCTTTTGGATAATGATGCACTTCGAAATGAGTCGTTGAGAGAGTTGAGCGAGTTGAGAGGGAGGAGCTCGGGTTGGCCTGGAACAATACCGCCTGCATCGAGAGCTGCCACTGGTATTGAATGCATTATACAATGCATTCTTCGGGGACCTCGTGTGCCTAAGACATTTAGTTCATAACTTATATGGGCTATGTTGTAACTGCCAGTAGGGACTTTTGGCGAGACCTTTTTCGAGTAAAATCTACGACTAGTTTTCCCGGGAGGAGGGACAGGGGCTGCGGTATATGAAGGTTGAGTATCATAGACAACGAATTTTGTTCCAAGAAAGTTTGACCTGAAAATAAACATGACTGCTGAATCAGGAAAGAAAATTAAAATTTTCACATAAATGATTGGCAGAAAAAATGCTAAATGAAAGATACCATGCAGAACTCAACTCATAATTCAAACCTTGGCCAATATTGAATATCATGGAAATGGAATACTAGTTATCAACCTTAATCTTGTAACTGAAAAGAAAATTATTTAACTACCAAAAGAAGTTGATGCTCTATCACAACACAACTCTCAAAAATGCAGTTTATAAGCTAAATAGGAAATCTCTTCCTTGTATTCCCATTTTGCCCTCTCTGAATTGTATTTCGACAACTAAAATTTGGCAAAATCTTATATACATAATGACATAATGTGATTATTAGAATTCTAGTTGAATTTACCACGAAGACCAAGTTTTACTTCACATGTTCAATCATTCTTATTGTTTACATATGATCGAAATCATTATTTGTGCACATAGAAATGTGAAAACTCTCAGTGCTACAATTTATGCAGGTCGAAAAATAAGCAGACAATGTATTTCGATGTTTGTGTATGTGTAATCTCACCTTAGCTTTCCGATGTAAGTGCTACTTGATCTCGAAACGTTATCCGCATCCATTGAGATAATGTACTCTGTGCTGGTAGTTCTTCGCGTACGCTTAGCAGCAAGAAGAAATTTCCCATTTTCAACCAGCAGAGCTGTAACACAGAACAAGATGTTCAACAATAAAGAATTGGCAGCAGAACAAGAGGCAAAAATCAATTCAAAAGCCTATTAATAGTAAAAAAACATGGTAACTGAACTGATGGAAGGCCTATTTCTTGCTCACCAACAGTTTTGTGTCACTTGCATAAATTTGCAATTGATGGAATGCAAAAAACGAGTGCAACTTCGATGTGGCTAAAATGAGCATGTGAACAGAAGCATGGAATATTGTCCCCATATGGTACAAAATGATATGAAAGTCCAGCTCATTAACTATGTGGATAAGTAACAAATAAGATAGAACGGATATATCCTAGTAATGTTAACCAGCATACAAGCAGATAAGCATATTCCTTACCAGGGCTAAGACACAAGTAGAGGTGGTATGTTAGGTTGGATTTATCCCTCTTAATGAAGCACTGAACCGATGATTCTCGCGGTCCTGGCTATAAAAAGCAAACAGAAACGAAAAATGTGCAATGAGTAAGTGCGTAATTACTGATATTTGACCCTATGAACTTTGCTTCTAGTTCTAGATATGTGATATACAGTATACTAAAAGGAATGTTGAACAACTGGAAAATGTACCTGCTTCAGTGACACTGGGAAGGTAAGCTTCCCACAAATTTCGGGGCCTTTAACGATCTCCATGCACATAGTTCTCCAAGAACGGCATACTGCAGCACAGGCAACGACATACCTTCGTGAAGGCCATGTGCTCTCACTCTCTTCAAGTCTTCGAATGACATCATACAACAGCTCGGGTGGAAGATTAGCCCAGCAGCCATTCTGAACAACAGGAGGCTGATCATGTAGATCACTCAACGACGAAACATTCGACTTTCCTCTATGATGACCACTCAGCTTGACCTCGAAGCCCCGTCTAGACAAGCTCCCAATGCTGTCCCTCACATCGCGAACTATGCTACGGAATGACATTTTACTCAAAACTATTAAATCTTGATGGCTCCCTTCAACAATTTCCTGGTAGCTTATATACCAGTTGTCATGTGCCTATGTCTGCAAATGGATACAAAGAAACTCAGAAAAGTGCCTCAGATTCTTGTAAATGAAGGCAAAAAGATGTGAAAAAATCAAGAAAAGAGCCAAAAGTGAAATGAAAAGAGATAAGTTATAAAATAAAAGCTGCTTTAGGGTGCACCATAAAGTCTAAAGAGGCAAGATTAACAAGCATAACTCAATCAGCCTCTTTATTCTAATCTTAAGCTGAAAACCT
The DNA here is from genome assembly GCA_037833695.1 of Sechiopsis laciniata. NCBI lineage: Eukaryota > Viridiplantae > Streptophyta > Magnoliopsida > Cucurbitales > Cucurbitaceae > Sechiopsis > Sechiopsis laciniata. The sequence goes on along the minus strand of JBBMKA010000021.1, from coordinate 9,943,738 downwards.
AATTGCTCTAAGCATGGGAAAGTAAAACTATTCCACAAATTTCAAAAGAAAAACCTAGCAGAATAACAACCTTTCAATCATAAAAAAAAACTACACAGATCTAACACATAAAAGAAGCATAAAAGAAGCTAAACCTTTCCAACCCAAATGAAAACTCAATCCATCACTATTATGCAGAAATTGCAGTAAAATAACCAACAGAATCAACAATTTTCCTCATCATACACAAAACTTGTTCAAAACTTTACATCTGAAATGACCCACTAAACCAAATGAGCAAACCAAACAAACTGACAAGAATTCAGAACAACACATCTTCCAACAATCAAGAAAACAAAGCAAGCCAGGCTGTTCATTTGCATCATTAAGCTAAAACACAAACCTGTAAGAGTTGATGGAGGCTCGATCCAGCTGCTAAAACTGGATCAAGCACTTAGAACTGAGAACAATCAATGAAAGATCTGCCAATAAAAGAAACGATGAAGAGCAGATAAATTTCAACAACTTTTTTGAACAGAGAAAGATAGAAATTAAGGTAAAATAGACAAAACCCATTATCAAAAAAGCTGAAACCCCAACATTTTGCAAGGAAAATCAGAGAGTTTCAGAATCTGGGAGAATCTGGGAAGAACAAAACTGGGTTTTCAAGAACACACCTGAATCATAAACAACTGGGAAGCAGAACCCCTTTGGCACAATAGAAAAAGGGGAAATCCAAAATGAAAAACTACTCAAGTTTTGAAGGAAATCAAGCTATTAGAAAGAACAATGAAATCCCAGAAATAGAAATTGAAAGAAAGAACGATGAAATTAAAGTTTTGATAAGAACATCAAATTAGACCCTTTATCAAAAAAAAAAAAAAAAAAGTTTCTCTCTCTTTCACTTTCTTAGCGGACGCCAAAGGCTCATTGAATTTAGCTAACAATCAATAACAAAAGAAAAATAGCTACAGTGATTCTATTTCCACTCGGGGTTTTCATTTTCCAAGCAATTTCTAATGCAAATTAATTGAAAAAATGTGTTTTTTTCGTAATCATTTTTTAAAATGTGTGTTTTTTTTTTTTAAATATGGGACTGATAATAAGGATCTCACTATTATTTCCTACTACAAGGATGAAAAATTTTCAAAATAATTATAAGATAGGTGCATTACTAATATTGTTATTAAATAATTTTGTGATAAATATCTCCATCAATTTTTTTAAAATATCATTTTATAGAAACTTAATTAACCACGAATTAAATTTATAATTTAAAAAGATTTTCTTTTTATTACTAAATTATTCATGATGATTTTTTCAGGTTGATTATTGAAAATTGAGTTAAAAATAGGTGGTTTTCAATTAATTAATTCCCACTAGATTCCACGACCAATGGGCCTTTGACTTTTTTCCGTCTGATAAGAGGAGAAAATTAGCTCTTTGGGAGGTTTATATTCGCTGCGGCCGTTTCTATTCTATCACTCTTAAATTTGGTCAATTGTACTTTCCATTACTTGGTTTTTTTTTTCTTTCCTTTCCCATGTGATTATATTCCTTTTCCATTTTCTTTTCATTAAACTAACAAAACAAATTGTATTTCTTTCTTTTTAGTTTTTTTATGTCTCTTTTTAGTTTAGTAATCATAATGTGTTTTTAATAATTTCTTGTCTTACAACATTAGGGTGTGTTTGTTATTTGGACATGAGCAGTGGTTAATCACTCCTCAATAACCATTCGTTTGTTTTTTTGTAGTAAACAACCACTATTAATCTCATTTCAACCACTCTTTAATCCCACTTCAAATTTGTATTTTTTTTTTCAAATTTTATATTAAATCTTATCAAACTTATCTTTTAATTTCGGCTAACATCAATATTAAAATATATATTTCTAAAAATAATTT
>JBBMKA010000021.1:9931331-9941753 GCA_037833695.1 Sechiopsis laciniata | reverse complement strand
AAAAAAAACATCTTGTAGACAAAACTTACTGTTGCATGTTCACATTTTTAACCTTTCCCTTTTAGCTTTGGTTAGTTGAAACTACAAAAAAAAAAAAACATCTTGTAGACAAAACTTACTGTTGCATGTTCACATTTTTAACCTTTCCCTTTTAGCTTTGGTTAGTTTTTACTTTTTTAGAAAAGAACAATTTTTTGACTTTCTATATTTAGATATAATTGTTTAAAATCATTTCCAAAGTTTGGATAACAAAATAAAAACGGATAAAAAATAGAATTAAAAAATCAAATTAATTTTTATCCAACAAGTCTTTAAACTATTAAATTAGGACAGATTATAATCTATTTCATCTTTAAAAACATAGGATCAATACTGATAAATGGTTTTAAAAAAAAGTGGGATGGAATCTTCAAGTACAAAAAACCCATATTGATGAAAAACGAAAAGATGAACAAATTAGGTCTTAAATACCTTTTTGTAGAGGTTGTTTTGTTGGATGATACCAATTTTCATTTCAAGATCATAGTAATCTTTCATTGTTTGTTCCACTGCTTTTCTCAACACCTTGTTCTCTTCTTTCATACGATCCATCTCCATCTGCAACTCTGAAATCTATACGCCTCATACACGATAAGATAATCGCTCAATTCATTCTAATCCATCTATCTATAGCTTAGCTTACAAAATTGATATCAACCCGAGCATAACTCAATTTGCTATAAAAAGCGATCATAGAAAGTTCAAATTAGATAACCAATGTTGATAATCATTTAATTTTTTAGTTTTAAAAATTAATAATATACATACTATACTAATTCAAACTTATGATTTGAGTGATTTCTCTATTTACCTTTTACCTATGTTTTTATAAATCAAGTTATTGTTTTCAAACACTTTGTTATTGTTTTTAAAATTTGGTTAAGAACTCAAATATTGCTTCATGAAAGTCATTGTCGAAAATTTAATTTTTCAAAAATAAAAAAACCAAATAGTTATCAAATATGTCCTATAATTCTGTTTCTATGATAGTAAATGAATATATGATCGACGATCAATACGATCGTCTTGTTCATGAATTCAATCATGAAAGAGACAGAAAAAAAAAGGGGGTTTGAAATGTTACCTCTCCTGCATCAATGTTGTTGTGTGGCAAAAACACTTGCAAACCAGATTTGGCAAGATCAATTTCAGCTTCATCAACTCCCATTTGTTGTTGTTTTTGTTCAATTTTTTGATGATTTTTTTGTTTCCAATCTTGTTTGTGATGATCTATTTTGAGTGATAGATCAATCTCCATATCTTTTTCTCTTCGTTGAAATTGAAGAAGACAAAGTTTTGTCTCTCTTCTCTGTTTTGTTTGGTTATTAATACAAATTTTGAGGCACCAAAGTCAATTCTCTCGTCTCTCAATGAAAAAAGCATTATTACACACACAAAGGCTGCATCTCGGCTTTGACTTTAATGGGTCCCCTTTATAATTAATTAACCCTAATTCACCTTTGCTTTAACATTTTTTTAAAAAAAAAAAAAAAAAAATCATCATTATATCAAATTTATTAACGAAAAAAAAAAGTTTGTAATTTGAGTCTCTTCTATTTTCTTATTGCACCAAAAAAAAAAAAAAAAAATCTAAGTATATCATAAAATCCTTACACTTAAACACGACAATATTTTAGTTAGTACAAAATATATAGGAAAATTTGTTGTAGATAACAAATTTTAGTATTTTTATTTTAATTATAGCAACTTTTTAAAAGTATTTATTGCAAAATATTTTAACTTTAACTATTTTCAATTAATTTCACTATATTGTTTTTAACCAATTTAACTTGATTGAAATTATCAATTTCACTTAATTAAAATATATAAGTTTCATTTGATTGAAGTCATCAATTTTGTGACCTTCAATTAACTTAATTGAATCAGTGGGTGGCATATTTGAATTTTTTTTTCTAAAATTTTCACATGAAAAATCCCCAAATATGTATTCTAAGTCACAATGAATAGTTATAAAGAGAGGTATATAATATAATATAATATAATATAATATTTCTTTGAGGTTGGAATTTCAAGTCTTCCTTGTCTAAAGAATAAGAAGAAAAAAAAAAAAAAAAGGAAAAAAGGAAGGAATCAATTAGATATGGAATTTATATTAGAGAAGGAAAACTTGAAACTCCAACCTCAAAGAAAGTAGTACATATATGAGGAAATTGTCTTAAATCATTTATGTGTTGCACTACAAATGTTCAATATGGGAGCACAAGTAAATTTGTATTTTTCACGATCTTCTAACTAATATAGCAATTTATATTCTTTTATGTGAGCTTAACTAATACGTATTAAGGAATCATATAAATTTATGTATTTATTCTTGAACTGTCATTTACGATTTTTATCACGAAAATATTAATTATCGTTGAGATATGATCACTTTAGTTATTTCTATGGTTTTATAAGAGGCAACTACACAATATGGTAGCTACATTTTGGTTTTTAGTTGTTAAAATTGATCAGTTTTTCGGAGGTGAAAACTCGGTTTTATCCCTACAATTATTCATTTATTTGTTCAAAGTATACTTTCAACTGTATGATAATTATGAGAAACTTTGGCAGCCGTATTATCCTAACTTTTAATTAATTAAGCAGCCCCCAACAATTTATTAGGGCTAATTGTAGCCCGTTGAGTTGGGGTTAAACAATTAAACATCTTTTGAAGTTTTTTATTTTTATTTTTATTTTTATTTTTATAATTTCTACCATAATTAAGGATAGGTTATTCATTTTTTGAACATTTTTTGAAGTTCAGTGGCATGAGTGAACATCTTTTGAAGCTTTAATTCAAGAGGATGGTTTGATTTTTATTTGAAAAATATATAGTTGGCTTTAGTTTCTGCAACTTTTTTCTTAAATTAGGGCGAAAAATCAAACCCTCACTTTAAAAGAAAGTCTAAATGCTTTTTCTTTTTTTCTTTTTGAGTAGATGAGAAATGGGAAAGACTCTAACCATAATTTTCATGGTTATTAATACATTAATATATCAATTGAGCTATGCACTTTGACACAAATTTATTCATCAAACTACACTTATAATTATTTCTTTAGAAAAGGAGAATACATTTTCTTACATTCTAAAAAACAAATAGAAAATTATGGGAAAAAGTAATTAAGTATAGTTTAATTGTCATTTAAATGTACGTCCGTGGTGTGAGTCCCCAATTTTCTTGAAAAAAAAAAAAAAAAAAAAAAAAAAAAAAGAAGAAAGAAAGAAGATTCTCCTTATTTGATACAATTTATCTCTTTTATCTCTTCTTAATTCTTTTTTCCCTTTTATTAAATAATAGAACCAATTTGCAAGTACCAACCTCTATGTACACCCAATAACTAAAATATCATGATACAAATTCTTTGATTTCTAATCGTTGTAAAACTAAAAAAAAAAGTTGTTAAGTTTTGTCTTCTTCTTTTGAAGAAAGTTTGAAATAAAAGTAACTATAATTTAATGGCAAATTTTAGTTAAAAATAAAGAAAGGAAAAAAAATGTAAACAATAAGTTCATTGGTTCGCCAATAAGAACAATAGCTTAGAGTTTAACCATTGATTTAAGCAAATTTTGAAATCCCTCCCTCTTTCTAATAAAAAATTTAAAAGCTTTTATAGTTGATATTCTCTTTTTATTTTTATTAAAAGACTCAAATAAAAATTTTATAGTTATCAATACACCAATTTACTAATTGAGTTATGTTCATTTTAGTACTTTTACTTTATTCGATCAATAAACAACCATTAGAACTAAATTACCATATCAAATTAAATTGTGATTGATATGGTACCCCAAATCAAATTCTCTAATCTAACTGCCTCTTTTGTTAATTAATTTGTTGAAAGAGGTTTCGAGATAACCTAGATTGTTTATTGGATGTGGATTAAATTTAATAATTAGCTGTTGCACCACTGTCATTATTTATGGTGTTTGGACTTTCACATTATAAAAAATAAAAAAAATTAATAAAGAGGAAATTAAATAATGTAAAAAAGAATGCAAACTCAACATAATCAACTCCAATTAAATATGAGTGTTTAACGAAATCCCATGAGAAAAAAAAAACCTTGGGATCCGATCTTGAAATGGTCAACTCGAAGACCTCATAACTCTACACCCATGTTTCTCAATAATTTTTTCTTCTAAATATTATATTTTTATTTTTATTTTTATTTTTTTATAGTATTTTAAAATTTTAAAATGATAGTTTAGTCTCTCTATTTAATGAAGAAGGCTGTTTGGTGATGTTTTTGTTTAATAGTTTCTTTTAAATTAAAAAAAAAAAAAAAAAAGATTTACCTTCCTCACTTCTATAAAATAAAAAAAGGTAGAATTTTGGATTTTCTCTGTGAGAGTTAACTTCAATTTTTTTTTCTTTTTTTGAAATACTTCAATTTTTCATCTAATTGCACCTCAAACTTAATTAAGTGTTGCAATAACTTAAATTTTTAAGAGTTGCAATTGCTATCCTATTATAAAAAATATCATTTGAAAGTTGTTTAAAAATGTACTCTTTATATGTATACAATGAATTATAAAACACACAAGGTACTATATTGAAAGATTTTTTTAAAAAAAAAATTGGCATTCGAATTCAATTTCATACAACTTTTTAAGTTTTTGCCAATTTATACCATGACTAATTTGTGCATTGATCAAAATTAATTTTGTGTAAAAATTGATTTTACTTTTATAGTAAGTTAATTTATGGATATTTTTATTTCCTTCTTATTGCTCAAATTAGTGAGTGCTAAATAAGTGGAAATGGGATTAAGAGTATACATTGTAACACTGATTTAAACTTAGGATTCAATTTATGCTACCTAAATAAGTTCATGGATAAAAATCAAAATTTTCATTCAATATACACCTAAAAATGAATGAAAGAAAATTGAAATAGTCTTTCTTTTATTTGTGATTGTCCAAGTCAAATCGCCTGTACCTCGACTAATATCACGGGACATACCGCCTCACCCTATTTTGGATGTCAAAGAAATGCGTAAAACATTAACTTCTAGGTAAATGGCCACCATGGATTGAACACATTTCACGTAACACTCCAAGACCCTCTTTAACCATTAAGTCACTCTATGATGGTTACTAAAATAATCTTTCTAAATTTTTTTTTTTTTTAAATATTTGTGACCATCCGGACTAGCCTACGCACATGCCGACTAATGTCATGTGATATACCTTATAATATTTTAGTGTCAAAAAAATGATAAAATATCAATTTTGAAATAGATTACTATCCTGAATTAAACTTATTACTTCTTTGAAAATATAGTTATAAATTTAGACATTGGTTATCACGAAATATTCTTTTATTTATTATTATTATTTAAAAGAAGTTTTGAAAAGCTATTATGGATAAGTTTATAAGCTACCTTTTAAAATAAAATTTAGAAAAGAAAAAACAATAGTTATACAAAGAAAATCCTTCATTGATTAATTATTAATAAACTCTCTACCACCATTCTCAAAATATACATACATACATATATATACACACACATATACATATACCCTCTACCACCACTCACGTTACCAAGGAAAATAATTATTAAATATACATGACATATGTCATAGTGAAATATGTAGATAATTTCATTTATTTTTTGCTTAGCACAAAAGAATTAAATAATGTCATATGTATGAAGCTATGTACATATGGAAGCATTGATTTCTAGATCTAAGGATATTAAACAATTATGTGAAGTCTATTCCATTATTTTAAGGGTCAAAATGCAATTGGCATTATAGCACAACCTATGACATTGATGAAGACTTTTTTTTTTTAACATGTAGAGTACATGTTCTCAAGTGTTAATACATATTTTGTGTTTCTTCCTAAGAAAAAGAAAAAGGTATGCATAGGTAAACTTTAATTGAATTTTGTTGCTTGATTTATTTTGGTAAAATGTTCTTATTTTAGATTATGAGTAGTTACCGAAAATGTTGATGGTGTGTTGAGTTGATTGATTGGTTATAATTCAATTCAACCTCATAGGGTTCGGTCCTAAAAAATTAGCATTTGACTCTCATTTTATCTTAGAGCATCTATGTAAGATGTTGGGGAAAAATAATTATATTAATCGATTATAAGATATGTGGTTAAAATCCTCCAATCTTCTATTGTACTAAAAAAAAGTAAGATAAAAGTCTAATACTAACTTTTAAAATTAAAATCATGACAATATATTAAATTGGATTACAACTAAGCCATCACACCAAGAACCGTTAGATTATATGACACGGCTTAACTACACTTTCTTTGAATGACATTAAAATTATATATTTAATTTTGGTATTAAATAATTATACTTAATTTCTTTTACTACTTATAATTATGATTTTTCAAAAATAAAATTAGGGGATTTTTTTAGGTATAGTAAAAAAAAACAAAATCTTTGAATTATAACTTTTTAAAAGAAATTCGTGTTTAGAAGAAAATTGAGGTAGATCTAGGATAAGATTAAAGTCATCAGACCGATGATATATATATATCATGGGTCTGATGACTTTAATCAGTGCAACAAGTAACCAATATCAAAAACAATTTTCAATTATTATCACAAATAGTTTTCAATCAAGACACGATGAAAGTCAAAATTGGAATATGAAAAAAAAAAGTTTCAAATTTTACTATGGACGATTTATTTCTAAAAATATACTATAATATAAAATAAACAACTATAAAATTGTCACCTATAGTAAATTTTCAAAAAAAATTATATCTTTAGTTTATGAATTTGAAATATATATATATATATATTAATTTTCATATTGTATAGTCTTATACGACATGACATGTGGATTTGTATTTACTTTAAGTGGTTTGTATCAAGTCTAGTACGTATTTGGTATATGAAAATAGGGTGGGGACAACTATATTAAATGTAAAATTAAAAAAAAAAAAGAAAAGAAAAAAAGAAAAGAAAAAAGATTAATAGTTACAAATAAATTAGCTAGCTTTCATCAAAGTTCAAGTGCTCAAAAGATATTAAAGTATAAAAAAGGGTGAAACATTCAAAGGAATTGGAAATTCTTTTAAATCTTTTAATACTCTCAACTATGTATTTTAATCCAATTTTATAACAAACATTTTTGGTGAGCCAATTTAAAATTTACATAGTTGAGCTATTATTTATTAACATATATTTAAACTTCAGTATCACTTTGTATTTTTCTTCGAAAAAAAAAAGCTCTCGGGTAAATTCACTTTAATTAATTCCAAAAAATATGTATAGTCTAAGCAAACAGGATTTTGGGAGCTATGGGAAAGTGTGACCCAGGGTCGATTCCTAGAATTTTTTTTTTTTTTTTTTAGTACATATTGGTGGAAGGAGACACCAAATAAATAAGAGTCAAATATCAATTCTCGAGATCGAAATTGTGACCATGGTGTTAAATTGGTTTACAATCAAACAATGAAACTATTGCGTTACTAACCCATTCGAGTAGGGACGTACAAAAAAAAAAAGAAAAGGGAAATCTGAATAAGTTGAACTATCCAACCAAATCATGAAGATTGGGCTAAATTATAATTTTTCTTGGGTTGGGTTTGGTTATGAATTTATCATTTTTGTTAGGTTGAGTCGGTTCTCGAGTATGGTTGACCAATTTTTTTCTCGTTCAACCCAACTCAACCCGAACTAAGAATAATATCATATATGTGTGAAAATAATGAATAAGATAGATTATTAATAAATTGGTAAGAAACATGCTTTAATAAAATATATATAATCTAAGTTTAAGTATAATATAATGTTTTTTTTTTTTTTTTAACATATTTATAGACTATGAGTTGATATTTAAAGAGGAATAATAAAATTATCACAACTCAAGAACTCAATCCAATCAAACTTGAAATATACGGATTGGGTTGCAATAATACATATGATTGGACAGGTTGACAAATTGGCCAACCTACACATTTTCGTTGGTCCAAAAAATGCATCTAGCCCTATCCAACCCGTGACCATAATACACGCTCTAGTATTGAGAGGGTAGGTTGTTCTTCAAACCAGCAGACCTATAGAATAAATCTCCCACCAATGTAGTATTGTACGAATACACACTCTGATGCTTAAGTCAGTAATTACTTGAAGTAGTGTCCACAATTCGATTATATATATATATACCTTTTTAGTTGATGGTTGTTGCCTATTTTTAATACTCTTATCATATGACATTTTAGGGAGTATTGTTGCAGAGGCACCGTTGAGGAAAGTTTGACATATTGTCAATCACCTCGATTATTCGATTATTCATTTCATGTATTATGAGTGTCTCTCTTTCTCTACATTTTTTTTGGTACCTTTTTAGAGAGAAGTAGAACTTTAATGAAATTATGTACGATCGTGTAATCAAAAGGTTATAAATATAAATTCTCCTATTTTAATTGTTGTTGAATTTCAAGAAAAAACAATATAACAACTATCTTGATATAAATTCAAAATCTCTCCATGTCCCCCAATAACCAATGAATACAAACTTTGAAATATACTTTTGTGATTTTACATATTTTAGTTGTTCTCACAACTGCATTATGACAGCCTTCTCACATATATTTTTTCAATTCAAATATGTGTTAAAGAAGAGAGTGACAGCATATCCCAATACAAAAAGTTTACTCACTTGCAACTTGCAAAAAAAGAAAAAAAACTTAAAGTTTACATAAAGTCCACAGTTTTCATGGTTTAAAATCAATTGGATAATGTTTTTGAACAAAAAAAGAGAAATAATAAAAGCCATGCAGCTACAAAAAATGGATGCCCTTTTTCAGGAAGAGATATGCCATTGTTATTCACTTTTCAAGGAAGGATTGCTTTTTGAAGTTTCCCTAAAATTCAAATATGTTATTATTCTATATTATTTGAAATTGGTCTTTTCAATCCCTAGATTTTTTGTGCCAACACCAAACTTTTAAAAATTATTTGATATGACTCTAATTTTTTTTTAATGTTTTTTCTTTATAATGGTAACTCTCCATCTTAATTATTTTATGGGGTACAATAATATATATGTTAAGAAGATTATTTGTAGGAAATTAATTTTTAAGTAGGTGACTATAATAAATTAAACTCATAATTTTTTTGTTCTTGACCCTTATAATTAGGAAGGGTGTCTAATGGTTATTTAAATTTTTGGAAAATTTCATTTTTTATCCTTACATTTGGGGCTTAGTTTTAGTTTGGTCTCTATGCTTAAAAAATGAATATTTTTACATTTGACATTTCAATAATGTTCAATTTTAGTCTTTAGCTTTGAAGTTTAGTTTTAATTTGGTCTCTATGTTTCAAAATTGAACACTTTTACTCATAACATTTCAATAATGCTCAATTTTAGTTCTTGTGCGTGTTTTTTTTTATACCAACTTTTTCTAAAATTAAATTCATGTCAAAATTAAATTAATCGTTTCATCAAATTAGTTTAGTCATCATTTTATTTAACATTGTTATCTCAATAATTAAATTTAAGGATAAAATGTTCAATTTTAAAATATAGAGATAAAAAATTAGACCCAATCCTAAAGATTAAAAATATATTTTTTCCATTGATTTTATTCATTTTTCTACTTAATTTTTTTTTTTATTACATCAACGTGGACCTTTTCCATTGCATTTTTATTTATTATTATTATTTTATTTTAGAAAAATGTATGTATTTAGTGGAAAAAAAATTAGTATTTTAAGTTTGGAGTCTAATTTATATTAGTCACATATGTTTCAAAATTGAATAATTTTACTCATGATATTTTAATAAAATTCAATAATACTTAATTTTAATCATTGAAATTAAAAAAAAAATTGTTAGATATATAACGTAAAGTTGACTAAACTAATTTTAAAATCCAATATATTCATAAATTTATTATTTTACTTTTGACATGAATTTAATTATTTTTTTAAATAAATATAAAAATAAACTTAAAAACACAATATGACTAAAAGTTAGTATTATTGAATGTTAAGAGTAAAAATGTTCAATTTTAAAATATGTGGATCAAACTGAAATCAGACACTAAACTTAGGAACCAAAAGTGAACATTATTGAAATATCAATGGTAAAAGTGTTCAATTTTGAAATATAGGGACCAAATTGAAACTAAACCATGAACCTAAAGACTAAAAATGTAATTTTTCCTTAAATATTTTATGTTTTTTTAGAACTTTTTTTAATGTTATGGTTTAAGAAAATGTGTCTATGAAAAAAAAAATCAGTTAACCATCTATAAGAATTTCATTTATCTATTTATTTTTAAGCTTAGAGAGGTATCAAACACAATATTAGAAGTTAAGAAACTTATTAGATATTTTTTTAACCGAAGAGATCAATTATACACAACTCTAAAAATTCAAGGATATTATATATATATA
>JBBMKA010000021.1:9893032-9931231 GCA_037833695.1 Sechiopsis laciniata | reverse complement strand
TCCTATTTTTCATGATTTTTTTATGCATGTATTTAATTTATGTAATGTTATTTTTAAGACAAAAAAAAAAAAAAAAACTAGAAACTAGAAATGATTATCAAACAAGTTTTGTTTCTGTTTTTTATTTTTTTTAAAAACAAGAAATAGAAATAGTTATCAAACACATTCTTGTTTTTGTTCTAAATAGAATTAGGAACAAGAAATAAGAAACAGGAAACGAGAACGTTATCAAACGAGGCTTAAGTCTTATACACTTTGGATAGATTCACTAGACTTGAGTGACATCATATAAATTCTCAATTTAACCAACCAAACAAATTAAGCTCTATTAACCAATTAACTAAATAACCAAAAACTAGTTAATATAAATAACCAAAAACTAGTTAATATGTTTTTGATTACTTAAACCAAATATGTAATAAATCAAATATTTTAATTCGACGTTTTAAGATACGATTAATTAAATATAACAGAAGATTATTTATTTAACACAATACTAATTGAAATTAATCTATGTTAAATTTGAAACCAAAATATAACCACTAATATATTGTCATTATTGCAATCAACATATGGCAAGTCATAACAAAAAGCTAAAGAACATAGTTTGGGTTCAATAAACCTTTTAATGTAGAGGCTCAAAGCCATTATTTATGGTAAATAGATTTAGTAATCCATAAAGTTTGCTAACCTACTAATTTAAAAGAGATAGCATTAAGAAAGACTTAGACCCAACTAAAGTGAAGGGTCATTATTTAGAGATAGTTAGATTTAGCACCACACAATGCATGGAGTACTTATTTGACAGCTCCATATGAAGAGAAACTCAGGCTCCCACAAGAGTGAATATCCCCTCAAATATAGGACTAGTATCACTTCCAGTTGTCACATTTGATAAACATCCATTCCAATTGTCTGATTTGCTAAGACCCGAATCGTATAATAAGTTTGAGATGTAATCCCAATGGTCATGCGAAGTATAATGCCCCTCTTCACGTATCTCTGTATAAGCCTGCCAAAACACAAATAATAAATGGATTATCAAAAAATAAAAGCGTAAACTTTATGCTTACCTAACTATCTAATGTTAAAACAGTGAAAGAAAAAAAAAAGAGCAAAAACAAAAAGAGAAAACCATTTAATGTTTAAATTTGTAAACAGCATGTAAATGTGACATCGCAAAATAGATAGTACATGTTACTACTTTTATGTTTTTTTTAAATTTTAATTGATTACTACCTTTATGCTAATGCTTATCCAAACATGTCTTTTGACTTGTTTTTCTTAAATAAGTAACAATCCAGCAACAGAGAAAAGAATGGTTATCAAGTAGGCTTATAGTTATAAAATGTAATAATTTTACAAACAAAAAATCAAATATATTTTTTTTATATTATAACTTATTATTTAAAATATTGGAGTTCATTTAAAATAGAAATTAAGAAGAAAAAATTATGGACCAAAATAGCAAAAAATACTAAATATGTAAAGATCAAAATGAGTTAAAAAAATATATATATATAGGAAATTTTGCATGTATAATAAAAAAAGGCAAAGTATTTCCATTTATAGCACAAAATCAAAACTAATTTATTTGTAGCAGGAAATCCAAATTGAGTTTTATCACTGACAGAATTCAATCTATCACTGGTTGAGTTCTATCACTAATTGAATTCTATCACTAGTAGGTTCATTATATCAATGATTGAGTTCTATCAGTGATAGAAAACCATGTGTTATAGATGAATTATTTTAAAAATTTTGCTGCAAATATAATACAAGAGATAGAATGTGCTGCTGAGGATAAATTCCCTAGAATATATATAATAGAACTAAAATTTTCTAACCGTATTATCGGAAGAACTTCGATTCCATGGATTAGACCAAGCTGCCATCCAATCACATTGCTCATCTCCATTGTTTAGACCACGATATACAACAGCAGCAGAAGAGCCAGTGGCAGCTCCTGAGGTTTTGACATGAAGAAAAGCACCCCATTGACCATTTGCAATCTCATTTGGGTAAGGAGCCTGTCCAATATGACCATGCCAACTGTGTTCGCAAATATATTTTATAGTATCACCAGTGGCATTATAAATTAAGCAAAGGGTAGAGACTCCAGTTCCCCATTGTTTTTTTAAATTTTCAACATATTCTCGAGCATTTTTATCTTTATCTTGTGCATTCTTCATATAAAGTGCCACATGCGCTCTATCTTGACGTTTTATTGTCTTCCCTTCATATTCGTGCATGGCTTCCAAAGTTTCGTTTGTGATTGGATTGCCAAATACATTGTATGCCATCTTCAAATCTCTATCAAATAGATAACCCTCAGGAAATTAAGCTTGTTAACAATAATTAAGAATGGTAGAGTGAAAATTTCACTTGGAAACTTTTCTTATGGAAAAAAAAAGAACAAAAGTTTTTTGCACCCAAAATAATATAGTATAAACTTTATTAACAATTTTGAACCAGAGAAACATATAACAAAAAGAGTGAGAAAAATAAACTAAGAGAGAGAGCGAGAAATTAACAAATAGAAAAAGAAAGAGAAGTTTTTGAATCTTACTCTAGAGACTTTATTCCAGTTTTTGTTGTAGATAAATTTTTGCTGTGCGCTTTTCCTTAAAACTTTGATCGTATTTATAATGTTCAAGAAATGTTTAAAAAATAAGACGAGAAAAGGTAGATAAGGATAATAATTAATTAAAACAACGTGGATGGCAAGGTTGCAATATAGTAATTCTGATTGAAACTAAAAAACAATTTAAAATGATTATTGTCAGTCTATACACTATGGCATTGTAGAGGGAGATGTTAACAGAGATATAAATACATATTGAGAGAGGAAGGCCACAAATTTATCTAGAAGGTTGAACTGGACACACTAGCAACCCTTTTAATAATGTTATCTTTATTAGACAGTATGAAATCTCATATATTTTAATCCTGGCATAACAATTATTGCCTAAATTGACCTTCATATTAATTTTCTTTTATTCAAACTCCTAATTTTTTATGTTATCTTTATTAGATAGTATAAAATGTTATCTCAAATAAAATTAATTAGTTAAAATTGATTAGTAATAAGAAAAGTAATACATTTATCTTATAAATATTATAGAATATCGAAAAATCTTTAACATGTCTCTTATGGTAGTACTATTCTTTTTTAATCTTGTATATTTATTTTCTGCGTTATCTTTTCCTATTTTTATGCTATGATATTGAAAACAAAGATTCAAACCTCATATCTCTTTCCAATATCTTTATGTCGTGTAAAAACATTTTCTTTTTCATACAGTCTTCAAATATTAAATTTTTATTTGAATTCTACCAATATGAATAGCATTAATGTAAAAAGTCTTCCTTCCTAATCCTCACATCCTTCGATTTTTTATTTTTTATTTTTATTTTTGAGGATATAATATTTGGAGTGGAGTATTCGAACCTATGGCTTCAAGGTCATTAGGTGTACATTGATACCATTTGAGCTATTGCTTGTGTTACATTTGGAGTGGAGGATTCGAACCTTTGACCTCAAGATCTCATAAATTATAGAAATAATGGTTAAACTTTCCACTTTCCATTAACTTCACACAAATATATAGAGTACAATAAAAGATCAAATCCAAGAAAGCTACTATTCAAATCTACTACTAACCCAATCTAGAGAATATCTAATAATATTTAAATGCCAAATATACTAACAATAATATATTTCCAAACACTCCCCCTCAAGTTGGAGCAAATTATAAATGCCCAACTTGTCGAGTAAAAATCTAAATGGTTGTTTTCCAAGCGCCTTTGTTAAAATATCAACCAACTGGTGTCCGGTGTGAACATTACTTAGTAGCAAGATTTCCAGATAACAACACATTACGAACAAAGTGATAATCTACCTCATATGCTTAGTACGATCATGAAATACAGGATTCTTTGCAATATGAAGAGCAGATTGACTATCAAAAAATAATTTCATATGCTGGGGATGCAAAATACTGTAGTGAAACTAGTAATGATTTCAACCATTTTAACTCACAAGTAGCAAAAGTCATTGCACGTTACTCAGCTTCAGCAGACGAACAAGACACAGTTGCTTGTTTCTTAGTTTTTCATGATATAGGAGAAGAACCAAGAAAAACCACATATCCAGACAGTGAATGACGAGTCAATGGACAAGCTGCCCAATCACTATCACAAAAAGCAGTCAAACTCATATTACTCTTAGACAGTAACAAAATACCTTGACCTAAAGCACCCTTCAAATAACGTAGTACTCGTATGGCCACATCCCAATGTTGAACCTGTGGAACACTAAAAAAATTGTGCAATAGTATGCACTAAATAGCTCAGTTAAGACGAGTCACAGATAAATAAACAAGGCGTCCAACTAAACGAAGATATTAGTTTGGGTGCGCATACGACTCCCCCTCGACACGAGCTAGTTTATGATTTTGCTCCACAGGTGTGTCAATAGGCTTACAACCTAACATGCCAGTTCAGTCAAAATATCCAAAGTGTATTTACGTTGACAAAGAAATATACCTTCCTCACTTCGAGCTACTTCAATGCCTAAAAAATACTTCAAAACTCCCAAGTATTTCTTATGGAAACATGAACTCAAATAATCTTTAAATCTCAAAACTGCATTATGTGATGAACCCGCTATAATTAAGTCATCAACATACACAAAGACATGAAGAGATACACTACCCCGAACATAACTAAACAACGAATAGTTAGCATAAGACTACGTAAAACCATAAACTTTTAAAGCATAAGATAACTTAGCAAACCACTGTCGAGGTGCCTGCTTCAAACCATACAAAGACTTACACAGCCTACAAACCTTTCATGGGGTAGAAGCACTATACCTTGGAGGAAGCCGCATATACACTTCCTCTTCCAAATCACCATGAAGCAAAGCATTATGAACATCCAACTGATGTAATGCCCAATTTAAGCTTGTAGCAACAACAAGCAAAAGATGAACAATCCCCATTTTGGCCACAGGGGAAAAAGTTTCATTATAATTAATACCTTCAACCTGACGATTTCCAAAAGCAACTAAACGCCTCTTAAGACGTTCGACATCACCTCATGATGTATATTTGATCTTATACACCCAACCTCTGCCAATCGCTTTCTTACCTGGAGGCAAGTCCTCTAAAGTCCATGTGCCATTGCGTTTAAGAGCATCAATCTTAACCTGCATTGCCTTACACGATCCCGGATTGTTTACAGCTTCCTCAAAAGATGTTGGCTCTTTGCCTTTTGAAATTGCTGTTAGCAGCATCTATGGTTCGTAGAAATTTTTTTGTAATCGACATAACATGCTATATTAAATGGTTTACCTGAGGAGCTAGATTGAGAAGAGGGTGCAGTGAGTGCAGAATAGTCTATGTGTTGTTTTGCAGCTGTATTTGTAACATAATCATGAAGCTTCGTTGAAAGAAATTTTGTACTATGCCCACGACCTAGTACCTCAACATCATTAGATTGAGCTGCATCACCAGAGCCCATACAAATATATCCAGTATCCTCGTTGTTATTTACAATAGGATCCATAACAGGTATCTCTTCGGTCAAACCATCACTAACATATTCATCATCATTATCATCCCATAATGGGGGTTGAGCGAAATATATTTCCCATTGCAATCTCTTATGATCAAGAAGAAACTCAATAAAGGGAAATTAATCCTAAAAAAATATATTGAATGTATGTTGCAAACACGGAAGCTACATATGTTGTCGATCTCACCGTCGAACTGAATGTACCGCAAATAAGATGCTGGATTTATTGCACCTCACGAATCGCGTAGATTTCGCGAATCGTCAAACTGTCGTCGATCACGCCGCCAAGCAGAATATACCGCTACTAGGATGCATTTTTGCACCTCACGAATCGCGTGGATTTCATGAATCGTCAAACTGTCGTTGATCAGGCCGTCAAACAGAATATACCACTACTAGGATGCATTATTGTATCACATGAATTGCGCGGATTTCACGAATCATCAATTGTCGTTGATCACGTCACCGAAAATCTCTCTCTTTTTTTTTTTTTTTTTTTTTTTGCATCCCTAATTTAAGGTGGCTCTGATACCATGATAAATTAAAGAAATAATGGCTAAACGTTCCACTTTCCATTAACTTCACACAAATATATAGCAGTAAAAGATCAAATATGAGAAAATCTACTATTCAAATCTACTACTAACTCCATCTAGAGAATATCTAATAATGTTTAAATGCCAAATATACTAACAATATTATATTTCCTAACAAGGTCGCTAGGTGCACATTCGATTTCTAGTAATTGAAATGAAATGATCTGTTACATATAATCTATAAAAGATTAATATTTTATTTATTTTTTTAACTAAAAGGATTAATATTTTAAGATCCATATCTTTTATTGTTTAATTGCTCATAGTTTTAAGATGTTTAGAAAAATGAAAATATTGATATTTTTTTATGTGTGTGTCTTTTTTATTTTTAAAATAAAGAGAAGCAAGGAAAAAAAAAAAATTTTGTTCCAAAAGCATATTCACGAGATGGTAAGAAATTACAAAAAATAAAATAATTTAAACTTTAAAATAGAAAATAAAAGTAAAGAGAAGAAGAACTAACACTCAGAATCATAGTTATTTGACAAGAGCGTCTATGTTTACTTGAGGTAACCATATTATTGTACCATTTTGCTTTCTTTGAAGCATGTAGATCTCAAATACAAATCACATTTTTCACACTCTCTCAATCTCTACTTTTTTATATGAAAAGTAGTTTGATGCTCTAAGAGTTTTAGAGTCTTATTTATACATGAGAAAAGTAGATGTTACAAATCTCCTTAATAACTTCTTGGTATTGCTAACTCCTTCATATTGATAACTCTTTGACAAATCCTTTAAGAACTTTAGTAAATTGTTGAAGTCGTTGAAGCTATCAAAACAATTAATCTCTTTAATATAACCCCTTGGTATTTGTAGGAGTTCAACTTGTTGCTCTTTTAATTGTTGATCGTTTTGAGTTGAATGTTTCATTGAATTTGTTTCAACAATTGCTACAAATCTCCACATTTGAAGGAAATTCAATATGTGTTACCTCTATGTTCTCAAAGCAACTAATCATCGAGATAGTCTACTATTCTGGGTAGACTTAGGCAATGCTAAAACTTATTTCATGTTAGTGCCTTAGTTAGAAAATTAGCTGTATTCTCTTCTGTGCTTACTTTTAAGTCTTGAACAATCCTCTTTTCAACTATATCCCTTACAAAATGAAACTTGACATATGACCGTGTGCGATTTAAGTTCGGTTATTTATAAAATTCTATTGTTGATTTTAGACTTGAGATGCTATTGCTACCACTAAGTATTAAATCGTAAGTAATACGCAAGTATACGCAGTCGAATCGCGGCAAGTGATGAGTATTATTTATATTGTTCTCAACAGGGATTGATGTCTAGACTTAGTTTTACTAATTTATGAAATGTGCACGAAATATAAAAGAGAATGAATTGGTGATTGTTTTGGCTTTTCAAGACTTTATTTGCCTAGTAAATGATTAACGGTAAAATGCAGATGCAGAAGATGTTAATCATGCGATGATGGTACGTTTGATTTCATGCTTCCCTAATCTAACGAGAGCTTCCGCGCTCTTTGATTTATTGACAAAACTCAGCTTCCACTGCAGTTTTTCATACTTGACGCTGGGCGATGAATGCGATAGTAGTATTATTCCTAACCCCTTAAATTATGTGAGAGGCCCTACAATCAAACCTATTGTAGCCTACTGGATCACCCTACAGTTTCCTTTTCCGAGTTCGCTGAAGGTTAGCATACTTGGGTAGCTAATCAACGCATACTTAAAAGATGCAGCAGTGTAATCCTAACATGCATTCTACATACGAATCTTACCGATGCTACTAAATTAAGTTAACATAGAAATGAGCAATAATAGATAATACCAATTTATAAATGCCATTATAAAGTGTTCACTACAATTCTACACACTACTCTTAATTTACACAAATAAAACTAAAGAATTGGTGCAACTATTGAGATGTGCAGATTCCTTGTCATCAAATCCTAGATGCACCACCAGTTGCATTCTGCACAGTCAACTTCTCATGTGCTGAACTACAACTCTTGACTTTTCTATACTAGTATACGAAGCTATTTTAATATTCTTGACATTTGACTTTTCTAGACTAGTATACCAAGCTGTTTTAATATTCTTCTTTATGTGTTTCCATTTGTGAGGGTGTGTTTGTAAGGGAGTGATTCATTTAATTGAGTGTTGAGTGTTAAACACGAGTGACTAAATCTTCACGAGTGAACGTGTGAGGGAGTGCTTGTGAGGTCCTTTTTATTTTTTTTCTTTGTTACTTTACTCTATTTCGCAGTATGGCACATAATGAAGATCAACCTTACATTACTGATGCTCGGATGAGAGAAGCGTAGTAAGGAACCATGGAAAGAATGATTCAAGGAAGAGAGGAGTTGACAGAACGTATACGAAGATTAGAAGATCAAAACCAAGCTCGGGAGAGAAGTCCACCACCTCTAGAGGATAATCATAAAGATGATTATGAGGAAGATAATTTTGATCATCTAGAGGATGATCAAGTCACAATACTTGGGGGACAACGAAGGGGAGAAAGACGTCCTGGTCGTGGTTTTCTAAGAGGGCGAGGTCGTGGAAGACAACATCATTTCCAACGAAGAGCTCCTTATGAGAATGGTATTGATCTAAATGTTGGAACCATAAAATTAAAGCTACCAAAATTCTATGGTAAAACTAATCCGGAGGAGTATCTTGAATGAGAGATAACCGTGGAGTCCGTGTTCAATTGCCATAATTTAAATGATGAAAAAAAGGTAATGTTATGTGTTGATCAATTTAAACAATATGCTCAAACATGGTGGGATAAATTGATGTAAAGTGGGAGAAGAAATATTGAAGCACCAACTAACTCATGGTACGAGTTCACAGAGTCAATGAGGAGGCATTTTTTCCAAAACATTTCCAACGAGACATGGCGCAAAAGCTTCAAGCATTGAAACAAGAGAGCAAATCTTTGGAGGATTATTACAAGGAGATGGAAACATTGATGGATCGACTTGATTTCTATGAGAACATGGAGAATCTAATGGCGCGATTTCTTAATGGGCTAAACACGGAGATTGCGAATGAGTTGATTTACAACCTTACTCTGATATTGAGGAGCTGTTGCACATTGCAATTAAGATTGAGAGGCAAATCCAACAAACATCTAAATGGTATTCTTCTAAACCCTTTTCCAACTCTAGTTCTACATAGAAAAATATAGTAAAAGTGTCGATTATAAGCCTAGAAATGTAGAGGTGTCTGAAAAACCTACAAAAAAAATTGAGAAATGGGAGAGTTCTAATAAAGGAAAAGAAAAATTAGATGAATCTAAAAGTCGAAATAGGGATTTGAAGTGCTAAAAATGTCAAGGGGTTTGGTCATTACAGTAGAGATTGTCCTAATAGAAGAATTATGACCATTAGAGAGGGAGAAATTGTAACAGAAGACAAAGATAATGATGAGAGTGTGAAAGAAGAAATAGATGAGATTGAAGAGTTTAGTGAGGAGGACCCCTCTCTTATGTTTTTAGTTACTCGACGAGCTTTAAACACCCAAATTAAAGAGTGTAACGACCAAAGGGAGAACTTATTTCAAACTAGGTGTCTTTTTCAATCTGTACCTTGTATCCATGGATGCTAGAGATATATTGTTATGGAGGCCTTGACAATTCGACCGTCAAGTTGTGTATGATGGGTATGTAAATCGTTACTCGTTTACTCATAATGGTAGAAAAACTACTCTTCTTCCATTGTCTCCAAAAGATGTATTTCTTTATCAATGTAAACTTGCAAAGAAAAGGCAAGAGGTTGATACAAAAGCAGAAAGTGAAAATGAAAATAATGGAAAAGAATTGAGAGAAAAAAAGAGTTTGAGAAAAAAGCAAGAGAGTAGAATCAACCTAGAGAAAGAAATGAGAGAAAAGCCAAATCAGTGAGTTTGTTTGTTAGATCAAGTGAGGCTAGGATTGTTTTGCTCTCTAACCAGACCATTTTTGTACTTATGCGCAAGGGGTCTTGTTCCATTGCTAATGAGCTTAACCCTTCTTTGCCTATTGTTTTTGTTGTACTTTTACAAGAATTAAAAGATTTATTTTCTGAAAAGAGGCCTAATGGTTTGCCACCACTTAGAGGGATTGAGCATAAGATTGACTTTATTCCAGGAGCATCCATTCCTAACCGTCCAGCCTATAGGACTAATCCAAAGGAAGCTGAAGTGATACAAAAGCAAGTGAGTGACCTTCTTGCTAAAGGGTATGTACGTGAAAGTTTGAGTCCACGTTCTGTTCCCGTTATTCTTGTACCTAAGAAAGATGGTTCTTAGCGTATGTGTGTTGATTGTAGGGCTATAAATAAGATAACTATTGAGTATAGGCATCTAACCCCTAGATTAGATGATATGCTTTTGCATGGTTGTCAATTGTTTACTAAGATTGATTTAAAATTGGGTTATCATCAAATTCGCATGCATATTGGGGATGAATGGAAACTGCTTTTAAAACTAAGTATGGTCTTTATGAATGGTTAGTTATGCCTTTTAGATTGACTAATGCACCTAGTACATTCATGAGGTTAATGAATCACGTCTTGCGAGAATACTTAGGTAAGTTTGTAGTTGTCTATTTTGATGACATTCTTATATATTCTAAATCCTTAGATGAGCATGTTAAGCATGTACGTTCTGTTTTAACTACTTTGAGACAAGAATGCTTGTATGTAAATTTAAAGACATGTAGCTTTTGTAAGGAAAAAGTTAATTTTCTTGGATTTGTAGTTTCATCTAATGGTGTTGAGGTTAATGAGGAAAATGTAAAGGCTTTAAGAGATTGGCCTACACCTACTAGTGTAAGTGAGGTAAGAAGTTTACATGGTTTTGCAGGTTTCTATCGTAGGTTCATTAATGATTTTAGTACAATCGCTTCACCATGAAATGAACTTGTTAAGAAAAATGTTTCTTTTGTATGAGGATCGGACCAAGAACTTACTTTTATCACTTTGAAAGAAAAATTAAGTTCGGCTCCATTGCTTGCATTACCTAATTTTGAATTAATTTTTGAAATTGAATGTTTTGCTTGTGGAGTAGGGATAGGTGCTGTTCTAATGCAAAATCAAAGACCTTTTATGTTCTTTAGTGAGAAGTTGAATGGTGCATCTTTGAGGTATTCAACTTATGACAAAGAGCTTTATGCTTTGGTACGTGCATTACAAACCTGGCAACATTACCTTTGGCCTTAGGAGTTCGTTATTCATTTGGACCATGAGAGTTTAAAGCACTTGAGAGGGTAGAATAAACTCAACTGACGACATGCTAAATGGTTGGAATTTATTGAAACATTCCATTATGTTATCAATTACAAGGTAAGGAGAATATTATTGCAGATGCTTTATTCCGAAGGTATGCTTTACTCAATGCTTTGAATTCTAAGTTGTTAGGTTTTGAACATATAAAAAATTTATACCATCATGATGTGTTATTTGCTCTTTTTGTTGAATCTTGTGAAAAATGACTTGTTGTTGATGATTACATGTTATTTGATGGATTTTTGTTTCGAAAAGGCAAACTTTGCATTCCCTCTTGTTCCATACGTGAGTTACTTGTAAAGGAAGCTCATGGAGAAGGTTTAATGGTACACTTTGGAGTTTCAAAAACTTATGTTATGCTTGTTGAACATTTTTATTGGCCTAAAATGAGACTTAATGTTAATAAAGTGTGTGCTCGTTGCATAGCATGTAAACAAGCAAAGTCTAGGCTTCATCCACATGGTTTGTATTCTCCATTACCTATTCCTAATGGTCCTTGGATTGATATATCTATGGATTTTTTTTTTTTAGGTTTACCTAGGACTAGGAAAGGAAGAGATATCATCTTTGTTGTGGTTGATAGATTTAGTAAAATGGCGCATTTTATTCCTTGTCAAAAAACTGATGATGCAAAATATATCGCTAATTTGTTCTTCAGGGAAGTTGTGAGATTTCATGGCATTCCTCAAAGCATAGTTAGTGATTGTGATGTTAAATTTTTAAGCCACTTTTGGCGTGTTTTATGGGGTAAATTAGGAACTAAGCTAGTGTATTCAACTACTTGTCATCCTCAAAGGGATGGTCAAACCGAGGTTGTTAATCGAACCGTGACTACTATGTTTAGAGCTATTATTGATAAGAATCTTAAGACTTAGGAAGATTGTTTGCCATTCATAGAATTTGTATATAATTGAGTTGTTCACAGTACTACTAAATGCACTCCTTTTGAAATCGTTTATGGCTTTAATCCAACACCTCTTGGTTTATTACCAATGCCTCCTAAAGAGTTTACGAGTTTTGATGCCAATGCAAAGGTAGAGTTTATTCACAAGATGCACAAGAAAGTAAAGGAGCACATTGAGAAGCGAAATTCCATTGTTACTTCTAGAATTAATAAGGGACGCAAGCTCTTAGTCTTCAAACCGGGAGATTGGGTTTGGGTGCATTTTCGAAAGGAAAGATTTCTTAATCAACGAAAATCAAAGCTTTTGCCATGAGGAAATGGACCTTTCCATGTTCTTGAGCGCATAAACGATAATGCTTATAAAATTGATTTACCGGGTGAGTATGGTGTTAGTGCATCATTTAATGTTGCTGATTTGAGTCCTTTTGATGTAGGTGATGTCTATGATTCAAGGACGAATCCTTCTAAAGAAGGGGGGAATGATGTGAACCAAGGAACATCTATTGTCATGCCTCAAGGTCCAATTACTAAATCAAAAGCCAAGAAGCTACAATAAGCTTTAATCACTCAAATTCAAGCTATGATGAGCTCGATGAAGGAAGTCTTAGAAGATGTTGGAATATTTTCCTACATTTGCTTTAAAGTCAAGGTTTGAAGATGAAGTTGCATTAAATGAACTTAAGTGCATCAAAAGCTTCATTTAATGTAGGCCAAGCATCAAATAATGAGACTATGCATCAAGCTACTTCAAATAAAGTTTATTTACTTAAGAGTGGTTACAAATAGCAAGGAGAATGAATGTCATCATTCAAATTCAGATTTATTCTCATTAGTTGTGTAATTTTCAATTTTGAGTCATTTATTGGGTATTTTTAGGTGGGGATTTTACATGAATAACAAAAAAAAAAAAAAAAAAAATGTCATCCATAGCACTTTTTTTTTAAATATTTCATATATAGCAGAAAAATGGGGCGCCCCTTGTAAAATGACCAAAAAGCTCTTCTATCAGTTTTCAGGTGATAGCCTTCTATCAGTTTCAGGCGATAGTTTTCTATCAGTTTCAGACGATAGCCTTCTATCAGTTTTAGGCGACAGTCTTCTATCAGTTTCAGGCGACAATCTTCTATCAGCTTTAGGCGATAGTGTTCTATTAGTTTCAGGCGATAGCTTTCTATCAGTTTCAGGTGATAGTTTTCTATCAATTTCAGGCGATAGCCTTCTATCAGTCTCAGGTGATAGACTTCTATTAGTTTTAACTGATAGCATTCAATCAATTTTCAATTGATAGCTTTCAATCAATTTTCTAAACTAATTCATTTGGAACATATAAAAGAAACGGTGGGTTTAAAAAGACCAAAAATGTCACTTCAATCAATTTGTTAATGATTGACTCTATCAGTTTTCTAGTGATTGACTCGATCAGTTTGTTAGTGATTAACTCTACAGCTTTCTAGAGATTGAATCTATCAGTTTTGGAGAAATTAAGCGTCCTTAGAGTTGACGGATCAAGGTTCAATTAGTTTTCAGTTCAATTAATTTTCACTTAAAAAAATGATTAACTTCTATCACGAAAAAAATTGATTGACTTCTATCACCTACAAAAATGATTGACTTCTATGACTAAAACAGCTTATTACTTCTACCACTTACAGAAAAAATTGTCTTCTATCACTTAAAAAACTGATTGATTTCTATCACTAACAAAACTGACTTCTATCACTTATGGAAATGATTGACTTCTATTACTTACAAAATTGATTGACTTCTATTACTTACAAAATTGATTGACTTCTATCATTAAAAAAAACTTACTTTTATCACTTACAAAAATAATTGACTTTTATCACTTAAAAAATTGATTGACTTCTATCACTTACAAAAATGATCGACTTCTATCACTTAAAAAGCTTATTAACTTCTATCATAAAAAAATACTACCCAAACTTGCCCTTTTATTTATAGCAACACAACAATCCATATTCCTTCGCCTCGTTTTTTTTCGTTTGGTTCTTTGACTTAGGTTTCTTCCTCCAGCTTTCTAGTTCTCTTCTTCTTCAGCTTTATTGTTCTTTATTCAATCAATATAACCTATCAATTTTAATAGCATTCAATCGATATAACATATTGATTCAATCAATAATAAAATGATTGAAACGAGAGATAGTCTTCAAATGATAGTCTACAATCAATTTTAATAGTCCATTAATTCAATCAATTTTATACCTGCATAACGAATTTACCTTATTCTTCTTATTCATTTACAAACCTGCTCGAAACAAATCGATTTTCATCACTTACAAAAATGACTGACTTCTATTACTTAAAAAGCTGATTGACTTCTATTACTAAAAAAACTGACTTCCATCACGTATATAAAAATGATTGACTTCTATCACTTAAAAGACTTATTGACTTCTATCCATTGAACTAATAGAATTAAATCTATACATTTTTTTAGATATTTTTTATCATTACAACTTTCAAAAGTATTAATCTATACATTTTGAGATATTTTTTTATCACATGCCATTGTTAAACCATTAGATAAAAAAGAACCTTCTTAATTGAAAAGCCAAATTTATAACAAGTTAAACAAAAAATTATAATCTTTTTAAAAGACAAGTAATTGACTTTTATGGTTGAAAGTAGAGTTTGCTCAAATTTGATCTTTCAGTGAGTACAAAGTTATTATTTAAAAAGAAAAAGAAAGAAAAAAAAAACTGAGCACAAACCGTAAAGTAAATTTGACTTCCATAACTTTTAGAAAGAAAAAAAAATTTAAAAAAAAAAATTAGAAAAATGAGATTTATATCAAAGAGCCGACTTTCCTGTTCTTTTTTTATTTTCCCGACAATATCATAAACATCAGCTGATGGATGTGGAGAACGACGAAGAGTGAAAAAGGATAAAATAGGAAAATAAAAAAAGTCCACCCAAATCGGCTATGAATGAAATATTTTGAAAAAATTGTTATAATTAAAATAGACATACAAAAATCTGCTATCTAAAGTAATTTCTCTTTTTAGGTTGCTTTTGTTAGTGGGTCAAAATGACATTGATGGTTGGGAGGTTACACATTTTAAGAGGCTTTATTTGCTGGATTTAGGTTATACTTTGAAGGCTATAAAAAGCCATCTTGGATGTAAACCAAAATACAATTTGTTTTTTAATGAAATAACATATTTTGCTTCTTAAGCCAAGAGCTTGTTTTTTCTTTGCAATTCTTGTGATTAGATTGCATGCTAGGATCATTCAAGTAGTATTGATCAAATTACTTGTGGAATGATTTGAATCAAGAGTTTAGAAACAAGTTTTCTTTACTCTTGATCTTAATCATCAAGGTAATTTCGTTCCAAAACCTCTCCTTGGGTTGATTCCATATCGATTTTGGGGTTTTCGGGTTTGAGTTCTAAAGGTCTTGTTCTTGAACAAAGTTGTTAGATTCAATTCCCAAGGGTTTCATAAAAACTTTCTTTGCATGGGTTCTCTGAGAAGAAAAAGTTCTCATTTTCTTTTATCTCTTATAATTTCCATCCCTAGGATTACTTTGGCAGGACCAGGATCTTTCATTTCAAACTCTGAGCTCAATTCTCTTTTAATTCCTTTAAACTCTTCTATGCTTTGATCAACTAGAAGCATATCATCAACATAGAGTAAGAGATACACAAATTTGCGTTCTCTTAATTTTTTTCAAGTAAACACAAGCGTCATATGAGCTTCTAGTAAAATTTATTTTAGCCATGAAATCATCAAATTTCTTATGCCAGCACTTTGGAGATTGTTTTAGGCCATATAAAGACCTATTCAATTTGCAAAATAAATGTTCATTCTTATTCAATTTACAAACTAAATGTTCATTCTTTTTATACATGAAACCTTCAGGTTGTTCCATGTAAATGTCTTCTTCTAGACTTCCATGTAGAAAGGTAGTAGTTACGTCCATTTGCTCCAGCTCTAAGTTTTCAATAGCAACAATAGATAGTAGATGTCTTATGGAAGTGTGTTTAACTATAGAAGAGAAGATTTCTATGTAGTCAATACCTTCCTTTTGCTTGAACCCTTTTGCCATAAGTATGGCTTTGAACTTAAACTCTTTTTCATCAATATGCTTCTTCTTAAATATCCACTTGTAGGGAATTGCTTTTTTCTCTTTAGGAAGATTCATAAGACTCCAAGTTTAGTTCTTATGAAAAGAGTTGATCTCACTTTCCATAGCCTTCACCCATTTAGCTTTGTGTGTACTTTTCATAGCTTCTTCAAAATTTTGAGGCTCTTCATCTAGGAAGTCAGTGGATGTTGTAGTTATGCAATCAGCATGCCCATACCTTGCTGGTGGTCTTATTTGTCTTCTCTGTCTATCACTTGTAAGTACATATTCCGATATATCTCCTTCTTGATCATGTTGATCAAGTTCTTGTACCTCATTCACTGTTTCTTCTATAATAGTAGGTGTAGGAACTTCATCTGTGTGTAATTTTTCTCTACCTCTTTGTAGCTCCACATGAAAACTAGTGGTCGTTTCATCTTCTAAGTTAGTCATAAGCTGTCATTCTTTTTCATAATCCTTATAGAGATCTTCCTCTCTAAAAACGACATCTCTACTTAACAGACTCTTATTAGCCTTGAAGTTCCACAATTTATAGCCCTTTGTACCTTCAGGATATCCTAGGAACATGCATTTTAATACCCTAGATTCTAGCTTGCCTTGCTTGGTGTCATAGGTTGTACAACTAAAAGGCTTTAAGTAAGATAGATCTAGAGGAACTCCAGTCCATTTCTCTTGAGGTCTTTTCATTTCAATTGATACATGTGGGATTCAATTGAGTGTAAAGGTAGTTGCAGTTAATGCTTCAGTCCAAAACACCTCAGATAGTTTGGCTTTTGATAACATGCACCTAACCCTATCCATTAGGGTTCTGTTCATCCTTTCAGCAACTCTATTTTTCTGTAGTGCGTAAGTAGTAGTCTTGTGCCTTGCAATTCCAAGCTCAACACATAAGGTAGCAAAGTTATTACCTGTGAATTTTAGACCATTATCAATCCTTAGGTATTTAACCTTCTTTTCAGTTTGCTTTTCAACTTTAATCACTTATTCTTTAAAGTTATCAAAAGCCTGATCTTTAGATTTCAACATATAAGTCCATAATTTTCTAGAGTAATCATCAATAAGGGATAGAAAACGAGTTCTTGCTAGCCCCCAAAGGTCAGCATGTGTATAGTTAAGAATGACCTTTGAAGTATGCGACCCCTTTGTAAATTTTAGCCTTTTTGACTTGCCAAAAATACAATGTTCACAAAAATTTAGCCTATTTGTTCCTCTGTTTTCTATTAGGCCTTGCTTCACCAATTCATTTATGCCATTCTCACTAATATGTGAGAGTCTTCTATGCCGCAACTCAAGAATTCCACTTTTAAAAGCTTGAGACACTAATGCATACTTAGGAAAAGAAACACCTTTCAAGATGTAAAGTTCATTCACTTTTCTAACTTTCAAAATTATTCTGCCTTCTTTTTCAATTTTCAAAAAACCATTCTCACCAAGGAATGAGCATCCTTGGTCATCCAACATACCCAAAAGAGATCAAGTTTCTTTTTAGACCTAGAACATGCCTTACTTCATCTAGGAGAATCTTTTTATTGTCAGGGAGTCTTAATAATACAGAGCCTTTTTCCTACTATCTTGCATTCATGCCCATCACCCATGTAAACTGAGTCTTCCTCACATGATTTGTATTCTACAAACCAATCTTTTATTGAGGTCATATGGTATGTACAACCTGAGTCTAAAACCCATTCTTTTGCACCTTCGTTTCATACATGGTCTTATTTGATGTGGCTGCAAGCACCTCACTATACTCATGTGGAACCTCCCCTAATAGACACTTCTTCTTTATCATATTCCTTAGACTTGTTATAGTCTCTTTTAGAGTTGGAGCCTTTTTTGTAATATAAATATCTTCTAGGATTATAACCTCTTATTTGATAGTTGTCTCTTCTTTGATAGGGATGCGAATAACCCTTTTGAGAGTTCCGAGAGTGATCACCATGACTGGCTTTTTCTTCACTTTCATTCTTTGGACAATTGTTTTGAAAATGTCCTATTCCATGACATTTAAAACATTTAAGAGGGTCTTTGTTATTATGGTACCTCTTACCGTTATTGTATTTTGGTGGCTATTTATTGAAGGTTCTCCCTTTAGTAAAAAGTGTTTCTACATTGCTAGAAGGCTTGCCCTCTGTTTTCAATTCTAGTTTTTTGCACTTTAAAGCATTTATCACTGAATCAACTGTGATACTATCTCTCCCATACTTTAGGGCTGACTTTACTTCTTTATAAGCATCATGTATGGAGTTAATCAAAATTGCAACTTCACTTTCAGCCTTTAATTTTTCATCTGATTGATTAAAGCTCGCTATCAATTTTTTGAACTAGTCAAGGTTCTCATCTAGAACTTTGCAGGGTTCATTTTGAAGGAGAAAATTTTCTCCCTTAGATAAATCTTGTTAGGCAAATCCTTCTTGTCATAAAGAGTGTGAAGCTTATTCCATGTGCCATATACATGGATTTTTCATCCATCACTTGTCGAAAAACTTTATCTGCTAGATTAAACATGATGGTAGTTGAAGCTGTTTCTTCCATGTCTTGTCTTTATTCTTTAGTAATTGTTGCAAGAAGTGTATCACGAGCTTCTAAGGCTTTATGAGCTTTCTGAGAGACCAGAATAATTTTGAATTTCTTTGCCCATAGGGTGAAATCCTCTTTTCCACTAAATTTCTCAATTTCATACTTAGTGGTTGCTGCCATTTTGAGTTTAAAAACTCAATTATGATATACTTGAATAAAAATTGCTTATTCTGAAATTTTCTACCGCTTCTTTGAATCAAGAATTCGAAATTCTCAATTTCTTGACTCTCCTTCTTAAATTTTTTCTTCACAAGATCTAAATTTTTAGATCTGGCTCTGATACCCGTTTATAAACTTTAAATAGAAAATAAAAGTAAAGAGAAGAAGTACTAACACTCGAAATTCTAGTGGTTCGACGAGAATGTCTGCGTCCACTTGAGATAGTCATATTATTGCACCCTTTTGCTTTCTTCAAAGCATGTAGATCTCAAATACAAAGTACATTTTTTGCACTCTCGCAATCTCTACTTTTTTATAAGAAAAGTAGGTGTTACAAATCTCTTCAATAACTTCTTGGTATTGCTATCTTTTTCATATTGATAACTCTTTGACAAATCCTTTAAGAACTTTAGTAAATTGTTGAAGCTGTTGAAGCCATCAAAACAATTAATCTCTTTAATATAACCCCTTAGTATTTGTAGGAGTTCAACTTGTTGCTCTTTTAATTGTTGATCGTTTTTAGTTGAATGTTTCATTGAATTGGTTTCAACAACCGGTTACAAATATAAAATACAAAAGAGCTTCATTTATTAGTTTTTTTTTTTTTTTTTTGAAGACTATGTATTAGTATTATTTCTGTTTTGAGCAAACAGTTTATTAAGAATAATAAAGGTTTCTCCTTACTAAAAATTTTACTAATTAACCAGGTCAGAAGGCAAGTTACGTGAAAAATAGTATTTGGTAAAATTTTTACTTATTAAGAAAAAGGTGACGAAAATTTCACACAACTTATTCTCGAGGGATTTTGTTAAAGAGGTGACGAAAATTGATTAAGAATGGTTGCCTTAGGGCTAGGCCACATATCAATATATTTCAACTTATGATTATTTTTAACAAAGTTCTGAAGTTTAGAATTTAAGTTGTTAAAGAAAAAAAAAAGCAAAGTTTAAGTAAAAAAAGCAGACATTTACAATGGTGTAATAGCATATTAGTAAGCTTGTAGGACTCAATTAATTAGATTTCCTAACCATATTCCAATTTTATTTTTATTTTATATGTGCACTGATTTCAGGTTTCAAGAGCAATTTGAAGCCTTAAGACCTCGTTGGATAATCATTTGATTTTTTATTTTTTATTTTTAAAATTTAAGCTTATTCTTATTCAAATTTTCTACGATGTGTTCCACCTTTCCTATAATACATGTATCTTTCCTTAAAAAAGTATGTGAATGCTAACAACTTTTAAAAACAAAAACAACATTTTGGAAACTAATTATTTTTGTTTCTAAATTTTGGTATGGTTTCTATAAATATAGGTAAGATGCAGATATTCAAGTAAGAAAAAACATATGATAAAGTAGTTGTTGTAGACTTAAATTTAAAAAACAAAAAATAAAAAACTAAGACCCGTTTGATAACCATTTTATTTTTAGTTTTTAGTTTTTAAAATTTAAGCCTACAACTACTAACTTACTATATGTTTTTTCTTACTTTGATATCTACATCTTACCTATATTTCTAGAAACCAACTCAAAATTTGAAAGAAAAAAAAAAATATAGCTTTCAAAAGTTCGTTTTTATTTTTGAAATTTTGTTAGTATTCACCTATTTTCTTGAAGAAAAATTGATACATTGTATGAAAGATGGTTTATGGAAGGAAATTTGAGTAAAAATATGTTTAAATTTCAAAAAAAAAAAAACAAAAAACCAAATAAATATCAAACGGGATCTAAATAATTATTAAACCGGACCTAAATATTTCACATTTATCCTTTCAATTTCTTCCACTTCTCGGATCTCGGCTCCTATGCTTTCAAAAGCAAATTCAAAAATTGGCAGCAAAAGCTTGGAGAGACCCGAATTCCGCTTCTCATTCCAAAAAGATAGAATTGGAATATTAAAAAAATAAACAAAAATCAGCAATAGCTGAAATATTTTTTTTTTAAAATTATGATTAAAAAACACACAAAAAAAATGCTATCATGAGTAAATTTCCTTTAATTAATTATTTTTTATCTTCTTTTTATTATTATTTTTTTTAGTACAAGTTTGGAAATGAGGATTACAAATACCGATTCTATGAATCAAACTCGTGACTGTAGAATGAAAATAGATTAATACCAAACCAGATAATCAATCGCGCCACCGACCCATTCGGTATCTTCTTTTTATTTGTTCATGTCAATCAAATTAGTAAATTGTAAACCATGCCACTCGCGTTCTTTTAATTAATTAAGTGACATCGCAAACAAACACGTTGATATAAATGTGAGTTCTAAGATTCATCTTTACTATTATAATAAATTATAATTTTCAAAATTTAAATTAACATGAGTGGTGGCTTGTTGACTTGATTATTTGATTTGATTGTAATCACTTCAAGTACATAGTCACCCATATAAATTCAAAACAAAACAAAAAAACACCAATATAAATTCAAAAAAAAAACAAAAAAAAAATTATACCAAAATATTTATGGTTAAAACTTCAAGCCTATAATATCTCAATTAAAAATATATGTCAATTAGCAGTGAATTAAGCACAAGATTATTCAGCAAATAAAAGTAATAATTCAACTGCATCAATATATACATATAAACTAAAAGTTTATGGGTTCGATTCCTATGGACAGTTGCTCAAAACACAACCGATGATAGAAACAATTATTGATGAATTAAATTCACTTTCCTCGTTATATTTTCTCTGCTTCATAGTCTTTTCTTATTTTATATTCTATCTTGTCTATTTATTTTCTATGTTATCTTCTCCATTTCATCTCTTTCAATGGACTTTCTATAATATGAAAAGGTTTTATTTTTCCCACTGTCTTCAAATATTTTAGTTTTGTTTGTGTTAACTCCATGTGAATAGCATTAATGTCTAAAAAAAAGCATTAATGTCACAGTCTTCTTTCGTCACATGCGTTTCCTCGAACTGCATGCATCAATATCAATATAATAAGGTTCCTAGTATTTGACAAAAAATGGGTTATGACACGATGATTTATAGTGAATTCATAGTTTAAGTTTCATAGCCTTACCGTTTAATTGACTATAATTTTATGGTGTAGTATCAAATTCCAGATCTATACTTTAAATCCAAGATCAATACCAAAAGCAATAGGGATGAATCTAAGAATAAATTAAAAAAGGAACAAGGAGAAAAAAATGCACACCGATATAAAGTGGTTCGGACTTCTCTACTCCATTGTCAAAATGTGAGATGATCAATCTTGATCATCCTTACTCATAATTGTCATTGATCAATTCAAGAGTTTTCAAATGGTGGCTAGGGTTTTCCCTCTCAAAAAGTAGAAGAAGAACCCAACGAGCTTTATATACTAGCTCAATTTAAACACACTCAAATGGTTAGTTAACCTAACCTCACAATTAACCCAAGTTCCACTAAACTCACCTATGGGTTAAGTACATAAGGATGCGTAATTTACAACTAACAAAATACCCTCTTGAAGTACATATCATAAAATGGCATCAGAATATCAAAATTGATTTCGAAATCATCGGAAGCTATAGACACACTTGGATCAGAACATGCTAAAAAAGAATAATCATAATATCAGAATTCTAGACTCACCTGGATCAGAAGTTGCCCAAACAAAGCAACACAAATTAGAATGCCAAACAAACTTGGCTTAGAATTCACCCATGCAGAGTAAATCACATAAGTACTCAAACCTTTCAGAAGACAAGGATTTCGTCAGAATATCAGCAGGATTGTGAACTGTGTTCACCTTCAACAATGTCAACCGGTTTCAACAACAGCGCCTCAAACAAAATGAAATCTAACATCAATATGCTTAGTCGATTATGAAAAGCAAGATTTCTAGACAATGCCAGAACACTCTGGCTATCACAATATAAATCTGTGAGACAATCAAAATCAAGCATTTTAGATATCAAACCTTTGAGCCCTAGAGACTCTTTCACTACATCAGCTAAAACAATATATTCAACCTCGGTTGAGGACAAAGCAACAATTGACTGCAAGCTAGATTTCCAACTTATAACATTGCCAAACAACATGAAAATATATCCTGTAAGAGATCTCCTCCTAACAGCATCAGTAGCATAATCAGAATCAACATAACCAGTCAGAATGAATTCTTCAAAACTATCAGGTCTCGTATACAAAAGACCATTTGCAATGGTGTCTTTAATATACCTTAATATCCACTTACTGCTTACCAGTGAACCTTACCAGGATTGCTCATGTACCTGCTAACCACACTCATCGAGTGTCCTAAATCAGATCTACAAGATATCATAGTATACATAATACTTCCAACCAAGTTAGAATAAGGAACCCCTTTTCATATCCTAAATTTCATCATCAGAAGATGGTGAATGTTTAGATGATAATTTGAAATGTTGAGCAAAAGGAGTTTCACTAACCTACAAATTTCCATGTGAAAGTGATTTAGAATACCAGCCAGATACTCAGGTTGACTGTCTGCTCACCTTCATACCCAAAATCTTCTTAGCAGCACCCAAATCTTTCATCTCAAATTTGTTATTCAACATATCATTTACCCTCTCAATCTCGACAACACTGCTCGATGCAATCAGAATATCATCCATATATAATAGAAGAAGGATGAAGCAACTTACACTGACAATCTTTCTGTAAACACAAAAGTCAAAAGAATTCTTAGCAAAACCATTTTCAGATATAAAAGAGTTAAAAAAAACTTATGCCACTGCCTCGAAGACTGCTTAAGGCCATAGAATGACCTTTTCAAATGACAAACCGTATCAGACTGACCATCTACTTCATATCCAGTAGGTTGTTTTATAAAGATATTTTCATCCAAGGTTCCATACAAGAACGTTGTAGTTACATCCATTTGCTCTAACTCAAGATTGAATTGAACAGCCATTGCCAATAAGGCTCTTATAGAAGAATGTCTAACAATTGGAGAAAAAACTTCAGTGTAGTCAATCACTTCTTCTTTTGTGTAACCTTTAGCAACTAATCTAGCTTTAAACCAAGGTTGAGCAAATCCCTTAATTCCTGGTTTCACCTTAAACAACCATCTACAGTCAATAATCTTACAATTTTCAGGTATTTCCACCAAAGTTCAAGTTTGATTCTTCTTCAGAGAAGCCATTTCTTGGTCCATCGCCTCAATCCATTCAACAGAATGATTGGAATTCAAAGCTTGATTATAAGTATTCGGTTTAGAAATGTTTTCATCTTCATAACAGTACAAAACAAAACTTGTAAACCGAGCTTCATCATATCTCGATGGGGGTTTAATTACCCTCTTCGGCCTATCCCTGGTAAGTTTATAGGATTGAATATCAGGATTAACAACTAGGGCAATTTGCTAAACATTACCCTCTGATCCAACTCAGGAGCAATGATACCTCTCAAATAAAGCATATTTTAGGCTACAATAGTTTGCATTATTCTTAGGATTAAGGGAAATAAATGAGCGTTAGCAGGAAATTACAAATATAAAATATGGAAATCAGCATGCAGTCATAAAGTATCATCATAAGCACAGTTCACAGTTTGCGTATGAATATTATACAACTTTGTGCTAAAAAGGTTACTTATTGTAGGGAGTGCTGAACAGTTATGCTGGAGGGACAAAGCAATACAAATGGCAACACACACAGAAGTCTCACGCATTTTCAAGGCCGTCGCGTTCGAAGAATCACACCAACAAGGAAATAACAGAGAATCAATCAAGCAATTAAATTGGTGTCAATCAAATAAATTCCAAAGGAATCAAGAGATCCTGCATTAATGAGGATTTTCCAGCTCACCTACGCTTGTCGTCCAATTAAATCAACTCTATAAATTGTAAGAAGGAAGCCGAGGTTAGGTGAGCTGGTCGGATGACCAGAAGCCAATCTATGCTAGAAGCAACTGGTGGTGTTCGTAGAAGCCAATGACAAGGGGACTGACTGCACTAATTCCATTTTTATTTTTTTTCTTAGGAGTAGTTGTAGCTTTGAACATTTAGTAGTCGTTATAAAATCGTCTGATTTAAACTTTTTGCTTGTGTTTATTGCTATGCTGCGTTATAGGAGTCTTGAATGAATAGTCTTAAGTAGAAGCATGTTAGGAGCGTAGGTTAGAGAGTTTTACACTACTGCATTTACTATTTTATACATATGCCTCGATTAGCTACCCACGTATATAACTTGTGTTGAGTTCAAAAGAAGGAATCGCATGATGACCCAGTATGCTACAATAGGTTGAAGGCAAGTCTTTGTATCATTTAGGGAGTTAGGAATAACCTCACTATTGCTCGCGTTGCCCTGAGTTAAGTACGGAGTTCGCAGCGGAAACTGATTCTACCGTAAATCATTAAATGTGAAAGTACTTTTTGGTAGAGGGAGGTAAGAAACTCAATAACTAGTTCCGAGCTCTTAATATTTTCTACAAGTGTCTATTTGTCACTACTCATTGGATTCATATTTATTACTGTTAGCATCTGCATCATTTTATTATTAGCATCAAGAATAAAAACAAACAACCATCTTCAACCCATGCATTTACTTTTCTGCACAACTCTCGCCTGATCAATATTAATTCTAGACATCAGTTTTTGTGAGATCGATAAAATTATAAACTTATTACTTACTGCATTCCGACCGCATATCCTTGCGCGTAAGCGATTTCGAGGCATACTTAGCGATAAGTTTAACTCTGAATTAATTACTGTACGAATATATTAGCACCCTACACCCAAAATTTTCCAGTCAAGCAACAACAACGGGATTAGATTGTGCACTATCATTATTATGCACAGATGGCTCTACAGAAGAATCTCTTAATGTGGAAGCAGAAGAAGAAGTCAAATCAGTACTCGAATCCTTGCCAAGTAACTCAATCTCATAACTCATCTGCTTGGAAATTTCTGAATTATCTTTAAATTCACTACTAGAAGTCTGTTTGCAAGGAAATAATTCTTCGTTGAATTTGACATCTTTGGTTACAAAACATTTCCGATCTCCTCATTCAAGAGACCAAAGCTTGTATCCTTTAACTCTAGAAGGATAACCAATAAAGATACATTTCTTAGCTCCAGAATACATCTTATCTTGCTTAGTATGAGCATCGGCTGCACAACCAAACACTTTCATATGGTTCAAATTTGGTAGAGAGTCCACCCAGATTTCTTTAGGAACCTTAAAATTCAAAGCAGTCAACAAACTTCGATTAATGATGTAGGCAATAGTGATAACTGCTTCACCCCAAAAGGCTTTAGGCAAACCAGCAAAAGATAGCATGCATCTGACCTTTTTTCTAAAATGGTCTGGTTGAACCTCTTAACAAGTCCATTCTTTTGAGGAGTGCCAGGAACATTCAGAAATCTCTTAATACCAGATTGTTTGCCCAATTCGTTGAAGTTTTGACTAAAGAACTCCAACCCATTATATATTCTCAAGGCCTTAACTTGCTTTCTAGATTGCTTTTCAACTAAAATCTTTTACTATTTAAATTTCTCAAATGTTTCATATTTGGTCTTTAGCATAAAAACCTATAATTTTCTAGAGTGATCGTCAATCAAGGAAAGAAATTAACGTCCTCCACCATGAGTTTGGACCCGAGCAGGGCCCTAGAGATCAGAATGAATATAGTCTAATATCTCTTCTGATTTGAACTGTGAAGCCTTAAAACTCAATCTCGTAGACTTTCTTAAGATGCAATGCTCACAATTTTCAATTGATGATGGCTTCAGAGCACCCAACAAGCCTTGCTTAGACAAACAATCAAGTCATTTATGACTGATGTGAGCCAATCTATTATGTCATAATCTTGAAGCCTTCAAATTTAATAAGAAACTACATTGACCTCGCCTTGAATAGCTTGACCTTGAAGAACATAAAGTCCTTTAACAAGCTTTTCAGTTATCTTAACTTTGTTGTTTTTACTAATCACCAAAAAACCATGGCGAGACTTGTAGTCATAACCAGCAACATCAAATGTTCCCAATGAAATAAGGTATCCTCTAAGGCAGGGTACATATCGAACATCAGATAGCACTTTGACAGAGCCGTCATCCATGCTGAATCAAACTGAGTCTATGCCTTTAACCTCACACTGTTGGCTATTTTCCAAAGTTACCCTGCCTGTATCAATATCTTTCAAATCCTCAAAATGGTGCTTATAAGGGGATATATGGAAGGTACAACCCGAATTCATAATTCATTGACTCTCATGACGGTCATCAGAATTTTCGACCATAAGCACCTCGGTCGAATCATAACCATCAAGGACATGGGCATTTGTTTTAGGCTTCGCAACATATAGCATGCCTTTCCTTTTCAGAATAGGACAATTATACTTAATGTGCCCCTCAGCTATGCAGTAATTACAAGTAAAACTCTTTTTTAGTTCTTTCGGATCTTTCTTCTTCTTTCCAAATTTTGAGCTAGGTTTACTTGACTTACTACTCTGATCTTTTAAAAATTTACTTTTCACAAAAGAGCCTCTGAATCCTTCCTCTCAATCTTCATCTCTAATTCCCTAGATACAAGCGAGTCAAGAACTTTGTCTATGGTCAATTTCTCACTGTCGTATTTAATGACTGATTTAACCTCCTTGTACTTACCGGGTAATAAATTAAGGAGAATTAGCTTGATTCTCAGTATCAAGCTTTTCTATAGTATTGGCCAAATCGCCACAAATTTTCTTGAAAGCATTGATGTTTTCCTCTAAACCTTTAGATGGATCCATCCTAAATTCAAATAGCATCTCCTTTAGATATATCTTATTGGTCAATGGTTTAGACATGTAGAACTCTTTTAATTTGGCCCACGGAGTTGCTACATCATCAATCTCGCCAACCTTTCTCAAGACATTGTTGTCCAGGTGCAGGACAATGGTGTTATAGGCTATCTCACATTACTCTAATTTTTCATCTTCAGTCATGGTTGCCGGCCACTTAGAAGGGACATCTAAGGCTTTTGCGACTTTTTGTTGTACCAACAAGGCTTTCATTTTTCTTTTCTAAAGGCTAAAATCCTATTTCACATCAAATTTATCAATAACAAATTTAGTAGACATAATTGCAGATAATCACAAATCAGGAAAGTATATCAATCAGATAATGTAAGCCTCAATAAAAACAATAATCAGTTCAACAGATCAGAATTGCCCAATTAATTACAAAGCGGATTATCACAATATTAGTTCTCAGAATTTCAACCCAAATATATCAGAATTCTACTTCAAATAATACGAACAATATTTCTTGATTAATAGAACAATCAACTCATATTTAAGATATCAATTTCACCAGCAATTTAAAACATAAGCTAAACTTATAAGAATTGATCAAATGCATAAGCCTATTTTGTTCCCACGAACATCAATTCTGATGAGAAATCAGAAAGTTCAGCTCTCAAAATTAGCTCGTCATTGTGATAGCAGTTCAATATGAATTTTCATTCAAGCAAATGATCTTAAGACAATCTTTACAACTAAAACAACAATTCATATGAATGTTTTAAACATTCAAATTATTCAGCAAGCACAATCAAGTTTGATCAATGCCCAAATAATTTATGTGAATGAGAGATTAAGATCTTACCTTAACTTCTAAAATAAGCGGCAAATAAAGAGTTAAAAAACAAAAACCTCCCTCGAACACCTATGAACTTGTTGATTAATCAACCTTCAGGAACAAAATCTTTAAATGTTGTGCGATAGCTGAAGCTCATAAGAATATAATCACAATCACTGACTAAATTGAAGACAAATATGCCTTGCAATTTGTGAAATCGATCTTCAATTTCAATTTCTCAAAGAATAATCATCGACTGAATCATCACTGCACCGCCTATACATCAAGAATCGCAGCCAGTATTTTTAAAAAAAAAAAAGAAAAAGGAATCTAAGGTCAAAGCTAACTTGGTCGATATCTTCTTTGAACCGTAATCATCGTCTTAGACCAGATCTAAAACATTTCAGACACTCAACTGCTGCGAAAATCGACTGAGCTTCCATATTTCAAAGAATCAAAATTTCATTAGCTCCTAGAGAGTAAATCGAGAACGCTAATTAATGATTTCCTTTTGAGCAAATCGAAGTAGAAATCTCGATATCAATTGTATAACCACAATCGCTAACTTAATTGATTTGGGGAAAAAATAACGCATCCAAATAGTGTTGATATTAAATATGG
This sequence comes from Sechiopsis laciniata, assembly GCA_037833695.1. Lineage (NCBI taxonomy): Eukaryota > Viridiplantae > Streptophyta > Magnoliopsida > Cucurbitales > Cucurbitaceae > Sechiopsis > Sechiopsis laciniata. The sequence goes on along the minus strand of JBBMKA010000021.1, from coordinate 9,901,904 downwards.
CAGTGGCTAAAATGATTTGCAATTAAGAACCACACAACAGAAGTAAAGACCAAATAAGCTCTGATACCAATTATAGTATCAAATTCCAGATCTATACTCTAAATCCAAGATCAATACCAAAAGCAATAGAGATGAATCTAAGAATAAATTAAAGAAGGAACAAGGAGAAGAAATTGCACACCGATATAAAGTGGTTTGGACTTGCCTACTCCATTGTCAAAATGTGAGATGATCAATCTTGATCATCCTCACTCATAATTGCCATTGTTAATTAAGGAATTAGTGAGTAGACAATTAAGGAATTAATGTGTTGTCAATTTAGGAGACTAATTAAGGAATTAGTAGATTTTTTATTTAGCAATTAATGGGAAGCATTTTTTATATGAACTTGGAGACCAAGTTTGTAATAGGCTATAAATAGAGTGTTCCTTCAATGTGAATTGTAGAGAGAAAAATGTGAGAGCAAAAGTAGAGAGTTTTATAGAGAAATAAAGTAAAGTATTTTGAGAATTTGTATTTTATTGTTTTACTTTTCAAATTTAGTTTTGAAAAATTGGTATCAGAGCCGATGGCGAACGTGATGGGTCAAATGTCATTGCCCGATTGATGAAGGGAATTACGATAATTTAAGAATTCAGATGAAAACGCTTCTTGGATCTCATGATACATGGGAAATGGTCGAAGGAACTAGAGGATACTGCGAATTATACGGCGATTCAAACCAAAGAGTTAAAAGAGACAAATTCAAAAGATAAAATAGCATTGTACATGTTGTTCAGTGCAGTTGACGAATCGGGCTTCAAGAAGATTGCGAGTGCAACTACTTCAAAAAAAGCGTGGGACACTTTAGAGAAAGTGTTTAAAAAAGTCGACCGAGTGAAACAAGTGCGTCTCTAGACTCTTCGCGGCGAGTTGGAGAGCATAAAGATGAAGGAGTCAGAAAGCGTGTCTGACTACATCATGCATGTGGAAACGATAGTAAATGAACTCAATCGTAATAGAGAAAAGCTAAAAGATGCGCGAGTTGTTGAAAAGATTTTGAAATCGTCGAAAGATAATTTTGAGAATGTGGTGTTCGCGATAGAGGAAGTCAAAGGACCTTGCGACGCTCACTGTTGACGAGATTTCTGGCTCTTTTGAGGCAAACGAGCAAAGCAAGAACAAGAAGAAAAAGGAAACGCTAGAGCAAGCGCTTCAAACCAAGGTAACAATCAAAGATGAGGAGGTACTCTATTCTAAATAATTTTAGAGTAGAGGTCGCGACCGTGGAGATCGTGGATATGGTCGTAGTAGTCAAAGCGATAGTTATGATGTGGAGAAGGGACATACGAGTCAAGTAAATTGGCAAGGAAGAGGGCACGGTCCAGGAAGAGGCAGTAGATCGAATCAGTCAAATATTGAATGTTACAAGTGTCACAAGTATGGTCACTATGCGAGTGATTGTTATTTCAACAAATGCTACAAATTGCAGTAAAGAAAGGCATTTTACGAAAGATTTTCGTGCGGATAGAATGGTTAAAGAAACAAGTAACTTAGCAGTAGAAAACAATGCGAATGAAGGTGTTCTTTTGATGGCGCATAAAGAAGGAAGAGACAGTAATGATACTGTGTGTTATCCCGACTTAGGGGCAAGCAACCATATTTTCAGACACGAGCATCTGTTCAAAGAGATGCGAAAAATTGAAGATGGTCATGTTTCTTTTAGCGATGCATCAAAAGTATAAAAGGGAAAGGTACGATTTCTTTTGTGCAGAAGGATGGCTTGACAGGGTCAATCTAGGATGTTTATTATGTACCAGATCTCAAAACAAATATTTTGAGTTTGGGACAACTCCGAGAGAAGGGTTATTCTGTATTTTTGAAAGATCTGTTGTTGCATTTGAGAGACAAGAAATAGCCTTTAATCGCCCGAGTAAAGATGGGAAGAAATCGCATGTATAGACTAAATTTGAAAAGTGTGCGAGAAAGATGTTTGAGAGTCGAAGAAGATAAAGCAATGTTGTGGCATCTTCATATTGGTCATCTACATCATGGTGGACTAAAAGAGTTAGCGAAGAAGAATATGGTGCACGGGCTACCAGAGATAGACTATGATGGAAAGTTTTGTGAAGAATGCGTTCTCAGCAAGCATGCGAGAACCTCATTTCAGAAGATAGTGGAATATTGAGTAAAGTAACCGCTCGAGATGATTCATACGGATATATGTGGACCAATTACCCTCGCATTGTTCAGCAGTAAAAAGTACTTCATTACTTTTATTGATGATTTCTCAATGAAAACTTGGGTTTATTTTTTGAAAGAAAAATCAAAGGCATTCGAGACGTTTAGAAGATTCAAAGTGAGGGTGGAAAAGGAAACTAGTAAACAGATCAAAGTTGTGCGATCTGATAGAGGTGGAGGATATACTTCAACGACGTTTAGGAAGTATTACGAGGAGCAAGGCATAAGACGATTTCTAACCGCACCATACACTCCTCAACAGAATGGTGTAGCCAAGAGGAAAAATTGAACCATTCTTGATATGGTTTGAGCAATTCTGAAGAGTAAAAGTATGCCAAAAGAATTTTGGGCGCAAGCAATACAGTGCGCAGTCTATGTGCAAAATTGGTGTCCACATGCAAAGTTAGATGATAAAACACCGCAAGAGGCATAGAGCGGACGAAAGCTGACAATTTTGCATCTTTGAGTGTTTGGTAGTGTGGCTTATGCACACGTACCTGATCAGCGAAGAACGAAGCTCGAAGATAAGAGCAAGAAATATGTGTTTATTGGCTATGATGAAAAAATAAAAGGGTACAAGCTATTTGACCCAATAAGCAAGAAGGTGATGGTGAGTCACGATGTGCAAGTAAATGAAGAAAGCAAATGGTACTGGAACAATTCGATGGAAGTCAGCATCGAAGTTGAAGAAGTACCATCTGTTGCATCAATGAGTATGCCAATAGAGCCTGAATCAACTGAAGAAAAAGAACCGCAACAACCCAGAATGTGGAGTTTGCAAGAACTGTACGATGCGATAAATGAGGTGCATCTTGTGTGTCTTTTGGCAGATGCAGAAAGTATTAGTTTTGAGGAAGTAGTGCGAGACAAGAAGAAGAAGTGGGTATTAAAGAAGAAAATGAATGCACAAGGGAAGATAAAGCAATACAAAGCGAGACTGAATGCAAAGGGATACAAGCAGAAAGCGAGAATCGACTATGATGAAGTTTTTGCTCAAGTTGCGAGAATGGAGACAATTCGATTGTTAGTTTTTCAAGCGACATAATTTAGATAGCCGGTTTATCAGATGGATGTCAAGACAACATTCTTGAATGGTGTGCTTGAAGAAGAAGTGTATATTGAGCAACAATTTGGATATGTGAAAATTGGAGAAGAGAAGAAAGTGATAAAATTGAAGAAAGCGCTTTACGAGTTGAAGTAAGCACGAGAGGGTGGAATACTCGCATTGATACGTATTTCAAGGAGAATGGATATAAGTAGTGTCCTTAAGAGCATGCACTTTACACAAAGCAGAGTGGAGGTCATGCTATATTTGTTGCCCTTTCTGTTGATGATTTGATTTTTATGGGTAATAATAGTGCAATGATAGAAGAGTTTAAAAGCACGATGATGCGAAAGTTTGAGATGACAGACTTGGGCTTGCTAAATAATTTCCTCGGTTTGGAGGTTAAACAAGAAGAGACGAGAATCTTTGTATTGCAAGAGCAGTATGCGAAAGAGATCTTGAAAAAGTTCAAGATGGAAAATTGCAATTCAGTTGCAATACCAATGGAACCAGGCACGAAACTTTCGAAGTTTGATGGAGGAGAAGGTGTAGATGCGAGCAAATGTCGACGTTTGGTGGAAGCCTTCGCTATCTCACGTGCACAAGGCCAGACATCGCATTGAGTGTTGGCATGGTTAGTCGGTTCATGAAGGAGTCAGTTTATATGCATTGGAAAGCATTGAAGTGAATTTTACGATACATCCAAGGAACAATGTCACTTGGGATGTTTTATTTGAAAGTAGAAGAGTAAAAATTGAGTGGATACACCGACAACGATTGGTGCGGAGACATAGACGATCAGAAATACACTTGGAGATACGGATCATTATGGGCAACACAGCATTTACTTGGTTGTTAAAGAAACAACCGATCATGACGCTTTCAACATGCACAGCTGAATATGTTGCAGCTTCGTGGTGCGTTTGTCATGCGATATGGCTGAGAAATTTGTTGAGCAAGATGGAGTTAAAGCAACTTGGTGTGACAGTGATTCAAGTAGACAACAGATCAAAAATTGAGTTAGCAAAGAATTCAGTGAATCATGAAAGGAGCAAACATATTGATGTTCATTTTTATTTTATTCAAGATAGTGTGAAGGAAGGAAGCGTGGAACTGAAGCATGCTGCGAGTCAAGATCAAATTGCAGATATTTTCACAAAGCTGTTGCCGAAAGTATTGTTTGAGAAATTCAAGAAGATGATTGGCATGATAGATGGTAGATGCATTTAAGTTTATGGAGAAGTTTTATTTGAATAAACTTTAATGTCATTGTTAATTAAGGAATTAGTAAGCAGACAATTAAAGAATTAATGAGCTCTCAATTTATAAGACTAATTAAGGAATTAGTAGATTCTTGATTTAGCAATTAGTGGGAAGCATTTTTTGTAAGAATTTGGAGACCAAGTTTGTAATAGACTATAAATAGATGTGTTTGTGGTTTGATCTTGTACTGTGTGCATTCATATGTTTGCCAATGATTCAGTATCCGTATTGTTTGATGTGTTGGTTTTTTAAATTGTCTCAAATTCTTACACTTGGTAAGTGATCGTGATGCTTTATCGATTTCATCTGGATTGTATTGCTCTATTTAGTTGCGCGATGAGTGTATTATACTGGTTGTTTCATAATGATCGTATTACCCTGTTTGTTCAGCTTGATCGTATCGCTCCGTCCTGTTTCTTCATCATGATCATATTACCATGTTTGTTCTGCATGATCGTATCGCTCTATCTTGGTTATTTATCATGATCGCATTACCCTGTTTGTTCAGCATGATCGTATCACTCTGTCTTATTTGTTTATCATGTTCGTATCATTTTAGTAGTTTTCATCATGACTATATTGTTCTATTCGTTTTAGTCGTTTTAGTCTTGTTTGCTCTATTTATGTGTGAAACGACGAGTTCCTTGGTTGTTGAGCACACGTTGCGGGTTGCACCAACCCTCGGGTGGGGTGGTTGCACTCGCCTAGGCTAGGCTAGATCTCGTGTGACTCTAGTGCTAGTTATATCTATTTGTTATACTCGTGAAACTCCATATGCCTTGTGCAAGGTTTCACTTGTTTTCCCATTGTAGTACGTGGAAATGGGAGCCACTCATGACTCGCTTGACCTCGACACCTACTATAACAATCCAGTATGTGGGAATGAGAGCAATCATGACTCGCTTGACCCCAACACCTACTAGAAGAGGCCACTGGGACAGATGATGGCGCGGAGGAATGCCTGTCGGTGAGCCTACATGCATTATGGGATGTTGTCTGCAGGCAGGTTGGTCCCCACATTTTGAGGTTTAGGGACCCTGCAGTTTCCCTCACTTGTGGCTCTTCCTGACAGGGTCAGGTGATTTTATCGGCATTCAAGTATGCCCTTGCTGACACGACTTGTGTGTCGTAGTCTTGACCGAGGTTTAGAGATTCTTTGTGTTTCCCTCACTCGTTGTGGGTCCCTGACAGTGGCCAGGCTACCCCAAGACGCTTGTGTATATCTCTACGAACACAGTATGGAACGTGTCCCGATTCGAGGTTTAGAGATCCTGTGTGGTTCCCTCACTCGTGATCTTCCTCAACAGGGTCAGATGACTTCATCGGTATTCTTGTTGCCCCTTCTGATCCGCTATCAGAGTGGCGCAGCAAAAGCGTGGTAGGTCCCTAACAGTGGTCAGGCTACCCCGAGACATTTGTGTATGTCTCCACGGTTGTAGTTGGGCAAGTCACTGACATAGGTCAAGCTACCCCGAGACAGTTGTGTATGTCTCTACTAGCACAGCGTGGTGGGCCCCTGATAGGCCAAGCTACCCGAGGCATTCGTGTATGCCTCCGCTGTTACAGTTTGGTGGGTCCCTGACAGTGGTCAGGCTACCCCGAGACATTTGTGTATGTCTCTGCGGACATTATATGGGACTTGTCCCGACCTAAGATTTAGGGAACTTATGTATTTCCGTCACTCGTGGTCCTCTCCTGACAGTGGTCAGATGATTGCTCGGCATTTAGCTATATCTTGCTCAAGGCTTGCACGCCGTCGTTTGACATTGTCTGCTCGTGACTGGCCCGAGGGCCAGGCACGCTTGTGCGAGACAATTAGCTTCAGTTGTTGTATATTCTAACTTGTTTCTGTTTGCATGCTTAACCCCATGGCGGGGCTCCTTACTGGGTATATTTCGATATACTCACCCCTTACATTTCAAGTACTAATCCATTCCGAGGTGGCTAAGCTTGAAGCTGCATCGATCATGGACACTTGATCGTTATTTTCTTTCCGCATTGTTTTTACTTCATGTCGAACTTTATGTTTTAAACTCTATTGAATTGTATTTCATTTTGAACTATCGGGATCCCGAATCATGTTTTTATATGCTTTTGGAACTATCAGCTGTGTTTTTATGATTTTACGAGTTTTTCGTTGGAAACTGCATGTGATTATTAAACCAATTTTGTGGATTTTAAATGCATGCACCCGTAACACCCCATTAGAGTATTTTAGAAAGTCGGGTCGTTACAATTTTATCCTTTTTGTGAATTTTCTTTTTAATTTATTTGATAATCTCATTATAGATACACTCTAACAAACTCCTTGAGAATTTGAATTTAAAAATTTTAAAACTATAATAGATAGAATCGTATTATGCGGATGAAAAAATAGGTTGAAGATAAAAATAGAAAATAGAAAAATTAAAATAATTTTCGGAATCTCTTTTAGACGTCCATCCAGCCTTTTACATATGCATACATATAGTCGCCTTTGAATACGATTAGATTTTTGTATTGAGATAAATAATAATAATTAAATGCATACCGTACATGCACAAAGCATAATTATTATTTGGCAGGTGGAACTTCACAGTTCTTGAGTGTTGAGAATCGTTTGATATCCTTGTATAACACACAAAAGGGAAAAAAATCAAAATCGATACATCACTAAAAAAGTACGATCGAATACATCCGCCAGTGTGTGTGAAGTTCTATTCTCTTCCACACCATGAGATCAAGCTTTCCCTCCGGCTGCCATGACCCTCCGACTGAAAGTTCTCCCACCAAGAAATTAGGTAAGCCTATAAAGAAATATTTGAACTAGTTGTCGTTGCAACTTCATGTGTCGTATAGCTGCCTAGATAAAATAATTCACTATCAATCTATTATGTTGACCAGAAGTACAAATCCTTACAAATCCTTACATATTTATGACGCCTCAAGACTAGTATCTCCTGCTCAATACTAGTTTGCATAGAAACATCTTCAACTCATCCTTGTTTGACAACATGGGCCCAAATTTTAACGCAATTGGAGCATTAGAGTTGTTTATGTTGTACGTCTAAGTGTCGAGTACACTTTCTCCAAGAATGAAGCAATCGTTGTACATGCATGGCTTTGGAAAACCCACTGCACATTACGGTTATGGTCAAACTTTCGCCAATATCAAGCGCAAATATAGCTAAATCGATAAGTTGACTAATTGTTGTACCGTATGCTATTTCAATCGTCACCGTCTTATGATTGGAGTAGATATCCCTTTCATCCCATACCCCATCGAAGCCAACTGGATGGGCATGACCTCCATTGTTGCAAAACCAAAATCCTTGCGATGTGAATTTAGGGAGAATTGTAAATGTGTGGATTAGGGAGATTGTAGAATTATGATCTTCAATAGTGATAGCAGGTGTGGAGATAGTCGACATTGAGGGAAAGATCGTAGAATTCTGATCTTCAACCGGTGAGGTGGAATGTGGTTAGGCGACATAACTTTTTTTTCCTAAAAATTCATCTTTCTGTCATTCAATATTGTTTATATAGAGATTTTTTTCAAATTTTAATTTGAATTAACAATAAAATATGAGATATAGTGGTTATTCAGTATAAATTGTTTTTTATTAAAAAAAAAAACTTAATTTGAATCCCATAAAAAAAGGAATAAGATATTCAAAATAAAATAATTAGATATTGAAGGTGGTTATGGAAGAAAAACTCTCCTTGGATGTAGGTTATTTCACGAATTTTTTCAAATTTTAATTTTAATTTTTTCAAATTTTTTAAAAGGTCTCCTCAAATATAGGTTTGTGTGGAGGATATTTTTTTTTAAACAATATTGATTATTAATAGGTAAACTTGTAGGGATATGGAGGGGCATTGTGGAGAGTACAAGTGACTCTCTCTTTCAAGTAGACATGGATTTAAATGCAAAAAATGAGTAGATATTTGATGGTTTATTTTACAAAAAGTAGACAATCCTTATCATTTTCCTAAACATTTTATTAAATATTGGATACTCTAAACAAACACATACAACAAATTTTAATTCCCTAGTCATCTATGCTCTGGACCAGAGTAAAAAATTGCCACTTCTCTTTATGTTAATTTTTTTCAAAAAAAATCACACATAATCAAAGAAAATGTCAATGCTCTCATATTTCTATGTACCATAAAACTATAAACCATTTTTTGTCCTTTTTTTGTGCCAACATTAGCAGTGCTCTAATAACATCTTGTACGACTTAGTAACCATGAGGTTACAAGTTCAATCTTCCCTTTTTTCAATGTAGTGAATAGAAAAAAAAAAAAAAAAAAAAAAAAAAAAAAAAAAAAAACCCTTTTTTTCCACCCCCCAGAACCTTC
>JBBMKA010000021.1:9874300-9891603 GCA_037833695.1 Sechiopsis laciniata | reverse complement strand
ACAATTTCAGCTATAAGGTTCTTTGGGACATGTTCTTAGCACTTGCTTGTATTTGCATATCTTCCAGCTTTGTCTTTCTGTGGCAAAAGAAAACAAGTGCTAATTCAAATGCCAAACAAACTCAAGTTCTCAGTGTTCAAAGACCAACCACATCACCTGGCTCATGGATCTATGGCAGTGAGAGAGAGCTTGAAAGCCTTCCATGTCAGTCACTTGTTAAAGCAACCAACATCCATTATGGGCGCAGGCCAGATCTCAATAGTAAGTTTCCCTGTCTTTTTATCAAACATTTATCTCAACATCCATTAAGACCACAACGACCTAGTAGTAAAGAGGGCATTAAGTAACTAAAAAGTGATTGTGTTCGGCAACCTACCTCAGAATTAATTTTCTATAGATTTCCTTAACATTCAAATGTTGTATGTTTCTTGACAATAGTTGAGGTGCGTATAAGTAAGCCTCGGACAGTCATTGAATATATTGAGAGAAAAAAAAGACAAAAAAACACACAAACACATATATAAATAATATTATAGCAACTAAAAACATCACTAATATATGATAATCTTTTGCAATGCAGAAATTCTGTTAGACTGCAAAGGATCAGATATTGGAGTTTTGGTCAGCGGCCCGACTGGGCTGCGACACAATGTAGCAAAAATCTGTTCAACTGCTCGTGCTGATAATCTTAATTTCCACTCTATGAGTTTTGTCTTCTAAAAATTGCAACTACATTGCATAATTTAAAGTGTGATTGTGTGAACATGTATCATTACCCTGAATAACCAAGTTGAGAATATGAAGTCTCTATTTCAAGTGATCCAATGTATATTGCATAATTTACATTTTCACTGTATGAACTTCATGTTCTATAGCTTGGAAGTGCATTGCTGCATAGTTTAAAGTGTGTACCTGTATCATTACAGTAAATGGCTATGTTGAAAATTATATGAAGTTTCTAATTCAAGTGATTCAATGTCAATCTACAGCATATACCAGAATATTCTAGGAGTTACATTTGTACCAATTCAAGTGAGAAAACAAAACTAATAACTTTCGCAAAACCATCTTAAAACCGAAACAGCAAACTCATGTGTTATGAGACATGAAACAGAGACAAAAACTAAGTGATGCTTTAACAAGACTATTGTCAATCCATACATAAATTGATCTGTTAAATATTGCACCTTCCAAAAATGAGGCAGGCAGAGAACAAAAACGCGCCCAATCTCCGAAAATAAATGTCAATGATAACCAGCAAGCTAGAGCCTTTTGCCTTAGAAGAGTTGATAGAGGAGGCTCCTTTACCAGAGAATTCGACATGGCCTTAAAGAAGGCCACAAGGAGACCAAAGGGCCAAATGAACGAGACTTGGCGGCATTTAAGTCGAGCCTTGAAATTATACCTCAGTAGGACTTCGCAAAAATGGCAACTTCCTCAGCAGCATTACCAGTCATCAAGCATGTTTTAGGCCCTTGTGGCTGTTCAAAAGGAAAGCACCTGATCGTTGCTCCTGTTTCTTCTTTAACTTTCAATTCATCTTTGTCGCTGCAAAAACGTTGAAGACCATACAGAAGCAAAGCATAATCACATACAAATAAAATTTTATCTACAAAGCCCATGAAATAAAATAAGCATTACCTAGCTGACCATGGACCCCTAGCCCATTTCCCCTGGGAGATTGCCTCTTTAAGTTCATTATAGGAACTCACATCCACAATGTTACTGCAAAAAGGAAGCTATCAATAATGTATATGTTAACCATCATGGAGTGGCTCAAGTGGTCAATGAAAGTCTTGGGTGCTTAAGGTGACGTGCTCAATCCATGATGGCCACCTACCTAGAAATTAATTTCCTACGAGTTTTCATGACATCCAAATGCTTAAGGTCATGGATATCAAAAAAAGAAAATGTATATTTTATCAAAAGGGAAGGAATTGAGGCTGTTCATATACTAAGAGATAAAAAGGAAATTATCAAACTTATATTAAAAAAAAAAAACATTTCAGTCCCATGACATGAAGAAAATGAGTATGACGATGGGAACAATTTTCTTGAAGCTCACAATTCAACCGAATGTATTTACATTTAACCAATTAGTATGTAACGTTGTACTACAATTTGCAAGAAGCATGCTCTAATCAACATTCAATTGCTTCATTTTGAAAACTATAACCGTAATGTAATTGAACGTAGATTTACATACGTATCAAAAAAAAATCTCAAAATAAGAAAGCACCTGTCACGAAAAGTTTTTGCTTGTTCAAGAAGAGATGATTGGATTTCATCCAACGTGCCTGTCACATAAGCTTCTAAAATAGAGGGTTCCATGGATATCCCAAAAACTTTCCCTTGCTTTCCAGGAATATCTCTCCTAGAGATGACCACACTTTGACTTGCAACATCCTTGGGACCAATCTCAATCCTCAAAGGAACGCCCTACAAATCCAAGCCTAGTTACAAACATCTGATTTCAAGTAAATAGCAACAAATGCAAAGAGGAAGACAAAATTTAGGTGAAAATCATGAAGCCAAAAAGGAAATCAAAACATTTAAAACTATCAATAACAACATGCATACATCCTGAGGAAGAAATGCCAGCCAACAAACCTACACAAAAAAATATTGTTTTCACAAACTAGATTCCAAGTTGTGAAAACAATCATAAAAAATAAAGAAATCAGAACAAAGAGAACATGATTATCTATTGGCAGATCACCAGTCTAAGCTGAAAGTTTTAACATTTGTGTTTTTTTTAGACATATTTACCAAAACTGAGGGGAATAGAACTATCAGAGATTGATCTTATTCTTAATCATTTAAAAATAAAATAAAATAAAACCAACCTTCATCTCCCAGAAATTAAATTTCCATCCTGGAGTTCTCTGTACAGACTCATCAAGTTTAACCTTTATCCCTGCACTTTGAAGACTTGCTTTTACAGAAGCAGCAGCACTCAGAACTTCTGCTTTATCACCTTCCTTTTTCCAGATGGGTACGATTACCACCTAGATAAAAGCCAGGCGCATTTAAAGATATTTGTTAAAAAATGTTATGCAAGATTTTCTACAATATGAAAAGATGGACTCAAAAATCTGAAACATGCCGGCATTATCAGAAACTTTTTCTACAATTCTCAAGTTTACAAAGAGATAAACATAAAACAAGTATGTTATGCACCTAATCTCTTCGTCATCAAATATATTTTGTCTTTTCAAGGATTTTAGAATTTTTTAAAAAAATTATGAAACTGAAAATTCAAGTGGCTGGAACTGAAGCAGCAACAATTGAAGTAACAAAAAGAAAAGCAACAACTGGAGGGAAAGAAAGAGTTAGAGTCAAATGAGGATTCCTCACATCTTTCTCTTCTTTTTTTTTTTATATCCGTGAGTGACTTAGGACCAAGCCTGCTTCCACGCACCTCGACTATCTCACAGACAAACTGGCTGATCCTACAACATCTGGTTGTCAAGAAACCCATTCGAAATTAATTCTAAAGAGGGTAGTCACCATAGATTGAACTCATACCTTTTAGATTCCCAAGGCCCTTTGACCACTAGGCCAACCCTAAAGGCCTAAACCATAAACCACATTTTTCTCTCATTCAAAACTGTGCAGGAGACTTTTATCATGCACAGCTCCTAAGCTATACAAATAGTAATATCCTACAAAATAAAAATATAAATTCAAATTAATATTAATACCTGTATTGGAGCAAGCTTTGGTGGAAGCATTAAACCTCCATCATCTCCATGAGTCATAATAATTCCTCCAACAAAACGTGTACTAACTGCCCATGATGTCTGCCATACATGTTGCCTTTGTCCATTTTCATCGGCAAACTATTCAAGTAAATGTTTCAGTAACTCAAGTCCCATTGACAGTGCAAGATAATGTGTCAGACATATCAAATCATGTTTTATGTTGAATGTTTTAAAAGGGCATTTATGAACCATAGTAACAAACCAAACAGAGTTTAGAAATCAATTTGAGGCCAAAGAACAACAGGAACAAGAATCGTGCATGTGCTACAATGGAATAAAAAAGAATATCCAATTTTCACAACTATTATAACAACTACAAGGTCATTTAAGTGGGAAGAAATTCCATTGATTTTCCAAAATACCTGTGTTCCAAAAGCACGAGAAAAGTTCTGCCCAAGGTTGTGGCTGGTTCCTGCCTGCAGTGCTTTTCGATCCCCCATCATGGCCTCTATTGTATAGGTCTTGTCCGCACCTGCAAATGTCTCCACTTTTGATTTTCGACCTGTAATAACAGGTACTGCTGCTTGCTCATAAGCAAATTTTGTATATATGTCAATCATCTGAATTGCCTGCAATGCATCATCAAAGTCCTTAACTGAAACGGGTATGATAAAAAAAATTCGAATTTAAGAAAAAAAATATATGTTGTAAAGAAATGTGATAAAAAATAGTCTTGGATGTGATATACCTCTTTTTCTGCCTCTTCTGGAGTGGCATGAGCAGTATGACCCTCCTGCCACAGAAATTCAAGAGTTCTTACGAACGGTTTTGTCCGCATCTCCCATCTAGTAACATTAGCCCACTACACCAAATACACAAAAGAACAGATAATGAATACGGATAACACAAAAGCCGAAAATGATCAAAGAATTTTTCACATTGTGGAAAATCATCAAACCTGATTAATCATAAGAGGAAGATCACGGTAACTATGAATCCACTGAGTAAACATATGATTCACAATGGTTTCACTAGTCGGACGAACCTGCCAAAGCCTCAAGCAACCCAAACAATCAAAACCAAACCTCAGGTCACCGTTATTGAGGACTAATATCCATATCCAATTAAGCCAATGCAAAGTATCACATATTTTCTAATATTTTCTAATGTGTAATGAAGAACTGAAAAACGGCCAAAAGCTTTGCTGAGTCTTACATACCACAAGCTTTTCTTCAAGTTCTTTCCCTCCTCCAACGGTTACAAGAGCTAACTCCGGACTAAACCCCTCTACATGACTAGCTTCTTTCTCAATAAACGAGTACGGTATAAACTGGAATCAAAATCAAAATCTTCATCATTTTACATTCCCAACATACGATTCATGATAATAATCTTAAATTCGCCATAGCCAAACCTGAGGAAAGTACATATTCTCGTGACCGGTCTCCTTGAACTTAACATTCAAATAATCCTACAGAAAGAATCATCACAACAAAAACTCAAATGGAGTGTTTGTTTTATGTAATTAACGAGCTATTACAAATGAACTTATATAATTCATGTTCAAACAATCACATCCAAACGAGTTATTATAATCACTCAAAATAATCACACATTTCTAACCACTCAAAATAATCATTCATTTCTAACTACTCATTTCTAATCATTCATGTCTAATCGTCCCCAAGGGGTGGCACATTGGTCAAAGCCTTGAGTTTGAAGGTGTCCTCCCCTCAAGGTCCCAAGTTCGACACTCACCTATGACATTAATTTGTAGATACCTCCCGTGTCTCCATTCCTTCGATGTCTCCTGGTGTCTGACCTAGGGACGGGCGTAATTATCCCAGTTAGAGCGAAGCTCCAATTTCCCGATTTCAAAAAAAAAAATCATTCATGTCTAATCAAACCACTCATTTTTAATCATTCATTTTTAACTAATTCATTTCTAACCCCTCAAAATAATCATTCATTTATAACCGCATCCAAACGAGCTATTCCGCAAAAACCATCCTCAGCTATTACTAAAACTCAAATTTCTAATTAGAAATTAGCTTTTATAACCCCTCTATAAATAAACACATCCAAACAAGATATTTCTACAACGCAAATTTCTAACTGCTCAAAATAACCTCTCATTTATAACCACTCAAAATAATCGTTCTACAATTACACATCCAAACACCTTCAAATACACAGCACGAAAGTTCCAATCAAAATAAACACAGATTACACCTTCCAATACCTGTATAGCTTCCCAAATAGCGTATCCATAGGGACGAATAACCATGGTACCTCTCACGGGGCCATAATCCGCGAGCTCAGCATTGGCAATCACATCCAAATACCACGCATTGAAATCCTGCGACCGAGGCGTGATAGCTCCTTCCGGAGCTCGATTCTTCGCGTTTTCGACGCGGATGTCGGTCCCGGTGGACGAATTTCGCACAAAGAAACTATTTCGTTGCTTCCGCCATGAAATCCCCAGAGCTCGCCTGGAGAAGGTGAAAGGAGAAGATGGAGAAAGCAAAGAGGAAAGTGAAGGTAGTCTCAGAGAAACTACCATTTTTTTTTTCTTCAGAGTTTTGTGAAGCTTTGTTTCTGGTAGGCCGCGAAGTGCACAACCGAGCGAGAGAGATGAGGTTTGAATTGTAAGCAATTCGGTGTTCCCAAATAGGGTGGTTACGACCTTTCCACCGTTCGATTGATTCATGATCATCACCTTTTTTACCATTTTGATTAGTGGGCTTCCTAAATTGGCCCAATGGGTTGGGCCTTCTTCTTATTTTGCATATATACTTCCAAATTTGTGTTTTTTTTTACAGGACAAAAATTAATGGAAAAAATACATATCTAGTCTCTAGATTGAGAGTATTGCTTCTCTTTTGTCCCTATGTTTCAAAATCAAAATATTTTTACTTGTCGTCTTTTAATAACATTTAATTTTAATCTTTACCATTAGGGGTATATATGATTTGGGTTGAGCTAGGTGAATTTTTTTGACCTGAAGTTTTGGATTTGTCAATCTTTCAACTTGTCAACCCTATGCATTAGACCAACCTAACCCTATATTTTTTGTAGGTTGGGGTTAAGTTCTCGAGTTGTGTTAATCGTTCACTTTCCTCTATAAAACAAGTATATTCAAACCCCCATAAAAATATAAACAAACAAATAAATAAAAGATCAATCAACATAGATTATCGATTTTATTAGTGCATCTTATTTATCAATATGCTAAGAACCTATCTTATTAATTAATTTCTCTTATCTTCTCATTCTCTTTCACACACACTCATAGATATAACATGCACGTTCTCAACCTTGGAACCAACTCAACCAAAAAAAAATTATAAAACTGTAATCCAACCCAGTGTTTTAAAAGGCGCGCGCCTTATGGCGCTTTACGTGAAGCCCCGGGCGCCAAAAGGCACGCGCCTTGTGGGCTTTTTTTATTTTCATTGCGCTTTTTGTGTTTTAGATTCACGTAATAGGTCATTTGAATCGCGTGAAGGTTGATAGTTGAATATTATGTATGTTTTATATGTTATTCTTGGTTAAAACTTCATTTATGTCCATGAAAAGTGTTTTTATTGTGTATACACACATATATATAAGTTTTTTGTGTTTTTTTATATAGTGCGCCTTAAGTAAAAAAGCCCTCGCCTTTTGGTGCGCCTTGCGCCTCAGGCTCCAGAGGGTCATTGCGCCTTAGTGCGCCTTGCGCTTTTTAAAACATTGATCCAACCCAACGAAAAATTATAAAATCATAAATTCAACCCAACTCTTACGATTTGGATTCGGTAGTCTAGGTTGTTCAAGTTGTCGGTTCTTTTGTACACCCCTATTTGAGATAACATAAAATCGTTAATTAGATAACATAATATTGACTATAATGATTAACAAACTAATTTTAAATTGAAATATATTGATGAAGAAATTATTTTAGTCTTAACACTAAATTTGATTTTTAAAAGGAAATAAATATAAAAGTTAACTAAGGAAGAGAATGACTAAAATTGAATTTTATTGAATAGTTTTCATTTACTCACATAGAGACTAAACTTCAAACTTTACACTTAGTGACTAAAAAGGTAATTTTTCATTTTTTTAGTTCCACGATCTATTTATATATCTACATAATTGTCCATCTCCCTTTAAATCTTGGATGAATTTGATAATACACAATTAAGAACGATTTCCAAGATTTTATTCGAACATCATGGTTGATATTTTAAGTTTGGTTGAATGGATTGAGAATGTTCTACTTCACTTTGGCCTCCATGTAATAAGATGTAACCTACCCATTGAACTAAAAAAATTACACACTTGAGCAAGATTATATTATAACATTTTGAGCACCCTAAAGTAAATAGGGTATGAGATTTGAACCTACAACCTCGAGAGAAACTCCAATTACACCCGCATTATAGAAGAAGTCATTTTTCATATTAACGAAACTGATACTTTGGCAAGTTTAATCTCTGCTAACTTGTATGTGACATCTCAAATGAAATGATGATTTCTAAATTTTATGTATTGAACAAATATTAAGGAAAAAGTAACAGATATAGAATCTTGGATGAGGACAAATTCAACAAGATATGATGTTGGAATGACAAATTTCAAAACTGGCAAGGTTAATATGTACAGAACTAAGCCAAATGGAACAAATATAGAATCTTAAAGATGAAAACAACCTTCATCTTACAATCAAACAAAGATCATTTCCCATTACAATTTTTCCAGATGACTTTCAAACAAAAAAGAATATTAGAGATGATGACAACTTCATCTCAATCAAAACACAAAACACATTTCAACTACATCCCCAGATTCTATCCAAAACTAACAATCTTTAGCATAACTAGAAAAATCTACAATCTCCATCTCCATATCAAAACAGACAACATTACCATCCCCAAAGGCTTTGAGTAGGCTTATGGGGACTTTATTAATGTAAAATTGATACTGTCACTGTCATTCCAGAGAGAAATTGCATCCCCTGAAGGTGATGATATAGGGGATTTCCACGGCGGCGATGAGTCGAGCCTTCCCCTTCCAAACAGACACAGCTTCTTTGGAGATTGATCAACAACTGCCCATTCCACCATCTCCTTGGGCTTCAATGGACTATCAGGCTGAAACCCACAAAAATGCATATGGTTAGTATTTTCCAGAAGGACTATTAGAACAATCTGGGGGGAGGGTGAGAGTTCGAAAACTGACCTTTCTAGAGGATATCATCAACTCTTTGGGGTGATCTAAATGGCAAGAAAAAAACAAAAAGATGTGAATAAAAGCAACAAGAAACATCATGGTAGCCTAGCCGTCAAAAGTTTCTTAGCTTATGAAAATCCATGATCCTGCTAACTATGAATTAATTTCCTACCGATTTACTTGACAACCAATTATTATAGAGTAAAGTAGTATGCGGTATGTCTCATGAGAATAGTCAAGGTGCGTGTAAACTAGTCTGACACTCATGGATATAAAAAAAATGGGATGTTGAGTTAGATGTAATATTTGCAACCATACCAAGTCCAACTAGGCTTAGAAACTGATCCTTGTCCATAGCGCATTTCTTTGCTTCAATGCATTCTTGATGATTGTGCAAAAAGCCCTCCTCACAAATCGAATTGTGATGAATAAATTCTTCCCTTACAGTGCTCAACTTCAAGTTCAGCTTCTTCTTTGAGGCCTCTTGCAGGTTAGGCTTCCCAGAATTTGAAATATCTGAAAGTACTTTTCGAGTACCCTTAAGTATGGTTTTCTTTTTTCCTGCACCAGCTTCTTCATCAATAAAACTGAGATTCTTTTTGTTCTGCCCTTTTGATGACTGGTTTAAGGCTGGCTTCCTTGAATTCGATAGATCGCCGAGGGGTTTTCGCCCACTTTTTCTTAGTGAATTCACGGCATTGGCCTTCCCTGCAATGGAGGGTCCTGTGATGCAAATAACAATGTCAAACCAGATCAGTCAAATAGGCTTAGAATGAACCAAGCTGGTATAAATTCAGTAGGAAAAGTATAATTCCAACCATTATAGTGAACGTTTTGATTCTCATCCTGGATAAGACCACCATTTTGTAGTGTCATTGCCATTGTTAATACTGCAAAACTGTAAAATCTATCCTGCAAATGGAAAAATGAAACCGAGAAAGATAATTTAGTGATGAAATTAGAGAAAAAGGCTTGCAAGCTACATGTTGACCCGTTGCAATAAAAGCACAAGAACAGAGAAGAAGAAAAAAGGTTGAATATCCATGCTGATAAATAGTCAGTAATCGTTCCTATGTAAATCTGTATGTAATGCAAGGTTGCGAGATGAAAGTTATATGATCATCCATGAATATTACCCAAGTCTAATAATGTTCCCCCTTTTCTTAATTTTCGTTCTCAATTTGCAATGAAAATCTTTCTTGATTTCCGATCGTCCCAAGGGAAGGAAAATTAGAATAATTAAGGGGATGATAAGAAATAAGAGAAGAATATGGAATAGAATAATTCTCGAAAAGAGAAATTATCTATGTTTGAAATGAAGAGAATGATTATAAGAAGACTATTACCTATTTTTCGAGAGGAGAAATAATGAGTATGGAGTCAATGAAACGTGGTTACGGAGAGAAATAAATAGTTATGGGAGCATAAAAGTAGTTATGGGAAAATTTGATCATAGAAAGAATGATTTTCAGTGGCTCAAACCCTAAATCATTACCATCCTCCTTCCTCCAGACACCCCATAGAAATCTCATGAACAGAAAATCAAATCACGGCACAGGAAGAGAAAGTACATACAAGAACAAACCCTAATTTACATCACGAAAATTTCTCCAGTCTTACTTCATCATCTGTCGCGACCTAGTTAAAAGAAAACGAATAATAAATTTGCAGTAACGGCAAAACTTTGTCCAAACGAAACCCTAAAAATCTTGAATATCCCTTTTAACCAATTTCTTGCTGTTCATCTTTTTCACAGTTACGCTCTAGAACATACAGTAATCAAAGAAAACAAAGAAGATTCAGACATACAAGAGAAATCGATGTTTGAAATTTCCACGAAAAAATCAAAATCCTCAAATTGCAGAGATCAGGGAGAGGAGAAACTCACAGTTACGACAAATTCCTTGAATATAATTTGTTCTCGACTTTCTTGAAATTCTTCTGGATATTTATTTTTGCGATTTCTTAGAGTTTAGTTCGTTGCAAACTTTGGAAGTCTACGAATGAGACGGTACTTAAATACTGGCAACGCGTCTCCAACGGTAACATTTCTTTTCTAATGATTTTACATTAATACCCTTTGTTAGTGTACGTTCTAACTTCTTAAATACCATTAAACTTTTCGTTTTCTGGTGAAGAAAATGACCGTTGACAGAATTTTAGGAATATAACTTCTTTCTTTCGTTCTTTCTTTCTTTCGTTCTTTCTTTCTTTCTTGAACTGGATAGGTATTGATTTAACAATGAAAAACGTATTTGTTTTTTTTTCTCGAAATTAATTTTTCATGACAAATAAAAAATAAGATATTTTTACTTCAATAAAAAACTAAAACAATCATAATCTCAAAATTAAATAATTATCTAATGATTTCTAGTATTCGGATACCTTTTTAAAAAAAATATATATATATATATATATATATATATATAGTTTTATTTTTTTGGAAATTATATTCGGAGACTCTTCTCACGAAATAATTATATATGTAGGTAAATTTTAAAATATTTATATCCATAGTCAATAATACAGCGTTATGTATTATTAATACACTATTACTATTAATATTAATTATTATGGTTGCTAATTTTTTTAAAAGTAATTATATTTATAATTATTTTTTAAATTTGGCTAATGTTCACTTTTTTTTACATATATAAGTAGACCTTCCTTATATTTCAATAGTTTTTTTTCAAATCTAACAGCCTTCACATTCTCATAATCTCACCTCCAAAAATCTATCTTTATTCTTTTTATAAACAAATGATTTCACTCATATTTTAACAATATTTGTTTTTTTTTTTTAAGAAAAAACTTAAAAGTATAAATTAAGAACTAAAATATAGTCTTTACAATAAAAAAAGGTAAATACAATTGAAAATGTTACAAGTGGTCTTTTGGGGAGGAGAAACCACAAACTCTACAAAGAGGATATTACTACACTCAAATAAATGAGAGTCAGATACTGATTTTTTGGATCAAACTCGTGACTATCGTGTCAATCAATTTTGGAATTAAACCCGTGACTATGGTGTCAACCAATTTTGGGATCGAATTCGTGACCATGGTGTCAACCAATGAAATGTGGTCTAACCAATGCAAAAACTTAACAAAAATCAAACCTAAATTAAGTAGAAAAATCACAAGAAGAGTTCTTAGTGTCATATTAGTTCCTTGCTAAAAAAACAAAAAAAAAATCATATTAGTTCCTTGTTTTGTTCGTAACTCATTTAATTGATTGAATTGTTCGTGATTGGAAAGGGCACAATCTAATTGTGGGTTGGAGATCAAACTACAAGAATCTGTTTTCAGTAAATCAAAACTATCCAGGATTTTTTAAATATTTCAGAATTCAACATCCTTATTAATATTTCATTATAGTAAATCTTGAAACTATGGGGCAGATTTATTAGCAAAACAACTTTCTCCTAAGATTTGTGCTGGTCAGCCCCGAGCCTGCTTCAACTTTGGGCGATTTACAGTATTGCCATGGTTTGATAATGAATGATATGCTGCTTTCAAAAAGAAAAGGTCCTTTTAGGGTAAAAATTCATGTATAAATAATGAGCAATACTTATCCACTTAAACATCTCCCTATTAATCAAACCGAATTTTTTTAAAAAAAAATAAAAATATGTGATTCTAAAACAAGTATTGCTCATAAATAATTAAGAAGAAAGTTAGGGGAAAACTATAACAGCAGTTCATATACTTGGAAAAGAAGTAGAAATAAAACAAATACACTAAAAGAGACAGCACTTGTGTTCTACATTTATCACCAAAACTATCAAAAACACAGCTTCCACACACATTAAATGTTCTTAAAATGATCTCTTCAAGCTAGGAATAAGAAACAGATAAACTACAGATATGAGTTATCTATAAAGCGTCCATAATAATAATCCAAACCCTGGTTCGTTGAAATGTCTAAGCAGCAGGCTTCTGTTTCTTCGGCGCCCGATAGGTACCGACAACACAAGCATGATCTCGCTCGAATGGCTCTAGAGTCACTTGCTCACTTGGCTTGAATTGATCTGCCTTCAGCTTATTCACTTCACTAGCAAACACAGCCTCTGCTGGAACAGTCGAGTCAATACAGTTGGCCTACAAAATTCGAAATGAAATAAGATCTTCAACTCCTGCATATTATGACGTCTTTCATCAATAACAAAATACCAATCATATACTCACCTTGATTGATATAACAAAATGACCACCGGCTTTGAGAAAATATGATGCATTAAGTGCCAAAATTCTTGCCTGCGTTGAAGGAAAGTTCAAAGAAGTTGAGAATAGGAAAAAATCCATGCAGTTTCAGAAACTGGACGAGCAAGAATGCAAAAAAAATGCAACTGATAAAAGGTATAATGAAACGATATTATTCTTATACACATCAGAAACTCGAGTTGTGCATCATTCAAGATGTCTTGAAGGGGAATCCGAGTAACTCATCACATGCTTTTAGCAAAGACGAAAACCCTAAACGATGAAACAGATATAATGAACATAGATGTTCAAAGAAAATACACATGCAGGATGACCAAAATAGAATCTCATTATTAGGTTCAATAATCCAAGTTTCATCAGAAGCTTTTAGCTCACAAATTCCAAACACATACCTTGTCTAAATATTCAAACAATATTTTATTCAATGAACTTCTGGATAACCAAAAACCAGAGTTTCGCCCACTACATACATACGGGTCCCATCAACACACCCAAAACCCGTCATTTCCAGGAAACAATTAAACTCACTACAAAAGCGAATAACACATGATACTACCCTTTCTCTTGCTTTATTAAACAAGATTTACTTTTAAAAAATAGTAGTATCATGGGGTTCTCCGCTTTTTCCCAATAACATAATTATAGCCTAATACACCAAAAAAAAAAACTGATCCAGCGAAGTTACTGATCATAAACGAATGCAAGCATGCAAGCAAGATTAGATATAGACCCCGTATAATCAATAAGCAGTTGCAATTAAATTCACAATCATAAACAAGCCTGAGAATCTCAAGTAACCATCAAAGATCAAGAACTTAATATACAAAAAGAGGAGTAATTTGTAGCAAGGGTAAAAATGTAGGGGTGATAGTAGTTTCTTTGACTGAAATCAAAAAATGAGAAACATATGATTTGCTATAACATGCTAAGAGAATAAGGCAAACTTTATCAAAATACTTATAAAAAGGGCATTGAACGTGTACTTCATAAGACATAAATGAAATACAATTGAGAACTTCAACCACAAGAGTATTAATACGTAAACAAAAATAAGCTATGATTGATTTATATAAAGATTCAAAAACATTTCAATAACACATTTTCGAAGCATCAGAAACTCGGGTTATGCATCATTCTAGAAGTCTTGAAGGGGAATCCGAGAAACTCATCATATGCCAATTAATTCAAGGATAAAAATGACTTATTAATAAAATGGTAGAATACGTTGTATTAAATAAGATGAAGGAAAAAAAAAAAGTTAGCTGGTGCCTGGAATGCTCAATCTATCTTCTGTAATACATAAATGAAAGAACTGTGCAATAACAAATTAACACACACAAGAAATCAATTAAAATACACAAAGGCAAATGGAGTGAACCTGATCTGGCTGAGCAACATCTGAAAATATCACATCGACCATGCCTACCAACATTCGGTACTTGGCTGGATGCCTGGCATCTTCAATAATGGGTATAACATTGGTACGCTTTTTTGCCATGTTAACTAAATCTCTCCCACTTCTATGGGAGAATTCAACAGCATACACTATACCATTCTGCACATTCGAAGCAACAAAAATTATTCATCACCCTATTTCAAAAGAACTACTAAAGATACTATGACAATAACAACTTACAGGGCCAACAACATCTGAAACATGAGATACAGTTGTTCCTGATGCAGCACCAAGATACAGCACTCGAGCACCAGGTTTCTACAATCCAAACGCAAAGAAATTAAGAAAAAATAAACAAAAAAAACTAGAGTGAAATGGATAAAATACTACAACATCAAAATTTAGGTCAAAAGTACTTACAATCCATATATCATCAACACCACCAAGAACGGCAGCAGCCAACTTAGACCTGAACGGATTCCAAACTCTGTATTCAACTTTTGTTCCATCTTCATTCTGGAAATATAGTGTGTATATATATATATAATACCATTAGCTGAGCAGACAGTTTACAAGGACAACCCACAAAAAGAGCTGTATAGTCGCAACAATTACATGGATTGAAGTTATTACAGTGGACTGTGCATAATACAACAATTTAAACATGTAAATGCTGACTATAGTACTCGTGACACATAAAAAACACATAATTGGCAAGCATTCAAGGGCACGATTACTGTTAAACGAGAATCACCTGTACGGATATTCTCTTCTCGTTGTAGACAGATTCACCAGAGACCATGTTCTTAGTAACAAGAGCATCTTCTTTCCCCTTGGCAATGAAAATACCTTCGTGTCTATGGGGTTCAACAACAACTCTGCTTCCACCCTTCATACCACCTCCTCTTCCTCCACGACCTCGTGCGCCCCGACCGCGGCCCATACCTCTGCCTCCGCCGTCTCTACCTCCACCGCCTCTTCCTCCGCCGCCAAATCTGCCTCCACCTCCGCCTCTACCTCTACCACCCCTTCCTCCATCACCCCTTCCCCTAAATCCACCACCACCTACACATAACCAATTAATTTAACCATTCAAAGTGAAAAACAGCATGCTGCAAATCAAAACAAAGTATACTGAAGAACTGGAGTCGACAACAAAACAACCGATCAACAACGATATAAGATAGTAGATTCAGTAAATAGTAGTAACGAAACAAAGAGATGAACAACATTCGGTTACAAACATCATTGCATTCAACGAAGCTTTTTCAAAGTTTAAAAAAAAAACGATAAAATTGATAATATGATGAGTAGAAGTTCTGTATGTACCTCTTGGAGGTCTCATTTTAGTTGCTGAAAGAGATGGAAAGCTTGCGCCGGAGGAAAGTTTCAGCTAGGGCTTTAGAACAATGGAGCAAAGAGACGAAGTGAATGGTGGATGATGTTAGGGTTTTAGATTTATAAATGGTTGAGGAAGAAATGAGAGGGGCGCGATGAGAAATAAGGTGTTGGCGGCGGTAATTTAGGGTTTCTTTTTTTTGGAAGAGTGAGGTAAAGTTTCAGTTTATTTTCAAAAATGCCACGGCCTAAAGTTTTTTTTTCTTTCTTGATATCTTTTTTAAGAAAAACACCGCCAATTAAATGAATTGGTGGTGGGTTGGTTATTTTGATTAGTGATAATTCATTTTGCATATAGCCTTGCAGTATCTTGGAATTATGCCCCATCATTATTGCCTGATGAAGCAATGAAAGGCTACTTTTGGTCAAATATACGAGACGACGCTATATTTCCCATCTTTTGAGTTTCAAGCCTATTTCTTTCCCAAGCAAGCACATAGGCTATAGAATATATAATCTCACCTTGTATTCTACCAGCTACTGTACCTAATTTGAAGCTTTGTTGAAAGATAAAAAAAAAAAAAAAAAAAAAAGGAGTGTTGGTCACTACGTTGTCCTCGTTTGCCAATTTTCAGTCACAAGTTTGATTTTGAAAATCAATATTTGGCTCTCATAATTACCTGTAAATACCAATTGATTATGAAAAGAGTTAGGGGTGTACAAAAAACTCGACCAACCCGGACTACCCAAACCAAACCAACTCGTTGTGTGTGTGTATAACGAGTAAATAGATACAAGAATGAGAAGTAAAGGTAATTAACTAACCAACCAAACACTAATCTCATAGTTAATTGTGTAAACAAACTTCTTACAATGGACTAATATGTACAATAAAGCTTTTTTTTTTTTCTTTTTTTTTTTTGAAGCAAGCCTTAGGGCTGGCTAAGGTCTAAGAAAACAAGTCATATAAGTATAAAAGTAACCAAAGTAAATTTAAGACCTTAGTGGACCGTTGTTTTGAAACAAGCCTGAGTTTTTATTTCTTATTTCTCTAAGTTGTTAATAGTACTTTACAGTTTACAATAATACATTATAAATTTTTATACAACTCAACTACTAAATTATACTACTTGAACATATACTAATAAGATAGATAATATATATAGGTTGAAATTTATATAGTATCATGCATCTTTTTTGTTTTATTTTTTTTTATTTGTTTACATATTTACGAAGTATAAATTGATTTTTTTTTTTTATAGAAGAAAATAACACAACTCGAGAACCTGGCCCAAACCCAACTCGAATGTATAGGGTTGGGTTGGTTACTCTAATTCATAAGATTGGACTGGTTCGAGGATTGACCAATCCAAAAATTTGGATTGGTAAAAAAGAAGTCTCCTAACCACCAACCCAAACCATGTGCA
>JBBMKA010000021.1:9843976-9874200 GCA_037833695.1 Sechiopsis laciniata | reverse complement strand
ATTCTCCGACCGACCGACCTTCGGTTAATTTGTTTGATTAACCGACACCGACCGACCCTATATAATAACCGACCGACTGACCTTAATTCGATCGGTCGATTCGGTTTTCGGATAAAATGTGAACACCCCTAATATGCACCATACCAGATGGTGTATGGAAAGTCTTTTCATTTACCATTAGAGCTGGAGCATAAAGCTTTCTGGCTTAAAAAGTTAAACCTTGATCTACAAAAGGCTTGGCCTGCTAGAATGCTGCAAGTGCTCGATTTGGAGGAACACAAGCACTTCGCATATGAGAATGCCAAGTTATACAAGAAAAAGACAAAAACTAGCATGACCGTAGACTACTCAAAGGAACTTTCGAGGTAGGATAACAAGCTCTTTTATTTAACTCACGACTTCGTTTGTTTCCTGGAAAGCTCAGATCTAAGTGGTCTAGGCCATTCCGCAATACATATGTTAAATAAGGAAGAGCAATCTGGATAAACAAATAGTCAAACGAAAACGAATTTGTGGTGAATGGCCAGAGACTTAAGCATTACTGGAATGAGGAAGTCAAGCGCAGGATATCTTCATTATCCTTGAGCGAAGAATAAGTGCAGAAGCACACGTTTAGAGCCAATGCGTATCGGTACATTTAAATTTTCGCTCCAAGCATGCTAGTTATAGTTGTTTCTATTCACTTATGCAAGAAGTATAATTAGTATTTAGGATTTATTTGCTTTAGTTTTCAATTTAGTTTTCTTTTGTTAAGTATGGAATATTTGGACTTTTATGTTGGTTACTTGACGGATGGGAACAAATAAGAAGCTCACAGATTGGTTTTGCAATCTTAGAGAAATCCTTGATGAAACGCTTGTAGAAACTAGCGTGACTAAAAAAACTATGCACTCTTTGAACGTTTTTCGGAGGTTCCAATTTTTCAATAGCTTCACTCTTTGCTTGGACAACCTCCATTACAGCCTTCACAATTTTATGACCAAGGACGATCCCTTCATGCACCATGAAGTGGAATTTTTCCCAGTTCAGCACTAGGTGCGTCTTTTCACAGTGTTGTAACACTTTTTTCAGGTTTTTCAGACAGTTGGAAAAATCATCTCCAAATACTATGAAGTCATCCACAAAAACTTCCATGATAATTTCTATCATATCTGAGAAGATATCATACATCTCTGAAATGTTTTGGAGCATTTCAAAGTCCGAATGGCATTCTTCTAAATGCAAATGTTTCGTAAGGGCAAGTGGCAATGGTTTTCTCTTGGTCCTTCGGATCGATGGTGATTTGATTATAGCCAAAGTAACCATCCCGAAAATAATAGTGTTCCTTCCCAGCTATGGGATCCAGCATTTGGTCTATATACGGTAAAAAGAAATGGTCATTCTTGGTTACTTTGTTCAACTTTCTGTAGTCCATACATACTCGCCATCCTGTCACCGTTCTTATTGGACTTAGCTCATTCTTTTCTTTTCTCATGATTTTGGTACCTTTCTTCTTCGACATACATTGAACAAGACTAACCCATTGACTGTTCGATATAGGATAAATCACTCCATCATCTAGCCATTTTATGATTTCTTTCTTTACGACCTCTTTTATGGCGAGGTTTAAATGTCTCTGATACTCTACTGATCTCCCAGCATTTTCCTCAAGAATGATTTTATGCATGCAAAATGCGATGTTGTTGCCTTCTATGTCTGCTAAAGTTCATCTAATCGCCTTGGTATGTTGCTTAAGTAACTCAGGAGTTTTTCATGATTTGGAGTTTGTTGTGATGAGATGACAATGGGTAATGTCTCTTTTTCTCCAAGAAAAGTGTACTTCAAATGTTCGGGCAGCGGTTTCAACTCGAGAGCTTAAGGTTTTTCAATCGAGGGGCGCTGAGGTGGACTAGCTCTTCCTACAACATCAAGCGTTTCGTAATGATAAATTTCTTCTACCATAGGATCCTCTAACGCATTGTCTTGTGCTTCTTCTTCGTCTTCTTTACTACTAGTGTTTAGCATTTCTATTTTCTGCACGTACTCGACTGCATTCTCCATCAACACTTTTAATTGACTAACGTTGACACTTTCCTCCAAATCATTTTGCTTCATTGAACTGAAGATTTTGAATTGAATCTGTTGATCATTCATTCTCAGCTTGATTATTCCTTCGTAAACATCGACCAAGGTTCGACCGATTTTTAGGAAGGGTCTTCCTAAGATAATCGATACTTCTTTGGCTGCTTCATAATTGAGAATAATAAAATCTGCTGGAAAGATGAACTTATAAACTTGCACTAGGATGTCCTCAATTTTCCTTATAGGACGAGTAATTTTCCTATCAGCTAATTGAATCGTGACAATCGTAGGCCCAACTTCACCTATCCTAAATTTCTCGTAGATTGATAATGGCATATGGTTGATGCTGGCACCTAAATCGGAGAGTGCTCACCCAATATGGTTGCTGTCAATTTTTACTGGAATAGTGAATTGCGCAGGGTCAACTTCTTTCATTGGGATTTTGTTCTAGATAATCCCACTATATTCCTCATTCAATGCCACCACCCTGAATTCTTCGAACTTGCACTTTTCCCTGAGAGTGTTCTTCAGGAACTTCATGTAATTAGGCATCTGTCGCATCGCATCCATTAAAGAAATGTTGATGTGTATTTGCTTCAATATATCCGTGAACTTTTCAAAATACGTTTCATTTTTTTTCTTTTTGATCCTTTGAGGGTACGGGAGCAGAGGTGGTTGGTAGATTGGAAGTGATTTGTTTATAACCTCTGCCTCACGTCTTATCATCAGATCTTCCGTTATGTCCTTTGCAATTCCGATAATCCCTCTTGGAGGCTAAAGCTTCCTGATAATCCCTCACCTTCTCGTTTTCCACCAACAATTTTCCACTCCTTAACTCAATCACATTCACTTGCTCTTTGCCATTCCACAAGAAATTTTCCTTGTCTGACGAAATCTATCTTTGCGGTCTATTCTTAAGTTCAGATGCGATCTGACCCAACTGCATCTCTATTGTTCGAAGTGATGCTTGTTGCGCATTCAACAAAGTTTGCATTTTTGCTACTACAGCGTCATTTTAATCATGTAATTCTTCAGTGTAAGGTCATACATATCTCCCGAATTATTTTGCAGTTGGAAAAATCCTTGCTGATAATTCCCAAATCCTAGTGGTTGACTTCCCCGCTACTGTCGTTGTTGGTTTGAATTGCTGGTTTGTACTTTCTAAGAAAAATTTGGATGTTGCCTCTATCTTGGGTTGTATGTATTTAAGTGAGAATTGTTCTAGGTCGCAAGGAATTTTGATTTTCAATATACATGACGGATGCGAGATTTTCGCTGCAAAACTCATTCAAATGATTTCCACCGCATAACGTGTAGAAGTCAGCAGATGAGTAATCAATAGCCGATACATCTTGTATGTTTGTGGGTGGGTTCATTTGCATATTCTTAAAAGAGTTTGTAAGCGTATCAATTTTCACTTGCATCGTCGCCATGGCACTAAGCTCCATTTTACCGGTCGTTCTCTCTTGAGTTCTTCCTTGACTTATCTTAGGCCCAGTATTTTTAGCTGCAGTTTCGATAATTCTATGAGCTTCGTTATTAGTTTTCTCCATGAGGCTTCCTCTTGTAGTTGCACTGAGGATTGCCTTGTCCTGATCGGACAGACAGTTATAAAAGTGCTCCATTTGGAGGGTATACGACATACCATAGTACGGATACTTCACTATAAGCTCTTTGTACTGTTCTCATGCACCTCATATGGTTTCATCGTCCTCTTGTTTAAAATTAGTAATCTGGTGCTTGGAATTCATACTTTGTTAAGTAGGATAATACTTTGTTAAGAAACTTTTGGTGGTTTGATCCCAAGTATAATCTTGCGGAAGTGTATTTACCTAGTGTCTGTCCTTATCTCGTAAGGAAGAAGGGAACAAAAATTGTTGAGTATCTTCTAGAGAGACACCGACTTCCTGGTTAGCATCACTAATAGATAGAAAGGTCCGCAAGTGTTGATATGAATCTTCAGTAGATAATCTACAAAAAGGATCACTAACGCGAAGCATTTTGTAATTGAACACAAACAAATATATGAGAAAATTACATTCTTTAGTTCTAGGTATAGGGTGTAATATCAACTTGGTCAATATAATTCAAATTAAATACATCTATTCCTAAAATTTTAATAATATTCATTTTTAGTCCCTAAAATAACAAAAATATTAGTTACATGACGTAATATTGATTAATATGATGACTAGGTTAATATTTAGTTCCAATATATTTAATGAAGTGATTATTTTAGTCTTGATGTAAATGATTTTTTAAAAATATAATCGTACACTTAAAAGACACTCAATGACTAAATTTGAACATTATCACTTTAAAAAAAAAAAAAAACTAACAACTTGAGCATTACTGAAATGACACGAAGAAAAAATGTTTTTATTTTAAAACGACCAAATATTTAAAAACAACTTCTCTCAACCTAAGGATTAAAAAGCTATTTCTCATATATATTTATGAGAACAATGAATAAGATTAGTTCTTACGAGTTATATGAGAAATGATTATTGAAATTAATCATAAAAATCGCTTTGGTGGTTAATTTAAGAGTAGTTTTTATGTAAATCTTAGGAGTATTTTCAATAATTTAGCCATCAGTAAAAGTCTTGAGAGAAAAATCCAATCTATCGAATTCAAATCGACCTAAAGATTGCTCAATATCAAACTACAATCCTCTACTCTACCAACTAAGCTAAGGTAGTTGATGATTAAATTACTATAATTTACAACTAATAAGCCAGTTTGATCGGTTGGATCGTTGGCTTTGACAGAAAAAATAGTGGGAGAAAGCAAGAAACCTCGATGACCGGAGAAGAAACTTTAAAAATATAATTGAACTCAAATGAATAAATACGAGAAAAATACTTTTTTTTTAGTTCCTACATAGGAGGCATAGTTCAATTTGGTCTATATATTTCAAAATTAAATATATTTACCCCTAAAATTTCAATAAAGCTGAATTTTAGTTTCTAAAATAACAAAATTATTAGTTCTTTGACATAATATTACTTAATATGAAGACTATACTAATTTTGAATTCCAATATATTTAATGAAGTGATTATTTTGATCTTAGAGTAAATTAAATTTTTTAAAGAAAATAAGCATACGAATAACCTCAAAAGACATATAATAACTACAATCGAAGATTATTGATACGTCCTAAAAAAGAAAAAGGAGTATGCATTTCAAATATAAAAACCAAAAAAAAACACATCACAAACCTAATGATTAAAAAAAATACTTTTTCTTATAAATATTTAATCTAAACGATGAATAACATATATTTTTACAAGTTAAAGAATTAAAATGGTTTGTTGAAATTAAAAATAAAAAGAAAAAAAAACTGTTATTGGAATTTGTGAACTTTTTTTTTTTTTTTTGAAATCATGCAATTTGTAAACTTTTAGTTTTGAATAAAAATGGTTATATGCTTATGGGGTAGGGGTGCACAAATAACCCGACAACTCAAGAAATTCAAACCAATCCAACTCAATTTGATGGGTTGGGTTGGGTTGGGTTAAATACAATAATAGATTGAATTGGGTTCAAAATTATGAAATTTTCATGGGTTTAGTTGGGTCAAGGGTTGACATAAAATTAATTCAACCCAACTCGACCAACCCAAATTTAATATTTAGTTTAAAAAATAATTTTTTTTTACCTATAACATAATTATTATGTTATTTAATTATTTATATTATATGTATATGCATATTTATTTTATTTAATTATTATTGTTAAACTTTTTATTTTTTAATATTTTTTAAACTTTAAACTTATTATTGATGAAGTTTTGAAGTTAGGTAAACTTGAATTTCGCATCTACAATAAGAATCTACTTATACTAATGTTCGTCCTAAGTTTCTAGGAATAAAAAAATGGGCGTTAGAGATTGTTTATTGAGTACATTACTTATCATGGTGAGCTTCTTTAATTTTAAGTTAGTTGTAAATTTTGCAAATTTATAAATCCGATAACTCAATCTAACTCGAAAATACTCTACCAACTGAGCTAAGGCCGGTTGATATTATTTTATTTCATAATTTATAATATGTATACATTATTATATATTTTTTCTTCTACGATTGGGCATTTTTGCAGCGGTCGATTTTTTCTTATAGAATATTTAATGAAATGGTCACCCATGCTATATTTGTAATTCATAGCCATTTTTGTTTAGAAAACTTACTTTTTCATAACTATATAAAAAGTTATGGAATAGAAAAATCTTTATTTTTATAATTTTATCATTTTGTAGTATAACAATTTTTTTTTTTTAAATCGACAATAAATGAAATGAGAGATTCAAATCTATGATTTCATGATCATGCGCTATATTTAGGTCGTTGAACTATTATTTTTATTAACGCAATAGAATAATAATTAGAAGAGAAAATTCAAGCATTTTATTTTTAAAGTGAAATTCAAACATTTGACCTTCTTACAGGATGACACATATTTTCTTTTGGTTGAACTAATATTGATTGATTATATTTTTATATTTATTATTATTATTAGTACAAGTTAGAAAATGGGGATCAAAAACCCTATAAAGAGAGTGTACTACTAATAAACTAGATTACCACTAAATAATGAGACCATCTAACCACCGTCCCTTTCGGTCTTTATACTTATTTTTTATCTATATAAATTTTAAAATTTTAAGTTATATCTAACCATGATAGTTTATATATTTATTAAATGTTAGAGCACAGCTCTCGTTGGCAATTGGTAATAATAGTTGTACCATTCAAAAGTTGCACAAAAATTCTAATTGGATGGATTGTGTTTCGAAAGCTGTAATATCACAAGAAAAAAAAAAGGAAAAAAGAAAAAGATATTGGAGAATTTAAGTCATGTTTGATGATAAATTGACTTTTCATTTTTTTTTTTAATATTTGTTTTGATTCCATCTTCCTATGAAGAATTTTATCTTTATTAAATATATATATATATATATATATTCGAATTATTAGTCCAATATAAAAATAAATAAACAAACAAAATAAATAAAATTTTGAAAACTATTTTTTTTTTTTTTCATTTTAAAGTTTTGGCTTAATTTTTAAAAACATATGAAAAAATATTAGATGATAAAATAATAAAATTCATAGATAAAATTTTTATTTAGAGATTAATTTTAAAAATTAAATAATTATAATTTATAATAGAAAATCCAAATAATTCTTAAGCTTTCATTCCATACATGCCAAGTATAATTTTATAGTAAAGGAAGTATATATTAAAAGAAAGCAATTAGCTAAAGCATAGATTAACATGTGAAAACATTATTACATATATAGCCATTAGGTGTTCAAAATCATAATGTTGTTATTTTTATAAATGGTACGTATTTATGTATTGTTAATAGTACTTAATAGTAGTATTAATTATAGCAAAATTGTTTATAAAATATATATATATATTACTTTGTTAAAGGGGATGGTTCACTACAATTTTCTAATATTTTAATTTGAATTTAGGTAAATTGCAGTGGATAGCTACTTTTAAGAAAATAATTGCAAATCTATACCTATTTTAAATTATTTGTAAATCTAATTTTTGTTTTAAATTTAATTAATTATATTATTTTATAGTACCATTATACCCCTTTCTTTCCTGACGTTTTGCGTGTTTTTTTTTTAAATTGACGTGGTTGATTGTGGGGGGCTATGGTGGCCATGTGGTGAACTTCGAGTACGCCATGTGGCCACCAATTTATAACTTTTTTTAAAAAAAAAATTTTTAAAACTTAATTGTTGAGTTTTTTTTAACTTATTTTTATTATTTATTTCATCAATTTCTTTTTTAAAAAAATTAATTGTCTTCATCCATTCTTTTAAAATTTCATGATTTTCTTTCCTTTCTTTTTTGTTTTTGAATCTTCGTTTTTACTTCATTCTTTTTTCTTTTTTTTTTTCTAGATTTTGATTTTTTGGGTTTTATGCTTCAAATGTTAAATTGTCTAAAATTCTATTAACACTCCATTAAGTATTTTTTGAGAGCAAAATTATAATGATATTTTTTATAATTTAATAATTATCTGACTACTTGTTCCTTATCTTTTTCTAAAAATAAGGCCACTCTAAAAAAAAAGTAAAAAGTGTCATTGGTATTAACAAGTATTGTCACTTTTTTTTTTCTTCATAATACTAGTATTAATGAGTATTTATAATACAGTATTAAACCATATTAATGAGTGCTTTTTTTCATTTGTAATTAAGTTGTGAGAAACAATATAATTTTAAAAAATGACAGAACTTATACATAGCATGATCAATACCACAAAAATTTTATCGAGAAATCCTTTTTTATATTAAAACTTTTTGTATTAATAAATAAATACAGATTTTAAATTTTAAGGACAACTTTTATAACCTAATAATCATATGGCTACTTTTTATTCATCTTTTTTTTCTTCTAAAAATATAGTCGCTTTAAAAAAAATTAACAAAAAAAGTTATTGGTATTAACGAGTATTTCACATACTTTTATTATCATATTGGTATTAATGAATTTTTATAATACAATATTAATATATTTTAATGATCGTGAACTCATCTAATACAATTTTCCTAAAAAACAATTACAATACTTTTTTTTGAAGTCACAATTATACTTATATATAACATTATCGATACCACAAAAATAATATGGAAATCGTAATTGATGGACTATTCTAATAAAATAATTGTTAATGCAGTCAAATTTGAAAATATTTGCATCTATAGTCATAAATACGGTTCAATACTGTATTATTAATATTCATTAATAGAGTATTATTTATTATTAATACTCATTAATACAGTATTATTTATTATTAATACAATATTATGTATTATTAATATACTATTGTGGATTATTAATACAATATTGTGGATTACTAATACCGTATTGTTATTAATATCATGATCATGATTGCTATTTTTTGGAAGTGACCATATTTGTAATTATTTTCTGAATTTGACTAACCTTGTAAATTTCTCAAACTAATATCCAATAATACTTATTTATTTAGAAAGTATATTTATTTATTAATACATAATTAATCCATAATTAATACATAATTAATCTCAAAATAATATCCATAGATAACATGATCATATCACAAAAACATCAATAATCCATAAACTTATTTGAACACTGTATTTATTTATTAGGAAAATTGTATGGGATGAACTGCATTATAAATACTCATATTATGTATTTTTAAAACACTATTATAATAATACTCATTAATACTAATGACTATAGTTGTTATTTTTTTTTAATAAAAAATGGACCATATTTGTAATTATTTTCTAAATTTGACTAAACTGGTAAGATTCCCTAATTATTAATACAGGACTAAAGATTTTATGAAATCAATCTCACATTTTTTCACACATTTTATGAAGTATTAATGTATTAAGCTTGACATTGTATTCACAAAATCATTATTAAATAATTAATAAATAATATAAATAAATATAAATTTTGATGAATTAATACATATATGCATGTGAGATAAATACATAAAAATACAAAAGATATATTAGTCCTGAAATACAGTACTAATTCAGTGTTTAACCCAAGTAAAAAAAATGTTAGCACAAAAACAATAATAATCTATAAACTCTTTTTATTTGAAAATCTTATTTATTTATTAATACACAACTAAAGATTTTAGGTATTTTGAAAAAATAAAAATAACAACCTAAAAAAATCCTCTATCATACTAAAAAAATGGAAGGAAATTCTTTTTCTATAAAATCCCACGAGACTTTCAAGGAAAAAATTTGGCACGAGTAAATTTTAGGCGGAAGCAAAAAAGATCCACAATTTGGTGAGTTTCTTTTTTAAAAATGCTAATTTAATGATGGAGGGTATTTATGTCTTTTGATTATAAAAAGAAAATTTTATTAAAAGCGGTGGATTTCTTTTTGCTAAAATTTCAAATGTGAACATATTTGCAAATGATTTCTTCATTCAGCCTAGACCTGCTAAAGGCCCTTGAATTTAAAACACGGGCCACCTAAGTAATGTGCAAATGGGCCAATGCAATATCTACGCAAAGTAAATTATAGGCCCAACAAGCCCAAACGGAGCACACTCCTTTAATTCAAACTCTTGAAATTAAAAACATTCTTGTAAAACATTTGACAAAGAATTCAAGGATCTTGTTGTTGATTACAAAACAAATTAGTTTCATTTGCCATAAACTTCAACATTTACCCAAAAGACAATTTCATTTGAATGAATCTTTATTAGCTACGATTATACTTTAAATCTTTGACATTTGACTACACTTCTTTATTTCCCTTGTTCTATTATACTTTAAAAATAGCCGATTATTGTTCGTCTTGTTTTGATAGCTAAATGTTCTACATAGAAGACACTATAACTAATGAAGCAAACCAACATTCAAGGATCTTGTTGTAACCGTTCGCCATCAACCCATTTGATAAAATTTTTACATTACTAAATCATGCATGTATCATTGGAGCTATACTCTTGTTAGTAAATTGTTACTTCAAGAGTTCTATGTTTTTTTTTTTTTTGACATTTTTATAGTTATTCCTTGCTATTTTTTTGTTGTTTAACCTATAATTATTTGATTATTATGTGATACATAGTGTCATTGAGTATCACTTCTTTAGGCTTATCCTTTACCGTGAGTGAATATTAAAATTGACTAAAATAAATTTGCATAACATAACCCTTAATGAAAGACCCTTGGAGGAGGAAGTTTTGAAATTCCTTCCAAATTCCTCTAATAGTTTGATAGAAAATTAAAGTTTCTTCTCTAAAATTAAGGTAAGTTTATAATTATTCGATTTTTTAAAGCAAATTGATCGATTTTAACAAAGGACTAACTGAATTTATACATTTACCAAACATGCATTTACTTAACTCGATTGGAAATATCATACAAGATAAGTTTATAATAGGTCGGTGGCGCAGTTAATTATCTTGTTTGCGTTAATCCATTTCAACTCCATGATCACAGGTTTGAGCTCAAAAATCGGTATTTAGCTCTCCTATTATAAATTTACCTATCTCTACTAAGTTTCAAATGCTAAAAAGAGAATAGCTCTAGTAACCAAGAAATTACATATTCGAAGTTCTTCTTTCCAAATTATTAATTTTTTTTTATTAAGAAGGAAAAATTAATTGAAGCATCTCCATATGGAAAAAAGGAAACTTTCTCGGAATTTCAAGTTTTTTCCCTTTTTTGGAATGAAATTAAAAGTAGAAGCTCTTCGCCAGTTTTGAGTCGATTAAAAGTGAAATTACTGATATGTATATACGACGAAATTGATACTTAAAAACTATAAAAAATTAAAAAAATAAAAAGAAAAAAAAAGGAGGAAATAACAAAGTGATGGTGGCCAAAGTCATAAATATGGAATTGATTCTTCACTTCCAACTTCATTTCGACAATTTTCAAATTCTGCAACGTGTAACAAACTCCAAATCTGTTCAACACACAGGACTTTGATTTAACTTCTTAACTACTACAATTCTATGATTTTAATTAAGAAATAAAATTTAGTCCCTCATTTAATAAAATTAGATATTAGTCATTGTAAATTTAAAATTTAAAATTTAATTTTCAAAGCTTTAAAAATCATAATTTAATCTCAATAATTTTTAATATAACATAAAAAATAGTTCAAGTGGATTGTAATTAGTCACAAATTATATAAACGAAATGTTATGAAAACAACAATCAACAACTGATGCGAAGATAAAGAAAAAAAAAAGTAAAGTAGAAAAACTAACACGAAAATTTACGTGGTTCACTAAAGTTGTATTAGCTAATCCACAGGGGACGGAGTTTTATTAAGAAGAAATGAATACAAATTACAGAATGAACATCATTATCGGTTAGAATTTAATTCGAGTTTATATATGCACTCTCATTAAATCCTATTACAGAGTGCGTAAAGCGTAAAACAGAATGTGTAAACGCATGCAGAACGCACAACAGAAACAGGATGCACTTACGCATGCGAAAGTGGGATGCACTAAACG
This sequence comes from Sechiopsis laciniata, assembly GCA_037833695.1. NCBI lineage: Eukaryota > Viridiplantae > Streptophyta > Magnoliopsida > Cucurbitales > Cucurbitaceae > Sechiopsis > Sechiopsis laciniata. The sequence continues at coordinate 9,862,120 of JBBMKA010000021.1, read as the reverse complement.
AGACCCCCGACTAGCTAATTGCAGGACATTCAGCGTTCAAGACATATCTCAACATGAAGATAATTATTTGGGAGTAAATAATGTTATTTTTATTTTTAATTTTTAAATTTATAAAAACTTTAAGTTTTTTTAAGAATTATATCAACTAAACTTTACGTTCTTTTTTTTACTTTTAAAATAATAAAAATGTGATCGTGATTACACACATTTTAATTTCTTCTAAATAAATTTAGAATGGTGATTTGAACCTCATAATTACTATTATTGAATCGATATTATTGATGTCATTGAACTAAAAAAGTTTGGCACTTTGATTTCATTTTTTGGTGATAATTCAATTTAATACTACAATCATGAATTGGACATTGAAATCAAGTTTTGAAAGTGTAATATCTTTATTACTATGAAATCAAGGGTCTAAATTCTGGTATTCACATTTGTTTTATTTATTGTTCTAAAAAAGAAGAAAATTAACACCAAAAAAAGAATTCTAACAAAATAATCAAAAGTTGAAAGAAGAAATAATACCATTAAGAAAAATTGTCCTAGTCTTCCTGTCTGCTCTTCTAGAAGGCCAGCACAGCCAATAGAGCCTATAAGAATCCCGTGAAGATAATTTATTAAACCTATGAATTAATCATTTTGAAAAAAAATAATTGATTCTAGGGTTCATCAATCAATTTCAATTTGTATTTGAATCAGAACTGATCAGAAATGGCAATACCTAAACAATCTTTCACCGGAGAAGATGATGAAGATCCATATCCACATCCACGCGATGAAGAAGCAGAAGAAACAATCTCTCTATGCGACCTTCCAATTTACAGCGACGATTCCAATTGCGATCATTACTCCAAGAGCGATTCCTTCGATAACGACGATACATTCTTCGAGTTTTTCAGCCACGATTTCTCTGTTTCTGATTCCAGATCTGATAACATAATCTTCTGCGGGAAATTGATTCCGATCGATTCAGGACAAAACACAGAAAGAAGAATCCAATCAGAGAAAATTTCCGCAAGGAATCGTCAAATTCGTACGAAATCGCACTCGTTCGACGCGAGAACGAAGAGAGGAGTTAAAAGCTTGGATTCAATTTCACTGCCGAAAAATCCTGAGTATATCAACAAGAAAAGGAGCATGAAATTGGAGAAATGCGAGTTACCGGCGGAGAGAGCGATGATGTTGCAATCGTCGGCGACGAAATCGCTGTGGTTCTTGTTTCTGTTTGGTGGAGCAGGATTTCCGAAGGAGATGGAGTTGAGTGATATGAGGACGAGGCAACGGCGGCGCATTCCGCCGGCGATGTTCCGGCCGTCGGAGGAGAGGAAAGTGGCCGGCGGAGGAAAGAAGAAAACGGTTCATGGCCTGTGGAAAGTTGTTAGGGCTCTGGTAATGGGCTGCACGAACAGTGATCGAAACGTCGCCGTTAAAGGCTCCTTCAGACCCATTCCAGTCGTGTGATACATGAAAGTCGGTTTTGTATTTTTTTTTTTTTTTGTCTTATACAATAATTACTCTTTCTTTTCTAGTGCAAAAAATAATTATCTTACTAAATTAATTTTTAAAAAAATTATTATCTAAATGAGTTAAACTTGATATTATATAATTCATATATTTTCATTTCAGTAAATTGATGCCGATTAGAAAAATCTTAATATGATTTTTCTTTCGAAATGATGGTAAAACAAATTGATGTATATAAGAAATAATAAAGTTTATAAACTAAACCACAATCTTATATAGATTGAATATTTATTTAAGGATTTAGCATATGTTAATTAAGAATTAAACTATATAGTAATTAATTTTGTAACCATGCATCTAGGGATGGTAAGCCTTCCATAAGGAAGAAATAGAGTTTCAATATATCTTGTATGATTCCATAATTTAGATGTTACAGATTTGAATTTTTCATCTTATTATTATTGGATAAATAAAATTTAATAATCATAAAGTGTTGATCGGAAATGATCTCTCAATTAATGATCATAAAAATAAGTTTAGTTGACAATTTATTGAGTGATTCGAAAAAGATTAATGGATAGTGTAAACCATTAATATATATAATATAGTTTATTTTCTTTTTCATATATCTATACAGAGAAGAAATGAACTACAATCTCTCAAATTAAGCACACAACTATTTTACATATTAATTATTAAAAAGTGACATGGTTTTTATATTCATGAGTCCGAAATAGTTTTATTTTATTTTATTTATTTAAGTATTTTCTCTCGAGTAACAATCAAAATTGGTACCTCTTAAATTATAAAATTCTTAAATAGGGTATAAACTCAATTTATGATGACAATTGATTTAAAAATTAGTAAATTGCATTCAAGACTAAATATAATAAATTCTATACTTGTCAAAAAAGAAAGAAAGTCAATCTCAATTCATACCTAAACTAGCTGCGATATTAAAAGGAAAAAAATAATCAAACAAATGGCTTATGTCGAGAGAAAAAATGAAAGTAATTTTTCCAACCAATATTTACACGCACGACATTTTCTAAACACAAGTTTGAAAACAAAAACATAACTATTTTGTGTACAAATTTTCTAAGTGATTTAAATTCTTACTATTACCATTAAAATTCAAACCTTTTCTATCACACTATTTAAAAGTGACATTTTTATTTTAAGTAACATTTTCATTTCATAACTCATGTCAATGTATCCATCCAAAATATAAGTTATATCAATGATAATTAATAATATAACATGCATAACATCAACGAAGACAATAATTTATCTATCTTATGTTTCAATTGTTCTAGTAAAAGTATAAAACTCTATCCCACATGTTGAACTGTAATAATAACTCCAACTTAAAAGAAAAAATTTTAAAAAAAAGTCAACTATAGACAGCTCACATAAAATTCCAATTTTAAAAAGCAATACCAATTAAGTATATTCAAAATTTTCGTATTCTTAAAAAGAAAATGTCATTCATATTAAGACGTGGACGAAGAAAAAATTGTCTCAAGAAAACAAAAGAAAATGGAAGCACGAGATATCAAAGATCAATATAAAGATATGAAAAAAGACTTTGAACTTCGTGCATTTTCAATTACTCAAAAGCAAAATTGATATTACCAAAAAGACAATGAACTTACAATGCCTTAGCTCATGTAGACACTATTTTCTGAACATTTATCTAACTTGGCTCCTGATTTATGTGATAAATCAACCTTTGAATTTACCAACCTAGAATTTCTAGGGTTGAAAACAGTTTCAATATTTTAAGTGAGAGAACTGATAAACCTGATGCTACATTTTTTTTTAGTAAACAAAAACTTCCCAAGGTGTAGGAAAATGTTACAAAAATCCTATCGAACAATTACACAAAAACATTTTCAGCGCGATGCTCAACGAGTACTCAAGTTTTCCTCTTTTTCGTTCTTTGCTTCTCCAAAGATACTTTACCATTGACAGTCTATTCGATTTGGTCATTTTGAAGCTGTTGTCTTTTCTTTTTGTTCTTGTTTGCTCCAGGAAGCTACATGATCGAAATTTGGTAAGCAAGATAGTAAAAACCGTAACAAATAATGCGAGGAAAATCTATTAACTTTATTAGTTTGATACAGAATACACTTTTTTGGTAAGAAACAAATACAATTTTTTAAACAAATCATACAGTCTGTAAAACTTATAGAACAGATTCGGTTGAAGTACGGTCGTGCTTTTGGGCTTATTAATTTTTATTTTGATATATGTGACTGTGAAGTATAGCTTACGCCTTGACTATTATCACAAATCATACAGCCTAACTCTATAAGTTATAACATGGGAAAAATGCACAAACCACCCCTAAACTATGGTGTTTGTAACAATTAACCCTCTAAACTTTTAATTTGAGCAATCAAATCCCCTAAAGTTTAATAAGTGTTACAATTAACCCCATAAACTTTTAATTTGAACAATCACCTTTCCTAAAGTTTAATAAATGTTGCAATTAACCCATAAACTTTTTTCCTATATATATATAGTATTCATACAAAAGCATGAAAGGAAAAACAGTACCTTTTTATCCAGAGCCAGATTGTTCCTGGATGCAGCTTTGTCCAATATGCTTTTGTAATATTGTATAAACGGAACGTTGCTGTTGCATTTCTCAAGCTGCAATCACCATATAATACAAGCAATACTTGTCAATTGCTAAGGGTGAGAAGCCGAACCGAAAGCGAAACAATTAAAAGGGAAAAAGAAAAGAAAGGAAACCTGAAGAAATGATTCAACAGCTTGCTGATCTTTGGGTGAAAATGAGACTTCATCTCTCTTTTTCCGCACAAACTCAATATTTTGTTCAACCTGAATGACAAACAAAAGGTTTAAGAATATGCAACCCAGGTACAGAGTGCACGTATCATTTCTATCGACTATCTTTCTAGACGATTTCAGTCCTACACATAACCAATCTAAGAAACAGTACATAGGATGAAAGCTAACAAAGGAGAAACAGCCCTTAGTGTATATATATACATATGTAATTATTTTTTTTTTAAATATTTGCGAGTGTTTGAGTCAGCTTACATGTATCTCAACAATTTTTACGAGACAACCGTCTGACCCTCCTACATTAAGTTGTCGAGGTAATTTATAGGGAATTAATTTTTAGGTATGTGACAGTCATATGGACCAAACAACCTTGATTTAAAAGACTCTAATTTGACCACTAGGGTCCCAAAGGGGTGACACAGTGGTCGAAGGCTTGGACTTTGAAGGTGTGCTCCTCTCAAAGTCTCAAGTTCAAGACTCACCTGTAACATTAATTTGTAGACACCTCCCGTGCCTCCATTCTTTCGAAGTCTCCCGGTGTCTGGCCTAAGAATGGACGTGGTTACACCGGGTATAGTGGGGCGAAACTCCGATTTCTTAATTCCAAAAAAAAAAATTGATCACTAGGTCAATCAATGATGGTTAGTGGAACCTTCTAGTATTTAAAAACAAATAAATAAATACAAGAAAACAACTTTTTTTTAGGACTGGGAAATTGGAGCCACCCACCTGTAGATAGCCAATTGGTTTAAAAGTTGATCCTACAACATACCCAGGGTACTTGTGCCCATCCCAAGGCCTGGCCTCATGAGACAATTAAGGAATTTACAATTAAACTCATTCGTAGGTTTTGAATCTAAGACCTCCAAAAGAGTCTACCTTAGAGATGTCAAGCCTCTAGCAACAAAACTGCCCCTTGGGACGAATACGAGAAAACAACTATTCTTATTCGTTGAAGAATAGGTCTCTGATAAATTAAACATACGATTGCAAGCAAGACAAAAGTGAATCTAGGCAAGATGAACTCTACCTGATCAATAAAACGCTTTACCAAGTGCTTGAGATTATCTGTTGTAGTTGTTGTATGTAACTTTTTAAGTTGAGTAACTGGAATAGTAGCCAGCTCAGGGAAGGATATATTGTAGCTCCATTGAGAAAAATGAGCTGAAAGAAGTTCAATGGAAGATAAAACACACTCCTCCACAAAGTTCCTTGACTTCAACCAATTTTTTGGCAGCTGCAGGAATGACTTCTACAGTTAACTACAACTGAACAAAATGAATTGCAAGGTAGAAGAGTAAAACAGGAAAATGGAATCCATTCATTTAGGGGGTGTTTGGAGAAAGAGAATGAAAATGGTTATGGAGAAAATGATTATTTTACCACCGTATGGGCTACCAAAAATTACTCTCCCATAACCCCTTTTTATTCTCCCCATAACCATTTTTTACTCTCCCCACACATATTTTCATTCTCTCTATAACTACTTTCCATTTCCCTCATATTCACTATTTTATTCTCCCTATAATTATTCTCTTCATCCCTCACCCTCCCATACAGTTCTCCCCATAATCATTCACTCCACCCCAAACACATTTAATCATTCTCCCTGATCATTTTCCCCCATATTCTCCCTCTAATTCTCATCCTCTCCATAATCATACTCGTTCTCCTTGCCCCAATCACTTTCTTAGCAAAACAACAATTTAACTTCTTAATCACAATCAAACGGTGCATCGATGCAGAATCGTGGAATACTTGAACATGCGTATATATAAAGCCATAAAATACACACACCTGCAGAGCAGATAAGCGGTCAAAGACAACTCCTGGACTCTTGCCCTCCTTGCCATTTATATGTTCCAGAATATCCAACACCACTGATGCAACCGGAATAAAAATCCCACTGTAACTGGAAAGATAATTCAACCACTGAACGCATTTAATTCTTAAAGGTAAATATCTAGGACCGGGAAACAATAAGGCCACTCCATTTACAATCTGAATAACATTATAGAGCAGTGTTTGGAGATCATAATCCTGGAAATTTGCAGCAATGAATTTGACCCAGAGATCAATGCAATTGATATATTTCGAACTGCATATCATCTTGACTGCTTCCTGCAAAGACAAGTGCAAGAATGGAGAAAGGTTTTTAAATACAAATAGGCTTCTCATATGCTTGAACAAATAAATAATACATTTAAATTTCAAAACTCAAGGAAAAAAGAAAAGGAATCCTAACAGCTTACTTTATTCTTTGTTCGTAAACCCTGATGCAGTATCTTGGTAAGTTGCTGGATTGAAACCTTAGCCCTAGTAGTAGATTTATGGACATCAAGAGAGCATAACTCAACAAAGGAGTCCCTCAGAAATTGCATGTGTTTATGAAGAATTGGCTCCGCAAATTGGCAGTTAGCAATGAAAGCCTTGTACATTTTAATCCAGCAGGAGTCAAAGCCGCTGGACCCAAGCACAGAACTCAAGTCTCGTATAATGAGAAATGAGAGGGATGGTATTGTTTCTTCACCAGTTGCCCATAAATGTACTGCAATCTGTATTACATTTAAAATTTTACATTTCAGTGGGGTGCATATTTGCATTAGAGATGTGACACAACAAGTATACAAGTATATCTTCCGTGTTTTTAAGAACTCAAACCACACTAAGGCCCAATAGCCTAGGCGGACTTTTTTTTGTGAGGTGCCCTATATATAACAAGAACATTCATTCATGTAATGTTCTAGGGTTTTGCAATCTGTATGTTCCTTACATACAAGAGTTTTGCAAATTGTATGTTCCTTACATACAAGATCTAATGAAAGTATCATTTCCAAAAAAAAACGAATATAAAGAAAAGATAGAATATTTGGAGTGGGAATATTAAAACAATACTCTAACAGCTGGTAACTGTTATTTTTTTAAGCTTATATAGAACAAAAAAAAAACCTAAATGCAAGGATCTTTGCATTTAAGGTTAGTACAACTTATTTTTTTATAATGAATCACAGAAAGGCACCTGCCTTTTTACTAGGCACTCGACTCGAGGCAAAAGATGAGGTGCTAGACATGATCCTCGAGCCTAGGTGTGTGCCTAAGCAAGCTTTTTGAAACATGGCTTAAATCTATAGTAATTTAGCTTGAGATAAAAAAAAATCTGAATGAAATTAAAAGGAACCTGAGATTTTAGAATAACGATATGTCAAAACTTGTTTCAACTGCATCAACAACAAAAGCAATGTATGAATATTTATGTAGAACCATAGGTTCATACATACCTTGATGAGCCTACGCTGTAGAGAAGGGAAAGCCGCAAAAAATATCATGGACGCTCTTATTCGAGCCAAGGAGAGACTCAATATCTCAGTTTCTGAAACCTCGTTCAAGAGAAACAAGCTACTCCTTAAATATGACTTAATTAACGGCTTCATTATTTTCCATCTTTGGGTGTTTTTCAACTCTAAAATCATCTCTTTCTTACAGCTGGAGCTCAAAAGTTTAAGATGCTCCCTAAATAAATTGTCAGCCTCATGGAGCATGAAAATTAAGATCTTAGAGAAAACTTCACTGTTTCCAATTTTATAGCACCTCACAGCATCTACATTGCTTCTTGCTTCAGATCCATAGTGACATGCAGCTCGGTACCCATTAACTAGACTGGTAAGAAGAGATAAATCAGGCTTATTCTTAACTTGATGACACCAGGAATCAACAACAGAGCTACTCAGCAATAAGTCTTTATTAGAACTAATGCTCTGTTCTTCTCGCTTTAATTCATCATCATTAGTTGTTTCTTCATCAGAACTCTGTTCAAAGAGAACATTGAGCGAAGAGAAACCAATTAGATAAAAAGACATGAAAACACAATTAGTTAACAGTGCTTGTTTCTGCATGATTAAATTCTATAAAGTACTACATTAATTAACAAGGAACAAAGAAAAAGAGAAATTTTATAAACCTTAAAACATACAAAAAAATAATCCATAAACAAAATTATAAAACGGCACAAAGAAACATAGTGCACCACATATTACTTACAGTGTCCTCATCTCTAAGAGGTTTAGCTGCCTTAGTATTAGTTTCCAGAAACTTCAAGAATTTTGGATCCTGAAAATCTTTCAAGTAAAGGTATAAATTAAATTGTCCAGTCATAGAGTGAAAATAAACAATCAGTAGAAGATGATATTAGAAAAAAAATACACTTAGCCTCAAATGATTAAAACAGTTAGGGAAAGTAGTGAAATTTTTCATAAAATATGAACCCTCGAAAATCATTAAAACCAATGATGAAAAGTAGTGAAATTTTTCATAAAATATGAACCCTCGAAAATCATTAAAACCAATGATGAACTCGATGACACAGTTGTTCAACTTATAGAACAAATCTTGTTCAAGTAAGAGGTCATTAGTCAATGAAAACTCTTATTCTAAAACGTGATAATTGTAAAAAAAAAAAAATTTATATCTGTGAGTGTTCGGGCCAACTTGCTCGCACCTTGACTAATGTCACGGCCACGGGACATACCGTCTGACCCTGCAACATTTGGATGTCAAGGAAACCCGTAGGAAATTAATTCTTAAGTAGGGGGCCACCATGGATTGAGCCCATAACCTTTAGCACCTCAAGGCCATCTTTGACCACCACTAGACCACTCCATGATTGTTAAGGCATAAAACTCTCGTAGTTAACAGTGCCAAGCACCCAGTAATGTTGATTTCTAAATGAAAGTATCTTTTTTAAATATATTTCTAAATCACCATACAAAGCATGTCGCTCAAGTAATCAACAACGACAATTCAAAGAAAAATCAAATATATATATTTTAATCGTCTCTCTAAGCAATTTAATCATATTTCTAATAAGAAGTGGAGAACTATTTGTATATATATTTTAATCATCTCTCTGAACTATTTAATCATACCTCTAATAACTATTTGTATATAACTATACAAATAGTTCTCCACTTCTTGAAGCAGTGTACATACAGAACTTACTATCTCATTCAACATCTCTAGCGAGGTTTGCACTTTGCAGCAACGTTATAATTGATGGAAATGCGGAAACAGAACACACAATGCAATGGTAAATGAAAATTTTACTTGGGAGAGTGAGACAATGGAAGTAAAATATTACCTTTTCTTTCAATCTGTTCAATTGCTTTATTTTCTTTGCAAGTTCTGAATGAATTTCTTTGTTCTGATCCGATAAATCATCTGCAAAATAACACTGCAAATTGACAACAGGAACAAAGGACGTACCGGGATAGATTACAAGATTTTTTGCTGTATTATAGCTCGTAGAAGTAGAATGAACTCACCAATCCCGCCTTCAGAATTATTCTCAACTCCATTTTCAACTGAGTTAAAAGAGCTTGTTTCCTAATAGAAAAATAGCATTAGAAGTGCGATGAACCTAATCTAATCATCATAAATCCTATCAGCAAAAATTGGTAATAACCTCTGAAATGTATCCGTCACTGTCAGAATCATCTTCAAGCATATCATATTCTTCTTCACTGAAAATTGCATCGAGGGAAATATTCTTGTTTTCATCAGCTTCACCAGTCCTGCAAATAGAAAACTGAAAACGTGAAATTTAAATCAACAAAGTGAATAGTATAGCATTTTTAATATCTGTGAGTGTTTGAGACAACTTACATGTAGCTCGACAATTTTCACAAGACAACGACTTAACTCTACTAGGTTTAGTTGTCAAGATAACCCGTAAAAAATTACTTTCTATGCAAGTGGTCACTATGATTGAACTCATACATTCACGTAAGAGAGAATAAATAATTAAATATGCATTCATGCGAGTACTTTCTTGTGGCCATGGAAATCACAGCAAAAAATGCTATTCGAAAACATAATTATTAGAGCCAAGTTGACATCACTATTCCTTCTTTTTAGATATCCGTGAGTGTTTGAGTCAGCTTGCGCGCACCTCCGCTATTCTCAATTAATTTCTAGGTAGGTAGGATAGCCACTATGAATTGAACCCAAAGCCTTTTGATCACTAGGCAAACTATGATGGTTATATTCCTATTTGTTTTTTGTATATATATATTCATGAGTATTCGTATTCAGGTCAAGTTGCGTACACCTTGACCATTCTCACGGGACATACCGCCTAAGGCTACAACATTTTTATGTCAAGGAAACATGTAGGAAACTAATTCCTTAGTTCGTGCCACCGTAGATTAAACCCAGAACATTTTGGTTTCTTAAGTTCATTTTGACCATTAGACTACTCAAGGTGGTTAATTCCATTCCTATTTGTTGAAGTGATAGATTAATATTAAATACAGACTCGAAACAAGTGAACAAACAATGCCTAAATTGAAGCATTACATTCGTTTATGGAGCTTTGAGGCATCGTCCTTTTGATTTTCAACGCTGTCTTCGTCCTGTCCTACGACAATTTAAGAATAACATAATAAGAACGATACTCCATACAATATATATATATATATATATATATATATATATAGACACACACACACAACATATTGAATAATGAAAACAGCTTTCAGAAATTACAGATTTATAACGAAATCTTACTTGATCGAGTTTTCTTTTTGAACATAGACTTCAACTTCCGCTTCCTTTTGAGTACAGACTGAAGATTTTTCTTCGCGAACTTCCTCGCTTTCTTCCCCAACTTGCCCATTTCGTTGCAATAGTTTCAATAATCAGCACTGGAATTCAATTCCAATTGTTCAATGCAATACTATCAAGAGTCACGGCGTCGGAAGCGGTGGTGGTCGACGGCGATGGTCTCAACTGCTGCGAAGATGGACGAGCGGCTGCTGATTGTGCAAGGAGGGAAGCAGGCCGTTTCTCAAGGGTATATATATACCCTTGGTTAATCTCAAAAAAAAAAATATATACCCTTGGTTCGGTTTCATTTTTAAAATTAAAACCGAACCGAACCAAACCTAAAGTTTCGTTTTTTCACCGGCCCAAACGATTCTGAGATATCTAATTTATTAGAGGATGCACACTTGCATAGGGGTGTTTTGGATTGAGATTTTCATGAAAATTTTTAAAATGAGATTTTCAATTACTTTTCAAAAATTATATTTAAATTAATTATTATAATCATTTAAAATAATTACTCATTTTTAATATTTCATTTGTGATCATCTAAAATAACATTGATTTTAAACTAACTTCTTATGTAATCCCTTATTAGGTACTTAGAATATTTGATGATTTATATATATGCAACATTATAAAAATTTGGTTATGAAAAAAATATGTTATACAATTTGGTTTTAAAAAATATATATTATACAATTTGCAATTAATATTTTAAAATAAAGTTTTATTATATAATTTGATTATATTTTAATAGTTGAAGTTTATGTTTTTCCATCCTATCACGACACGTCTTTTTTTCTTTTCTTTTTTTATTTCTACAATATATCTATTATAACTTTAAATTGACAAAGTTTTTATTTTTAATAATTTTGTTATGACATGACACATTTAAGTTTTTTTTTTAAATTTTTAACTTTAAATTGATTAAAATTTTATTTATAATGAACTACTATTAAAAATAACTTCAAACATATGATATACATCAATTTACCTGAATTAATATGTTTGAAAATGCAAGGACTAATATGAAAGAAACTTTGGATTAAAATAATATTTTAACCAATAATAATATTTTTTATTTCATTGACAATCTATAAATTTTATTAAAAAAGAATGAAAAATATAATTTTTAGAAAATATCCAATGTTATTTATTTTGTTGGTAGTTTATAAATTTTATTTTTTTCAAGAAATTTTCATTCTTTTTTTAAAATTCAATTAGAATTAAAGATGCAAAGTACAATATTTTAACATTATTTGAATAATTTAGATATTTATATAAATTTTCAAAACAAAATAATTAGAAGAGACAGATTAACAAATATTAATGAAAATGATATATTATATACTCATGAACAAAAATTTTATTATAAAAATTGTCTATATAAATAACATATATAAAAAAATCAACATATAACCCATCTTCCAAAATTTTCATCTAAACGAGCTATTCTTGCAACTGCTCCACCAAAATCTCCATCCAAACGAGAGTTTTTCCCTTCTACCAAAATCTCCATTCAAATAAATTATTGCCTATAACTCCTATACAAAAATCTTATCGAGACAAGTTATTGCACAAATCTCAATTTTAATCACTCAAAATAACTCGCTATTCTAATCACTCTAAATAACTCATCATTTTAATCACTCATCCAAACAGCCCATAAAGTGAAAGTTGAGAAGGGAAAAATTACTTTTTTTATTCATAGGTTTGGCTTTAATTTTGTTGGTTTGTGACTCACATATTTGTATTAGGGAATTTTGTATATTTAATCTTTTTACCATAGGTTAAATGTTGTTACCTTTGGGTAATTTTGTATTCCCATTTGGGCCTTGTGAGTTAGGATTTTTTGTGACCCAATTTGTAACACTCTATTTAAGCATCCTTATGGGTGAGTTTTTCTTTGTGAGAGAGACATTAAAGATGTAAAGTGTTTGTTGAGGTCTAGGGTTTGGGCGTCGTTCTTCCTTCTCCTCCAATTTATTTATGTGAGTAATGCAAATTGGCTCTTAGTTCGACAGTGGATTAGGGATATTCCCGAACTACTATATATTTGGTCTTCTCCTTCTCCATTTACTCGGTTATGTTTTATCTTTATTATTGTTTTTTATCAGGCATATTTGTGTTTTTAACAGGTTATGTGCTCATGCTCTATGGTAGTGTGATTAGTTGGAAATTGAATTTAAGGTCTGTTGTTGTTCTCTATTCTACTGAGGTTGGACTTTTTTTTTGCTGAATTAGTTTTGGTTAAGGGGTCGATTTCTGAAATTTTGAGTTTGTCTGCACTGTTCTACATTTTGATAATTAGGGGGTTTTAGTATTATCGAAAAATCCTAGTTTTGATCGAACCAAACATGTATTTGAAAGGTTCATTTGTTTTTGTGATGCAGTACATGAGACAAAAATTGTTTTGTTCAAGATCAACACCGATCTCACATCAGCTGATATTATGAAGTTTATGAAAGCTGCAAGTAATTTTGAGTATCTCATTGTTTTACTCAAACTTGGAGCAGCCTGATTTGTTCATGACCATTTGGAACCATAGGGTGTTTTTCATTGCACCATATGCTCGTCAAGAGAGTGATTGTTGGCTTGTGACTCACATATTTGTATTAGGGAATTTTGTGTATTTAACCTTTTTACCATAGGTTAAATGTTGTTACCTTTGGGTAATTTTGTATTCTCATTTGGGCCTTGTGAGTGTAAAACTCGACTTAAAATAAAGTTTAAATTGGGAAATTACCAGCATACATGATTAAAATCTCAAAAAAACCACGATGTTTAAAATCAAAACATGTTCATTAATAACATCAGATAAATGTTCAACAAGAGTAAAATAGTAAAACATTCTCCTAGCCAGGATAATTCAAAATATAAATACAAACTTTCTGAATTGAAATAAACATTTATCAAATAGTTCATGAGGAATAAAATACACTTAATAAATAACAAGACATTTGTCCCCCATGATCCATCAGCCTCGTCCAGCTCATCCATCTCGGTATACCTCAGCACTTGGAGAGGAAAAAATGATAAAGGTGAGTATTGGGAAATACTCAGTAAGAATCCCTACCTAGGATACAGAATGCATACACCGGCCAAGCAATTATCAAGTAATCACATGAGTCATCTACAGCCCAACACTCAGAACCATAATCTCGATCACAAGTCAGCTCTAGTCATGGACCTCTGTCAGGTGACTAGGACAATTTAAGGACTCTTGTCCCAACTCAAAAGTCAACAGGGAGCTTGAGCTCAAATACTCTAAACTTGGGGAACCTCTATGTTCAACTCATTGGAAAACACAACTTGTCCCGTCTAAGCAGGTACTCATCTGGACCTAAATGTATAGGAGCTTGACTGGTCCTGGCAAGATTCAGGAACTCTACTGATCTTGGCAAATTATAGGAACTCTACTGGTTCTATTATTAGGAACACCACTAGTCTCGGCATCGGGAACACAACTGGTCCCGGCATCAGGAATATAACTGTTCCTGGCATCAAGAACACAACTAGTCTCGACATCAAGAACACTACTGATCCTGGCATTGGGAACGCAACTAGTCCTAGTATCGAGAACATAACTGGTCTCAGCATCATGAAACAGAACTGGTCGTGGCATCGGAAACACAACTAGTCCCGGCATCGAGAACACAACTGGTCTCGGCATCAGGAACACAACTGGTCTGACAAAAATATAGGAACTCAACCAGTCCTATATTAACTAGGTCATCTAGAAATTGATACTACATTTAAGCAACTATCGAAAAAATACACATTCAATGTCCTATACCATCGAACAATATATCTCGATAGATAACACAAGAATATCAAACTAACTATATGCTTAGCAGCTATAATACTAAACAGTAATCAACATAGGAAACAATTCATAAATGAAAAATAATAGATATTCAAATAGCATACAACTTGTAATATCAATCAATAGGTAACCATTTCGATAAACAACTCATAATATCAATCAACAAATAATCAATACAATAAGCAGTTCATAATATCAATCAACATGTAATCAACACAATAAACAACTCATAAAAAGCAACTGACTACATGTTCAAGTTGTCCTAACAATCAACATGCTTGGTTAGGCATCGACAGATAATTTCAGCAATCACGAGATAAATACTAAGCTTACATAGTAATTCTGGACCACACAACCCTAAGTAAGAATCTTTACCTTTGACGATACATAACTCTTCAATAAACATGCCTAGAAAATCTCGAACGAGTCAACCAAATGATCCTAACAGTCAAACAGTGAAGTTAGGACCTAGTATAAATTTGGATTACCACAACTAAGACTTATAAATGAAGGAAAATAAAATATCCTACATGATTTGTATGAAAAAGATATTTTAATCCTTCATTTAAAATTTCCATTAAAAAATAATATTAAATATTAATTTAATTCCTTAATTTTGGACCATAAAAAGCCATACCTCAAATTTGATGTTTAATAAAACTCATGGTCAACGATTATATATTTGAAAATAACTCACAATAAAAAAGATATTAAAATATCCAACTAACTCTAAATATTTAACAATTTAATTGTCTTTGGCCCAAAACATATAAATACATTCTAAAACAATGGCCATGCTTGAAAATTCCCATTAAAACTTCCACTGGAATTGGGAGGCTCGGATTTGCAAGTTGGGTGCCGGATTCGAGGCCGGTTTGGCTCGGGTCCGAGCTCCATGATGGTTTCTAAACAGTCTAGGAAAACGACGACAATCACAACCACAGAGACGAAGACAAAGCACGTCGCACGTTTCTGGCTTGGATTCGGCGTTCATCGCTCACAAGATGGAGCTCTGAAGCGGCGGCAATGGCAGAAATAGATGAAGAAACGGAGCTCTGGTGGGTCCATTGACAAGGAGATGGTTTCTTCCTTGCACCAAAATTCAAGATGAGGCGACAGTTTGCAGACTTGATTTCATAAGAAAGATGTTACCAAATGGGAAGGGTAATGGGTGGTTTGGTGTAAGGTTATGAGTGGCTAGGGCTTAAAGTTGACTTTTTATTTTAAAATCACTTAAGGTTTATTACCATTAAACTCATGGCTATTCAACCTTAACCCAATAATTAATATTATTTACAAATTAACCCATAAAACCATAAATTATTAAGAACCCATAATATGAAAAAACACTCATAATATTAATACAACCAATGCTACGGTGGTCATAGTGAGTTAGGATTTTTTGTGACCCAATTTGTAACACTCTATTTAAGCATCGTTATGAGTGAGTTTTTCTTTGTGGGAGAGACATTAGAGATGTAGAGCGTTTGGTGAGGTCTAGGGTTTGGGCGTCATTCTTGCTTCTCCTCCAATTTGTTTATGTGAGTAATGGAAATTGGCTCTTAGTTCGACAGTGGATTAGGAATATTTCCGAACTACCATATATTTCGTTTTCTCCTTCTCCCAGTTATATTTTATCTTTATTATTGATTTTTTATCAGGCATATCAGTGTTTTTGAGATTAAATTACTAACAAATTTCACTTTCATCCCTATATTTAAAAAAATGAATACTTTTACCATTTCTATTTCAATAATGGTAACTCGAGTTTCAGTTTGGTCCCTAAAAACTGATGACATTTCACTTCA
Source organism: Sechiopsis laciniata (assembly GCA_037833695.1). Taxonomy (NCBI): domain Eukaryota; kingdom Viridiplantae; phylum Streptophyta; class Magnoliopsida; order Cucurbitales; family Cucurbitaceae; genus Sechiopsis; species Sechiopsis laciniata. The sequence continues at coordinate 9,845,602 of JBBMKA010000021.1, read as the reverse complement.
TTTCTATTCCCTATAACTAATTTGTTACTAATGAAATCTTCTCAAATTACGTACAATCACCATCACATAAGAAGAATCATGGTGAGTTTAATATTTTGTGAACTTTGTAGAACATATATATACATGCATTGATCGACCAATATGATATTACTGATGAAACATTGTTGCAGATTGTAGAGAGTTTCACCTTTGTTCAGTTTCATTCTTATTGTTGGTTAAATTTTTTTCTTAGGAATATGGGATGCGCCTTGGACAGAAAGTCATCTTCCATGTTAAAGGTAAATCCATTGGAGACAAATAGCATGGATTAACCAATCTCATGCGTAAATATAGTTTTTATTTGGTCGTAAGATCTTGAATCTATCTACGATAATATCATACAATTTAATGGCTCGAAAGTGCGTTTATCCATCCATGTTCTGTAAATCTAGATAACTAATAGTTCGTTTGATAATTATTTTGTTTTTTATTTTTTGTTTTTGGTTTTTTATTTTAAATTTTAAATTTTAAAAAATAAAAATCATACGTGTTCATAACTCTCTTTTTGTTTTTTAAAGACTAAAAATAAAAAAAAATACTTTTGATAACTGTTTTTTTATTGTTTTTTTTTAAAAAAAAATCAAAATTTATTGTTTTTAATATTTGAAAATAAAATAAAACTATTTTGGAATGTTATTGTTCTAATAAATCTCAAATTTGTAGTTCGGACTTTATTTATGGTGTATTTTATCACTTTTTCAGAAAAAAAAAACTGATTTCTAAAACTTTTTTTTTTATTATTATTTTAAATTCCTTTAATATTTTAAAAATGTTTTAAAAATTTTAAAAACAAAAACCTAAATTAATTCTGAAACAAAATTATTTTTAAAAAATTAAAAACAAAAATAAAAAATAAAATGGTTATCAAATATGGTCTATAAAAATAATTTCATTTAACTTAAAAATAACTACTTTTAAGTAATTGTGCACGTTTTATATATTTTGAATTTAACTCTTCATGCAGTGACATTTATAATAAGACTTCTTGTTCTCACTTGCTCTAGGCTCCAAGTTCCAACATTTACATAGACTCGTGGGAACCGTCAATGGTCTAGTAATAAAAAAGTGTTGTATGAAAAAAAAACTTGGAAAGATGAATTCAAACCATAATTTTCACTCAGAGTTTAATATCATACGAGTTAATTTGGTAACCAAATATAGTAGAATTTGATAGTTGCCCAACGAAAATTGTCTAGGTACTAGTTGAATCAAGTCATTCTAGTTTGTTATTTTATCTTATGTTAGTTTTGTATGCTCTACTAGTTCTTGTTCATCCTTGTGTAAGTTTTTCTATTGGGAAACTTGTACTTGAAGTTGTGGGATGTACACTAAATCTCAAGTGGTAGTAAAATGGAAATCTTCTCGTCATTTTGTAGCATTCCTACTGGAATTTATCGTTAGGTATATTAATTCTTTTAGTAGTATCAAGTTCAAAACTTAGAAGTGAGCTTAATTGTAAAATACTTTATTATCTCTGAAGTCCAAGTCATGTGGGTGTTCCTATGTATATAGTGGCGTGAAACTCTGATTCTCTGCTATCAAAGAAAATCCACAAGTTGAATTTTCATTTACATTTTGTTGGCCTTC
>JBBMKA010000021.1:9817533-9842178 GCA_037833695.1 Sechiopsis laciniata | reverse complement strand
AATATTAAATACTAATAAACTATTTCGTCTTCGCGCTTCGCCTCGAGTAGACTTTCAGAGGTCTCGGGATCGTATCACAGTTCTTCTGCTAAAGTTTAAATCGATAGAAAACATGAAGCAACTAAAGAAGAACAAACTTACCATTGTAGATATTGCTTCGGATAAGCACTGGATGCAATCATCTAAACATACAGTTTCACAAAACCTCAATGCCCTCGCCTTTCTCATTAATACTCTAGCTTTTTCTAGTCTATGATCTGGTGTAATATACACATCCCTTAGAAGGGTACTCAAGATCTTCATTTGTAATGATTGACAAAATTCTGGATAGAGACTGCTCATTTCCTCATATTCGACAAGTTCCTGTACAATATTTAAGTAATATACACTACCAAACAATTTAATGGAGGAAGAAAATATGGAAAACTAATTTTAAGTGAACAAAGGACAAATTACTTAACCTGCTCCAAGAGAACACCAACTTTTTCCTTCGACATCATCCCAAAGGATTGCAATAGGCAATTCAAGGTTAGCAGGCCTTTTTTGGGATCCGCATCCATATGATGCTTGCATTGCATCTGGGAATAATATTAAAATCAGCATCAACGGAATATATACAGTAATCTAATAAATTGAATAACTTTAGACATTACCTTAACCCATTGTTTCACCAATTGCACGGGAACTGGCAGTGCATCAAATAAATTTGCAGCCACAGACCAGTTCATAAGAATCTCGGTCATCGCTTTCTCTACCTTAAACATGTCACGTTGATAGAGAATATCAACAAAAAATGCACTTCTCATAATCACTTCATTAGCAAAACTTAGAACGGCGCTTTCAGAAAATTCATTATCTGATGGCCTGGACTTGTCATCAAGCATCACACACAAATGTTTAACACAAGTCCACGAGGCTCTACAACACAACTTCAATGCCTTTGAAGCCTGTACACACGGAGAAATAATAGACAGAAAAATGCTAGATTAAACAAAATGTGCTCGTCAGATTATTCATATTTTTTATACATCCCAGGGGGAATCTAGCAACATTAAGGCTTGGGTAGAAGAAAAAGGTAGAAATTACAGATAAATATGATGATAACTAACTTTTACAAGATAAATAATTCACTTCTTGAATTAAAAAAATCACTTATAGGATCTAACTAGCGTTGGAAGAAATTATTTTAAGAACTTCAACTTAAAATGTGTAAAGAATAATTTATCACAAAGAATATCAATATTAGATAGTAATAACTTGACCCTTGATAAAAAAAAATAGAATTATTGTTTACATACACTATGTGTACATATTAGTTATATATAATAGTGTTATTATTAAATTATAATCATCATTTTTGGCTGATTTACATACTTCAATTTTTTTTATTATAAAAAACCGAGGTTTCATTGAAAAAAGACGAAAGAAAACAAGAGCATACAAAATAGAGCAAGAGCCCACAAAAGGAAGAGGTGACCTGAAAAATACATACTTCAATTTATTCAAGTTAATAGTTAATGGTTTCATGGAAGTTTTCATTTCTCAATGAGAAAAAAAAAAACCACACTTGTACACTTAATCTTTTTTCTTAGAGGAAATCATCCAAAATTTTGTGATTCCATGATATCCACCAGAAGTCGCTGTATTTGATCCGTATAAAAACCACATTTAAAAATTTATCTATCTGATACGAAAAAACATACCTCTCCAATTTGCTTATTTTTGTACAAGATTATGCCAATGTTATTAAGAGAGGCAAATAAATGTTTCAAGGCAAAAGGTCGAGCCCATTTGCTTAAGATAATGTCCTTGATCAAATCCGTGCTCCTCTGTGAATATGAAGAAGAAGAAAAAACGCCAATTAGGTAACTTGCAACCATTTAAACTACTTAATGTTCCCCAGAACTTGTAACAACCTTCATGTCCAGCCTTGTTCTAAGAGATAGGATAAATGCAGCCACAACAGTGCTTAATAGCATATTTACGTTCTCATCGCACCCATCTCTCTTACCATCGTATGCACGTCTGAAACAAGACAGATAAAAGGGAGGTTTAAAAAATCTATTACAGAGCAAAAAAAATTTTGAGAAATGAACTCAAGTAAAACTATATCCCTATAAACAGACAAAACTCAATAGATCACAAACCCAGATTAGATAGCTTCTTTGACTAATAATTCTTGAAACACATCAGAAAGCTAATCAATGTAGACAATTTTTCTCTATAAATATCCAAGGGTATTGAGCCAACTTATAGGCAACTCAACTAATCGCACGAAATAATAATTATACCCACAACACATCTAGAAACTTAGAAGATATTTTATATCTTAGATGAGAGATCACCATGATTTTTTCCATAATTTAAAATACATCTAATACTTGCCCCTCTGACCATATGGTGATTAAGAATAATTCTATGGATGTCATATTATACTAAGTGGAAAACGTATCGTGATTAAGAATAATTCTATGGATGTCATATTATCCTAAGACGAAAACGTATGTTGATGCATGTTAAGCTGATTCCTACTTAGAATGAATAAAATATTCAGTTTATTGGATAAGAAACAATTTCAAAATGAAGAAGCGGAATGCGCTCCTTGAAAGCGGTATCCTGAAAAGACTTGTTAACACAAACTTTTATGAAGTAATCATTCAGTAAGCTTTGAGATGCAAATGGAACTAATATTCTTTTTTGGACAAGCACAACAAATCTCACAGATAAGATCATAAGCAAAACACTTCAACTACTAAAGTAACTTGCCTTTGACAAAAAATAAAGACATCGCAGAACTGTTGCAAAGTTTTCTGAATACTATACAAAACGGAAGTAGCTTTATCTTCAGAAAGGATTTCTTTTCTCTTGGAATTTACTGATTCAGCAAGTGGCTGACACAAGAACTTGATTGCATCCAAGTAAGAGGATAGATAAGCCTCTCTCCAGCTAAGTAAAGAAGTAACTTCAGGCTCATGATAAGATTTCCAATGTGAACATGGTTGAACAACAAAACCCTTCTGCTCAATGTTGCAGGACGCATTACCCTCTCTGCAGCCAAGACAAAAGTAACTCCCCAGGAAACCATTTAAGTTAACCAAACTCTGCATAGTATCTTCATCATCAAGTAAAATACTAAATGCAGAGCCATGAGTTTCACCTCTGGGTAATTTAGAAAAGATTTTCAACCCAGCAGCATAAAGCCTCAAATTAATTCCCAACGGTGGCTCCACCTATTAATTCAGGTTAAAATTAGAGAATATGGGAAATGTGAATGACGTGTGGAGAAGGTACATAAACTAAAAGCTAGAATAGGATACCTGGTGGAAATCACCTGCCATTTCCTCAAGATGTCTGGCAAAAGCCCAACAACACTCAGGACTTGCACTCTGACATTTATTTGCACAATAATAGAGGAGTTGAAGAAACTCAACAACTGTACATTCAGTTTCATCCTGAAAAAAAAAAATCATTTAAAAGTTATTTTTAAGAAAGGTTTTGCACCACTTATCTTAGCAGTTGGATGGACAAATAAAAGATGTGCACACTGGAAAGGTAGTAACTAAGATGCTAAAGAGCATTTTTTTAGGATTGGGAAAGGTATCAACTGTTGTGGAAACCAGAGAGTAAGAAGTCGATAGTTCTTGCAAGTTTGCAACTAGAGGGTGAGCAAAAAGCTAGATAAGACGCTAGCTGTTCCGCTAACTTTCTCTCAGAATAAAGTTCAGGGAAACAGTCACTTTCTACCATTAGAAAAAGTTATGTTGCACAATAACAAAAGTAGTATATATAAAAAATGTAAAGATGAAATAAAGTCAGCCTAAATTCAAAAAATGGCACCACGTACTGAATTTGATGGATCCATACAAGCATGCACTCTAGATAATATACACTCAATAAAAACTCTGCTGAGCATGACTAGCATTGGACAGCGTTTTAGCTATAACTTTTCATTAACACTACCTTCCATTCTAAGGTAAGAGACTTTAAGACACATATCAAAATGTTCATGATGAGCATAGACGTATGATGTTCCTGTTGTAGAGAGAAAAGAGTGGAACATATCCGGCGGGCTAACTGCACAATGAATAAAAAACAATGTTAAAAGCAAATGAAGTGTCCACAGAGAAAACCCAAAAAAGGGTCATGCATCACCTTATAAATCTGATCTCTTAGGGATGACTTGGCATATTCAGCAAATGTTGTGCGGCAGAAGAGGCTTACAAGACTCTCACCAAAACAAACTAGCTCCTCTACCAAGAAAACGGTACATTTACCCAGATATGTAATCAGTGCTCTCTGAGTCTTCTCAGATACTTTAGCATCTAGTAACCTGCCAGAACGAATGCGCATAAAAGATCAACAAGGCCTCGTTTGATAACCATTTTTTCATTTTTTGAAATTTAAGCTTATTTTTAGTCAATTTTCCTACAATGTGTTACATATTTGCTACCATATTTTCCATCTTTTCTTAAGGAAGTATGTGAATGCTAACCAAATTTCAAAAATCAAAACAAGCTTTTGGAAACTACTTTTTTTTTCCAAATTTTGGTTTGGTTTTTAAAAATATAGGTAAGATGTATGTATCCAAAGTAAGGAAAAGTATATAGTGAAGTAGTTGTAGGCTTAAATTTCAAAAACAAAATGTTATCAAACGGGGGCCTAAAATTAAACTATTTGCTTCCAATTAAAAAAATTAAGGGTCTGGACTAGTTTGGAGCCAGCAATCTCAGGAACTTCTCCATTTCCACTAACAAGTAACAACTGCTGCGAGTGTAATTCATTTTTGTAGTAAAGATGTGCTGCTCGTAAATTCAACATTTTCTATATTACTCTAATCTAGCTATGAGCTACTCAGAATAGCCACTGTAATAAAATGATTAAAACAAAAAACTGATCAAATTTGAAACTTAAATAGTGAAGTTCTTACCTGAACCATGGTCTAACCTCCTCCACCAATCCAAGAACCCTTCTATAATCACCAATTTCCTTACTGCGACCATTTGCCGTACACTTAACAAGCGTTACAACAACCTCCACAAATAACAAACAAAAATCCTTATCACAATCCAATTTCCCCTCCTTGGAAGTACAATCAATACCCCTCAGCCTCTCCAAAATCGCAAACCCCTCTTCCTCCGCATCCTCAAACAGTCCCCAATCCTCCATACAATGCACCATTCGAACCCGTTGAACATCGACAGTATATGGTTTACACGAGAGCTGCGACGTCAACGATTCCAAACAGCCCAAGCAGAGCTTATAGATTTCAAAGAATTCTAGGGCAAATTCCAGATCGTTGCCCAGTTTAGAAGGCTCGCTGAGCCGCTTGGGGAGAATGGAGAGAGCGCGATTGAGAAACGCGAGAAACTTCTTCGCCAGTGAACGGATTGTTGATGAATCGGCGGTGGGGTTGGCTGATTTCTTGGATTTTTTGGGGTTTTTTAGGTCGGAGAAAGGTTGGAGGTAATCGGAGACGATTGAGAAGGTGCCTTTGGAATCTGCTGTTTCGAGGGCGGAGATTAAGGTGGTTTCCGACGGCGACGCCATTGCCGACGAGGGAAAAGGAGTTGGAGAAGAAGAAGAAGAAGCGCAGAAATGGAGCAATCGACTGCGACTGAGTTTCAACTTAGGGCGGGCGCGGCGCCAATGAAGGAGCCCGCCATTTGAATTAATTTTGAATTATTTTTATTTCTGGTCTCTTTCTCCCCCAAGGGGTGTTTGGACGAGATTTTGAACAAAAAGTTAGTTCGATAAATTATTTTAATCAATTATTTTGAATAGTTAAAAGTAGGGAGTTGTAGTCAAAAAAATGTTTTGATGTTTTTTTTAAAGGAGTTAGAAATAATAATTTATTTGGATGTGTATTTAAAATTAACTGTAAAAAAAAATTACTAGAAATGAATTGTTAAACCTAAGTTATTTTGAAGAATGATAAATAAATGATTACAAATTAATGTTAGAAATGAGAAATTATTTTGAGTAGTTATAAATGAAGTATTATTTTTAGTAGAAAAAATAAGGAATTATTTTGAGTAGTTATAGAAAACTAATTTTTTGAAAAGTAGTTATTTTGAGCCAATTAAATGTAGGTGATTAGGAGATTATAGATTTAAATTTTATACTCTTAATTATCTTTGAATTAAAAATCCAATTTAGTGTCAATAATTTTAGTAAAACTTACCGAAATAATTAGTAGCTTGTTGGCTTAATTGATTGATCGTAATTCAACTCCACGACAATGGGTTCGATATTAAAAATCACAATGTGCCTCTCATCTTATTTGAGAATAGGTAATACATGAATTTGTGGTTTTTCCCTAATTTGAACTCAAATATTTTTAATAAAATAAAAAAATTAATCATGTTACAAGTTTGAAGTTTTTTTTTTTTTTTTTAATTGAATTTTGATAAATAATGATAACATTTTATACCATATACAATGTGACTTCTCAAAATTATTAGATTGAAAACTAATAACTCGTAATAATTATTTTTAAGTGGTATACTTTAAGGGCATTTGAGTGACGAATAATGTCGTGAATAAGTATTTGAAGTGCAAGATGATGTAAGTTAGATTAAAAATGAGTGTGTAGTATGATATATAGGGTTTGAGTACAAGTTATTGAGGCATAGGTATACAGTAGATCGAGCGGTCACGTATAAACCAACTCATACTCGCACCCCAATTTTGATTGAAAGTACATTGTTACCTTGTGACATTTGAAAGTACATAAAAATGAAACACACTTAAAATTATAAAAAGCAAAATTTATATTTAAACGAGAAATACTTATCTCCTTAGGACTAAAGAGGGGAATCATCCTTGATGCCACAAATTTTTTGTTTAAACAATAGATGACTAGAAATATTTCTCTATTTAAATTACAAATTTATCTTTATCATCGAAATTCCTTCACTTTTTTAGAATAACAAAATAGTTTCAAATTGAGCATTGTAATTTTAAGAGTTTCAATTTAATTTAGAACATTTGTTTGTCTTGAACCTCTGATTTCATTAAGTTTGATTCGTGTCATAAAGTCTTTATGCGTAAGTTTACATATCAAACTCATGTCCGCTGGTTGGACTTAATTGTTGGAGCTTGGTTTAGAAAAATGAATGAAACTAATGTTAAAAGGTGAATTTCTTGGCACCAAATTGCCTAAAATGTGTTCAAGTTGAAAGTATAGAAGAAAAACAAAAGTGACCAAATCTAACTTGATTTGGGTCATTTTGATGGTTCTTTGAGTTTCAACTCATCTTTTGTAGTACCACTTGAAATTGATTTGGGTCATTTTGATGGTTCTTTGAGTTTCAACTCCTCTTTTGTAGTACCACTTGAAACTGGAGGGAAATGTGGCTTAAAATTACTGCATTTTCAAGAGTTTAATCCAACTAATTTTTTATCTTTAAACACTAAATATTGGTTACACAATAAAAAGTAAAAAACAACAAAAGTGGCTTTTTTTATGAGTTCCATAATAATTGAAGTAGGTGATTTCAACTCATGACATCTTAATCATTAAATGTACATTGATATCGTTAAACTACTTCTCTGGTTGACGACGAAGGGCCCTTATAACTTTGCACTTTTTGTACTTGTACAATCTTTGGTTATGTTCCCACTATTTGAGAGTCAATTTTATGCACAATAGATATCATTCAATATAAATGTATAACTATACTTTTAAAAGAAAAATGAAAGTGAAATGTTAGTTTGAAGTTGTAACAAAAAAAAATGGAAATGAAAGAATCAAATTGACCACTTTTTTTTAAAGACGAAAGATGATTTTAAAATAAACCTAAAATAACCAAATATATAAATCACAGGTGAAAAGTCCGGAGAGATTAACCACCTTTTTTTTACTAGCAAATGGTCAAACCGGCTTACCTTGTCTATTACTTTTAATTAACTAAAAAATCAAAACTTTGCTCCTCTAGACAAAGAATGGAGACACGAGAAGTGTTTACCTATCATATTTGGTAGTCAAGACATTAATTACTAGATAGGTGCAAATTTATAAGCTTGGCATATAGTCAATATGATAGTTGGATGCCCCAATATTACTCAAGGTGGTCTTACTTACTCTTATCCCAAGAGAAGGAAAGATTATTTGTGACTAATAACTGGCAAGGCTTCAATTGAATCCCATCAAATATTTCAAGCTCAAACCTTGTCATTATATTGAATAAGTTTACTCTTCATCGTGCACCTTAACTATTCTCACGGGGCATGCCGTCTAACTTTACAATGACCCTACAACATTTGGACATGAAGAAAACACATAAAAAATTATTTCTCAAGTAGATGGTCAACATAGATTAAACTCATAACTTCTTGAATTCCCAAGATCTTCTTTAATTACGGTTAACTTCAACTTACTCTTAATTGTTATAAACTTCAATCCAATCCCCCCATACGGCCAAATCTATATGCAAAGAGCAAACATAGATCTCTTTATAGCATTGCATCACCAATATAACAACACTAACCTCTAAAATAGATTCACAATAACACCAGGACCTTAAGTAGTAAGACATCGACTAAGATTTTTTTTGAAATAAGGGTAACCACGCCCGTCCCTAGGCCAGGCACCGGAGACATCGACAATGAAGGCTTTAGAAAGAACAAAAATAGAAAATATCTCACATTCCCAAAAGAACCCTCTTAAGACCCTTAATAACTACTTTACAACTCTCTTCTCTTGTGTTGTTATTCAATTAGAGGAGAATCCAACCCAACAAAAATGTAACTATAAGAGGAGATGTTAATCCAAGAAACCTGTCACAATGTAGTTGGCTTGGAAAATCGACATCCTTGATGAATGAGAAAAACTACAAAAAGGATTTGGTTTAAGTGGTTACTAGTGGCATGCAGATTTGATTTAATGATCAAATAAAAATTACAACCTAACAAGAGGGGATATGATGATCAAATATTTGTCCCACTACATACTTGAAGCTCCTGCCCCATCTCAAAGTCCAAAGACAACAAAGGATTTACAATTGAGCTCACTCGTAGATTTCAAACCTAAAACTTCAAAAGAACATACTTTGAAGATCCCAAGCTTGTACTAATGAGACTGGCCTCGATGAACAGAATTATTGAGATGCATAGATGGGGGGAAAGTCGAAAAATGGACTGGTCCTATCCATTTTTTATGACTTGAGAACTTGGAGCTTTGCACGTCTAAACCCGGGAACACCACTGGCCTGTCCCTAAACATTGGCACCAGGATAATCATCGAACAAGAAGTAAAATTGAGGTGGCATGGAAAATTAATAATCATTGTCGTCTCAAACGTGAGACCTCAAGGGCAGTACACCTTCAAACCTAAAGTACCTAAAGGACTGTACTTTGTTGATATGGATTGATCCTATCCATATCGAAAAAAGTTCAGTCCTTAAATAGTTCTAACTAGGATAACCACTTCAAACTTGAGTGTCACTTAGCACACCTCGGCCATTCGCTCTACATTTAGTTGTCTAATGTCAGTTGCAGATAGGAATAAGAGTCATTCAGTGTTTAACAAGAACAAGCAACAACCAGAAAAAAACCCTAGGTTTCAAAAATGCATTTCGATTGCAACTATCTCAGTAATCAGAAACTCAAATCTCAATATCAAAAATCCTTAAACTACAATCATAAACAAATAAAAAATTCCAAGTCTCGAAGGTAATTAGAACATAAATACCAAAAACAAAAATTACCAACAAGCGACTTTCCGCCATAGACGCCAAAAGACCTCCGATCAACGATAAGATTTCTGAAACCTAGCACGAGCTCCACGACCACCAAACTTCTTCGGCTCACATCGTCTAGGATCGGCGACCAGTAAAGTCCGATCGTAGCGGACGAGAATGTCTTTGATCTCCTTCTTGCTTTGTTCGTCGACGTACTTCTGGTAGAAGGCGACGAGAGCCTTGGCGATGCTCTGGCGGATGGCGTAAATCTGCGAGGTGTGGCCTCCGCCTTTGACTCTGATTCGCATGTCGACACCGGCGAAACGGTGGCGGCCGAGGAGGAGGATGGGTTCGTAGGCCTTGAATCGCAAGATCTCTGGCTCGACGAGCTCGATTGGGCAGCCATTGATCTTGATCAAGCCTCGGCCACGCTTGCAGTATGTCACAGCGACTGCCGTCTTCTTCCGGCCGAAGCATTGCACAGACTCGATTGGAGCCGCCATTGTTGGGATTCGAGAGCAGAAGAAAGCTTGATGGGGAATTGGAGAGGTATTTATACGAACTTTTTAGGGTTTTGCGATTGTCGAAAATGCCCTAAATTTGTTGTTAACATTATGGGTGGAACAAAATTTTAAAAAACCGAATTAAACTGAATCGATTCATTCGGTTTTTTAATACAAAGTTATCGATTAACAAAGACAAAAAAAGGTGGGTTGATTAATTTTGTTTTTTGTTTTTTTTTTAGATTAGAACAATTAGGAGGGAGGGATTTGAACTCATGAGTGGTCATTGAGTTTACATTCATGCCGGTGAACTACTACTCTTGTTAATTTGTTTTTTTTTTTTTTTAATATAATGTTAAAACTAAAGATCGAATTGAACCAAATAAAAACTGATCCAATAGTTTTGTGTTTTATTCGACATCAAATTTGACATAATTGTTGAAAAATCAAGTATATCAGTTCAGTTGTCAAGTTGGCACAAAATCGATAAAAATCGAACCGAAATCACCCATAGTAAAGATTAAGAACATGTGTTGGTGAAGGTGAATGAGAATGATTATGTGGAATGAGAATTGTGGAAAGAATAGAAAGGAAAATTATTATTTGTATTTAGGTGGAAGGGAATGGTTATAAAGAAAATGATTATTTGTGTTTCGGGAAAGAAAATGATCATGGAAAAAATAAAATAATGAGTATAATGTAAGTGTAAAATAATTATGGTGAGAATAAAAGTTTTTTTTTTTTTTGATACATAATAAAAGTTGTTATGGAAACAATAACAAGTAGTTATAACGAGAATAAAAAGATGATTTAGGAGAAGTGTGATTATTAAGAAAATGATTATCGGTACTCCAAATATCAAAAATATCATAAGGGGTCATTCACTTCTTGGTAATCCAAGATTCTCATGAGATGTACAAGTGGATTACCGTGTTTATTTTGCAATAATGAAAAAATATTCACACATCCTCAAATGTCCATTTAAGAGTCATTTGGATACCCTTTTTAGGATGTCCATGTAGAGGGCATCCTTGAATGACACTTTTGCCTTCATGATTTTTTTTTTATTATTATAAAATTTTATATTTGTGTGTAGTTTGTACCTTAAAAAATAATAATATATTCTTTTATAGTATATAATTATCATGCATTAACAACTAAGTATACATAATTAATTATTTATATTTTACATTTTGTTTTAAAATAATATGCATTAAATTGAATAAATATTTGGATTATTTTCAACAAAAATTTAAAGTTGGTTGATTTTTGTTATATGTTTCAAATATAATTATCCACACTTTCTATGTTTAGAAAATTTTCATTTGTTCAACTAATATATGAATTTTAGTTTTTGCTAGGTAAATTTATTTTAAAATATAATATTTAAATGAATAAAAAACAGTATATAGATTTTAATTACATAAATTAATGTATAAATTAAATTATGAAGGTATTTAAGACATTTTCATGAGCAATATTTATAAAATAAATAAAGTTTTCTAAATACCCGTAAAAATATTACTACAAAACAAACAAGGTGATCTAAGAATGCCGAACATCTAAAATTTCGGACATTTGAGATTCCGGGCATAAGAAGTTTCAGTTATCTTGATTACTTCAAAGTAAACGGCCCCTAAAAGGTGTAAGACAAAATCGAAAAATAAAAACTACCAAAACTAACCGAAAATCGACATTGGTTCTTGCTAGAATCGATTTAATTGGACAGTTTCAATTTGAAAATTAGGAAAATCGAATATTATCGATTCAGTTTCAATTTTTGATATATAAATATATTAAAAATAGTTTTAGATAAATAATAACTAGCTTGGCTCAACTGGCATGTCACCTAACATTCTTGGGGTGTTTCTTTGCCAACTTTAAAGAGTTGTTGCACAACATTTACAACATCTTCTAAAAAATTACATTCAAATGAGTTAACTATTCAAAATAACATATCATTGCAAAATCGTTTCTAATTGATTGTATCCACGTACATCATTAAATACTTTTATAAATGATTAAATAATAAAAATAATTATGTTTATAAAAATAGAAAATGAAATATATATATATATATCTAAATAATATTGGACAATACAATATTACCGTAAGAAAATATAATGATTTCAATAATGATAACCACCAAAAGAATTTTTTTTTGTTTTAAATTTTATTTTTCAAAAAATAATAGTCACATAAATGTTTGACCATGAAAATATGAATTGTTTAATTATGGCATTATTAGAAAAAAAATAAAGGAAAAAAAAACGTATAAAATAAAATAAAATAAGAAGGAAAAAACGAAATTAAATGTAAATGTAAGATAAAATCGTACAAGGGAACTTTAGGATTTATTTATTTATTTTTAATAAATTTAGTAATAAAAATATAATTGCAAATATTTTAGAATTTGGATAAGTTTGTAAGTATATTTGTAATACTTTCTCAAAAAAAAAAGAAAGAAAGTATATTAGTAATATCTTCCACTATTTTTCTATGAATAATAACATGCCAACAAATAATTTAAAATAAAACTTAAACCCACCTAAATTTATGGTTTAATTTTATTCCTCGTGTTTTTCATTATGGTTTCTAATTGGTTTCAACGTTCCACATTCCCTTTCTTTTGTGTTTGCATGTTCTTTGTTCTACCCTCATCCTCATGTCCCTTACTCTCTTTATTACTTATCGAGGGTTTTCTTGTTTCTCTATTATTCGAATTAACCATCATTTACTCTAAACTTGATGTTAGTCGTCGAGTTTCGACGGTTTTTAAGAACATTGTGTTCGTTCTTATGTCGTTTACTGCCGTAATACTCTTTTCGATATTGTACTACTCGAGGATCTTGTTTCCTATTGATAATAGTTGGCTCGAACTTGTGCTTGTTTCCATGTCCATTGCTGCTATAGTCATACTATTGTTCGGTAACCCCTATTTGAAATCTACATCATTATTTTTTTTTCTTTTTTCGTTTCGTTATAGTTTATGTAATATTTTATTTTTCTTTTTATCAGTGTCCGAGCGTAATATTAAACAAGAAAACAAGCTACTTATTGAAGGTAATATCTATATATATATATATATGTATGTATTTTTTATGTATATAATATTGTTTTTGTTTTGTAATTTATACAATTGTTTTCTAATCTTCAGAGGAAGATGTAGCATCAACAAGTACCCTGCTGGAAAATAAAAGCTGATGAGGAGAAATTAGGTTTTTTTAGACTAAGTTTTTGTTTGTTTTTCTCCCTACAAATTCCCCTTGGTTTCAATTGAGAGTTTACTTGTTTAGTCAAATAGCCTTTTGATTTGGAATATAACAATGAGTTTGAATGTAATTAGTTGGTAATTCTATTCACTTTTACCATCATCGTTTGGTAGCCTAGAGATTTCGTTGTTTAATAATAATTCAATTCAACAAGATGATCACGAATTCAATTTTGAAAATCGATATTTAACTCTCATATTATTTGAGGGAAGTAATGTTCTCTATGTATGATTTATTTATCACCCTCCTCCCCATTTATATTGAAAGAAATATATATATATATCATTTGAAATCTTGATGCATCTCATATAAACTATTATGAGAAATTTAACAAGTTATAAACTTTTTTCCAATATTTCAAAGAAAGTTAAAATTTAATTATTATAATTTTACCAACAAGGGTTCTCCTGGTATCTAAGTACAACCTACTAAATCGATGATTAAAATAACATAAACTAGCATTCAATGATTCAAGTCTAAATTATTTTTCACTTTGATTTTATATAAATTGTGGTATAGTAATTAACTAAAATAAATCTTGGGGACTATAGACCAACATTATATAAGAAAGCTCACAGTCGATAATAAGGTTTTAAACCTAATTATAAATGCAAAATTCTTCTCCAAGTCTCAACAAACCTTAATCCCAATCAAGAAATTCTTCAAACATACACAAAAAAAAGACTGATAACACTAAGAACCCAACCTGCCAATAGAAAATGAATTTATTTTCACGGACTCTAAAGTGGAGAAGACCAAAGATTTCCCAGTACCACAGTTTAAGGACGGGCCAGTGGTACCCAAGTTTAGAGGAACAAAGTTGCAAGTTCTCGGGTCATAAAAAAAAATGGAGAAGACAAAAGCCATTTGAGTAATAGTTTGAAATTCACAAATAACAGCACATAAGTATATCAAGTTCTGAGATTGCTAAGTATTACAAGAAGAAAACTTGTAAGAAGAAGGAATGGTAGAGCTCTATTTATGAAGCAGTCTCAACAGGTGTGTCAGGATGACCTCCCCATTCAGTCCAAGATCCATCATAAATTGCAACATCATGTTTCCCAACTCGATGTAGCCCCTGAAATTCACAAATGTTCACCACTTTCAGCTCTTTTAGATCTTTGAATTTGTTCCATAAATATGCTATTCTCTCACTTTCTTTATTTCTTTTAAGCATTTGCGAGTGTTTGGAGTATTTTACGCGCACCTCGATTATTTTTATAGAACAGACTACCTAACCTTTCAATAGTTGGCTGTCAAGGAAGCTTATCCTAGGTAGGTGACTACATAGATTGAACTTATAAACTGTTGTATGCTCAAGGACCTTTAACCACAAGATCCTTTAACTTAAATGGCAGGGAGAATAGCATATTTACATTTTTATATGATATTCTCACCACCATTTTAAGTAAACCAAATACTTCTTTATATCCATGAGTGCCCTGTATCCTAGCCAACTTATGTGCATTTAGCTATTCTATTTTTTGGATAAGAAAATTGTTTCAGAAAAACCACCATTCGTAAGTAATTCATAAGTGGCCACCATAGATTACACGTTCCATCTAAAAATTATATGATTTTGCCAACAAGAGCAATGGTTCATCAGTATCAGTGTACACCAAATGACTAAGAGGTCATGAATTCGAATCCCACAACAACCTCTCATTCTTGTAGAACTAAAAAAATGATTTCTAAGGATTTCTAAAACTCTCAATTGACCACTAGTTCCACTAGGTCAATCCAGGATAGATTTAAACAATCAAATGCTCCAATCTAACATTCAGAATGTGAAGAGAAGGAGATTTACCAATGCAAGAATGCAGGCAGTAACACCAGTGCCACAAGAAGTTACAACAGGACTTTCCAAAGAGATGCCTGCAAAGATGGATCGACTTTAGTATCATGGCTGAATTAATCAGGCAGTTTTGGGATCTGTTACCCTTGAAAATGGCTATTCATTCTTTGGTTATGTGTGGAAAGAGAGAAATAAAATGAATACAATTTGACCATTCAACTAATTTTGTTACTTAAACAACTTACCTTTTTGTTCGAACCGGTTCTTGAGCTGATCTGCTGGTAAAAGTAACTGTGAACTATCCAGCATCTGAAATTATCATTTCACTTGTCATTGTTTTTGTGGCATTGCATTTTGTTTTTTCAAAACATAAATTGAATCAAAGTGGCAGACGTCGTTGCAAAAAGCATCTGGGATGGGTGCTAAAACTATAAATAGAATTTTTCTTTTGACATATGTGAGTGTTCGGGTCAGCTTATGTGCTCGCTGACTATTTTCACGAGAAAACATTCTTCATGTAGGCGACCACTATGAATTGAACGCATAACCTTTTAGATCCTCAAACATCTCTTTGACCACTAGGTCAACCTAGAAAACGAACTTCCATTAAGAGCTCATAAGAACTTCATATACGAGATATAGAAGCACAAAAACAGGGGACATGCATAAACATTAGCCTGAGGGATCCTAATGGTAGTACCCTCTATACCCTAAAAACACTTCTATTTCTTTCCTGTTAGATACTTCACGAATAATTCCATTTTTATAACCGTGAGTGTCCGGGCCAGCTTACACGCACCTCGACTATTCTCACGAGTCATACCACGTGGCCCTACAATATTTGGATGTCAAGGACATGAATAACCTTTTGCCATTAATAAAAAAAGTGCAGTAGTTTTAGAATCTTAGATATGAATATAAGATCACAAGGAAACTCAGAATCTAAACTGCCTAAATGATAGATAGCATGCAACTAATGAGAAAAAGGGTCAGTTTACTCGGATCAATCCGAAAACTGTTTCAAGTTCTAATTTTGAACTACAAAGATAAAGTACTGATTTGGATACAGACCTGGGCAAAAGGAATGCACTTGCTGCCAGGAACATGGCCACTCCTGATTCCTTTCCGTGGCTCTGGGGCAGCCCCATCAAATCTGTAAGAAGACAACTTAATTCAAGAGTAAGGATTTTATTGCAGATTATTTGACTAGATTATCCCCCACTAAAGAAGAAATATGGCAAAGCTTGGTTTTGAAAGCCTTGAAAAAAGTTAAAAGAAAATATTCAGCATTAGACCAATCAATAAAATCTACAGTACCTGGCTTTTGATCGGGCATCTATAAGTTGATGAGTTCGTCCAGTAATATTCTCTTGAACCTGGAACATGTAAGAAAGACAAGAACTATAAAGGTTCGTTCACTCTTTTTTTAAATAGAAAACAAAAACATTTCATTGATTGGGTGAAAGTGTTACAATACCTATCAAAAAATCAAAATAGAGTAAAACGGAGCAAAGTAGCTGAATACAGCGGTCAAACAACGAGAAAAATATTTTTACTTATCATTCACATCTCAAACGCCTCTAAGATGATTAAATTGATTCTTTTCTTACACTAACACTGCATTCCACTATTTACATGCATACAACTATACAAGCACTCCAAAGATCCTTAAAAACTTGTCTAAGCTGGAAGTTGAATGCTATGTTAATTCTTCAAAATCAAGTAATTTTTCAACGCCAACATATACTAATAATCAACATTTTAATATAAACATACTTCATCAAAAGAGAGTCTTAAAATATGCACAATCATTCACCGCGATCGACAAGTTACATATTCACTCGGACTTCAACATCAAAAGAGTCTTAAAATAGTCTTAAAATAAACACTTCAAGATATTAAGTTCATGCATTCATAAAGGTTTTGATAAAGCATTATATTATTCATATTCTATAATCCTTAATAACTTTAAGCTCTGATTTCCCGGTTAAAAAAAAACTTTGTAATGAGCACTGACCTTCTCAAGGTCCCAGACCAGATGAGGCTGAAACTTAGTCTGAAATGTAATTGGCCCAACCTGAGAAACCAAACGAAGTACCATGAAATCTATGCACAACAATATTGGAAGTGAAAACCTAATCGTACAAGAAAACAAAATAAAAAATAATGAAAGCGAGAAAAAAAAAATGTATTCAATTTCGGTCGAAACTCGAGAGCAACAAGGTTAGCAACTCAAAGATTCAACGAGACATAACATTGGCATTGAGTAAGGACCCAGCTATATAAATTTACAATGGTTTAAAAAATCAATTCTTTTGCTGATATCCGTGAGTGTTCAAGTCAATTTATGCACCCCTCGACTATTTTAATAGGATATACCGCCTGATTTTACAACATTTAGATATCAAAACGACCCGTAGAAAATTAATTTTTAAGTAGGTGTTCACCATGGATTGAACCATAACCTTTTGATTTCTTAAGGCCCTTTTGACCACTAAGCTACCCATGATGGTTAGCAATTGTTGTCTGTCTTAAATTTTAAGTAACTTATGAGATACAGTATTTGCAACAAATTACAAAAACTGTTCATGGCACTAGTAGCTTTCAGAAAATTATAGGACAGAACCCAACTAGTTAAGAACTTACAGTTTGCCCCTGATAAATTCTCTCTATTGCCTCGCTTGCAGCAGTAGCTTTCAAAATACCATCGCCAGATGCACTGGATTCAACGTCATATCCTAACGTACGCCATCTCGGCAATCCTCCATCTAGCACCCAGATTCTGTTATGCCCAAATACTCTGAACATCCTATATTTAATTACCAAAAATGATTTCTTCAATTCATAGACAACACCATAAACATAAACTCTACGAAGTTAATTGTTTAATTCTGCAACTCACCACCAGACACGAGCTGCACTAAAAATCCCCTTTCCATCATAAACAACCACCCCGTCTTCATTATCAATGCCAAGAGCAGAGGCAACAGCAGCAAAAGCTTCCTCTGATGGCAACATATGCGGTAACTGAAACAAGTAATCATTCAAGTTTCTAATTATCAACTGAACTGAAGAGATATATAAATCTTTTATATAACTATTGAAAGAAAGAACTGTATGCCAGATATACTTTCCTATTCTAATTCAGTCACAAAATAGAATGACAATATATTAAAGGGAAAAAAACGTAGAAGATATCTTTTCACCTTAGAAGCCCGATCAGATACTCCATCTATGTCGAAGAAAAGGGCACCAGGGATGTGAGCAACCTATTAAAATTATAGCCACACTAAAAACTAATACTTCACACAATATAAAATGATGTTTAGAACACATCTACCAAATACCAAATTGGACTACCTGGTATTCCTGATTAGGATACCTCTGTTCATCTGGCATGTACCAAGATGCATCTAACACCTGAAAATAAGCAGTTTAAAAAGTTACAGTTATAGAGATATAAAACACAAAGCTACCAGACTTAGAAGTCAAAATTTTTTCTAGTCAAGATCAACCTATACCAATATGCAATGAGCAAGAATGTTATTATACTTTTTTTAAATATCCGCGAGTGTCCGGGTCATCTTACGAGGACCCCGGCTATTCTCACAGGAGAACCTATCTGACCATACAACATTTGGATGTTAAACAAACTTCTAGATAGGTGGCCACCAAGGATTGAACTCATAACTTTTTAGATCTTCAAGACCATATTGACCACTGGACTAAACCATGCTATTTGAATGTTCTTATATGAATCTGAAGAAATCAACAAGTAATACATGGTCCCATGGCAAAAACAAAATGTAGCCACTAGAATAGCGAGCTCGTTCAAGATAAAATATCAATCACAATCAATTACTTGACCTTGACAGGAGAAAAACAAGCAAAACCCAATTCTGAATACTTCCAATAATTGGGAACAGAAGACACGGTTAAAAGCATCAATATTGCAGGTTTTAAGAGCATATAAATAACCAAGAGAGTCAAGCAGCTGTTTCATCACAAGCTAATTCAGACACTCACACATATCACAACAAAACAAGAGCATATAACCAAGAAAACAAACAAAAACCCTGAAAAATACTAGGTTAGCATACATGATAAATTATACAAATCCCACATACAAGACTGGATAAAAATCCAAGAAAGATTACAAGTCAATCAAGAATAAAATCAAAACAAGACACAAAAAACTAAAACATCACAATTAGCATAATGGGCATAATTTCTTAAGACAGCCACATGAGTAACAATAACAGTTGAACGAAAACCAACATAAGCGAATACCTTCAAGCCAGGCTCTTTGAGATTAGAGTGAAGCCAATCAGGGGAAACCACAGGATCATCAGTGGAAAGGGTTTTTGAAGAAAATTGAGCTCTAGACCCAGATACAGAAGAAGCCATGAACGAAGAACAACGCCGAGTCGAATTATACACTACACCGGGCGAGCTAGCTTGAAATTGAAACAATTTCTTCTACAATATAGAAGAATCAAACAAATAAAATTCATAAATCTTTAGCAAATCAAAAACCCAGATAGAAAAATTGAAAATAAACAAAGAATTTCACTTACAGTGAAAGCGGAAGTAAGAATCTGGGTCTTGCTAGAAGGGGAGGAGAAAGAATGAACGAATCGATTAAGCAAAAGGGTTTTACTCAATAGGGTGGATGCCATCGAAGAACATAGAGAAATTCGTAGTTTTTTAGTGAAATTGTTGAGAATTGAAGAGGGGAAAACAAAGGCCAAAGAGGAATCCGAAGAGACTGATGGTCGAGATTGTAAGAATTTGTTTAATCACCACTACCCCGATGATCATGATATTTTTTTAAAAAAAAGTTTTATTATTTTATTTTAATTTTATAAAAATAGTCTTAAAATCAAATAATTTTATCCTCTCTCATAATTTCCTTTTATATATATGAATGTCCCGACCTAGTTTACACACACATCCATTATTATAACGAGATATACTGTTTGATCTTACCAAATTCATTACATACTTTTACTATTTGAGATTAAAAAAAAAATGTTAGTTACCTAACAAATGTAAATTAAAATGATTTCTAATTTTAATATGCTTTTATTTTGATATTTGTGATTGTTCGGGTCAACGTGTGCACCCCTCAACTATTTCACGAGACATATATGACCTATAATTTTTGAATATCAATAAAACTCATAAGAAATTGAAATTAATTTCAATATGTTTATAAAATAATTTTTTTTCTTCTTTTTTTGAGTTCAAATTGGAGACAAAGACCACAAATCATATGAAAAGAGTACTACTGCTCTCAAATAAGTTAAGAGTCCTTCTTTAAAAGGTCATGATCAAGCCTGTTTCAATTAAATTATAGCCAATCAACCAAGTTAATATTCCACGACCTTTTCAATATCAAATAATTATTTTGGTCTTCACACAAATTTAACTTTTAAAAAAATATAAGTTAAAAAAAAAAAGAGAGAGAGAGTAAATTCTAACCCACAAAATTAAAATTGAGTTTGACCTAGATAAAAGTAAGTGTTTAGTATTAAAAGCATATATATTAAATAGGAATTTGTCCCTACAAACCACACTAAAAGTAGGACTTAGAATAAATGTGACAAGGGTTTGATATGCTTTGTTGATTGGATTTGTAGTAAAACATCAGTTGTTTGAACTTATGACCATTTTAAAGCATGTGCCTTGCAATTGGATTTTTTTTTTTTTTTTTTTTGTCAACAAAAATAATAACTTAACAACATTAATATATACTCAATAACTAAGAAGTTATTTTTCTTTATTCTGTCTGCTTTATAATTAGATGATATACATTCGACACGAAGATATTATATTTATTTTGTTAGAACCTTCGTAACCTGAGCCAACAAAAAATACACAAGTGATTTCTCATTCAAATATCTAAGGTTGAGATTCAAGTACATAGCCAAGGCTACTGCAAAAGTTTTATGGGTTCAATCCGTCCTCGATGAATTGAAAGTATAGTCCAAAAGTAAAACACGTCGAGTTCGATATTTATTTTCTGCGCGATCCGATACTTCAACACAAGTTGACAGAGCAGCATCTACCGATAACTAAGTATACATCAAACGTTCTTACAAAATCACTGCCTTTGAATTTGTGTCATTGTAAATAGAGTCAAGCTTCTTTCATTTGATGTAAACTACTTATGGGCTTTTGTATTGATTATTAAGTAGCCCAATCAGCCCAACTTTTTTCTGACTGTTATTCATCTCACTTAAGCCCATTAGTTGAGTTTTAGAAAAAAAAAAAAAAAAAAAAAAATAAAAAAAAAAAACCATTAGTAGAGAGCCCATTACCGCAGGGGTGATTGGATTTTGGAGTTACGAGAGAGGAGAGGAGATGAAGTGGAAGAGAAATAGGAAGTGAAGTGATTTTGAAATATGAAGTATTTGTTTGAGAATTGATATTTTGGAAGGGAGATATTATAATTTTTTTAATTTTTTTGAGATTTATGTTTTGGAAAAGAGATGTTGGAAAATCTCGTACTTAAGAGAGAATATATATATATATATATTTATTTTTTTTTTTATTGTAACGTGGTTTGATTTGTAATTTGATATGATTACATAAATTTGATAGGATGTGAGGTGGAGTTAAGAGATGTTAGAATTTTCAAAAAAAAAAAAAAAACAAACACGGGGTTGGGATACCTTCCTCTCCTCTTCTCTCCCAACCCCTAAATCCAATCACCCCCAATCTGTTAGCTCATGAGCTCAACATCCTTTTAGTATACATTTGATAAGTGAAAATTGTATTGATGAGTTGTTCTCAAAAGTAATTATAAATATAGACAAATTTTATAATTTGCATCCATAACCACTAATCAATTTAATTATGTTATTATAAATATTCGTTAATACAATATTATAAAAAAAAGTACATGATGATACTTGTCAAAATGATTACATTTACAATTTTTCTTAAAGCGACAGTATTTATAATTTTATAGATTTGTCTAGTATTATAAATTTTCAATGAATATAACAGACTCTTTCATATTGTTACTTTTTTTTTTTTATCATCTCAATGCTTTTTTAGTACAACACATTATTTGAGAATGAACAAGTTCGAACCTACAACTTTATTTGAGAATGAACAAACTTGAACCTACAACTTTATTTGAGAATGATCAAATTCGAACCTACAATTTTTAAGTCAGTCATACATATCAATTATCACTAAATTCTCTATTCTAAGTTCACCATACTACTGACATTTGATCTCTCGAGTAAATTAGTTTTGGAAGGTAGGTGTTGAAACCGGCCTCTTACTGGAACTACAATATTATAACCAAATAAAAATGAAGAAATTAACGTTGAATTTGATAACTATTTAGTTTTTAAATTTCTATTTTAGTTTTAAATTTTTTAAAAATAAGTTTGTTTGATAACCAATTTTATTTTTATTTTTAAAATTTAAAAACGTTTTAAAATATTAAATGAATTTCAAAAACTAAAAAAAAAAAAAATTTTAAAACACACTACAAATAATATTCGAACCCACAAATTTAAGGTTTATTAAATCAATAATATTCTAAAGTTATTTTATTTTATTTTATTAAATATTAAAAATAATACATTTTTATTTTTAAAAAACAAAAAATCGTTATTAACCATATTTTTTATTTTAAAAAATAAAAAAAATAAAAAATAATTATTATGTATAATTTAATTTTTAAAATTAAAAATTAAAACTGAAAATAAAAAATCAAAATCCGAAAAAAAAGAAAAACAAAATGATTATGCCTGAGAGAATGCAATAAAGTGAAAGTATAAGAATTTGTGTAAAAACTTTAAAATCTAAAAAAAAATGCATATGTCGATTGTTCATCATATAATTTATCAGGTTAGTGGCGCAACAGTTTCATTATCTGATTGTAAATTAGTTCAATACCAACATCAAAAGTTCAAGTCCGAGAATTGTTATTTGTCCTCCCTTCTCCAATATGTACTAAAAAACTGTGTATTTTATCTCATTTATTTTATTTTTTATTTTAGATAGAAAATCACTTTTTTTTTTTTGAATCCTCTAGATTAGTTTGCTTCCCTCCCATAGCAGCAGTTGTTGACTTTGAAAACATTATCAACTTCACTTTTAATTGCTATACATTCCACTTTTTTTAGGGGTTTTTTCTGTCTACATTATTTTTATGAATGCTTTTTTGAAATGGGTAGTTGCTGAGACTTTGAAATTTGACCATGTGCACCACCTTTTTGCCTATAAATTAAATGAAATTATATATAATCATAGGAATAATTTTAACCGTCTTTGAGTAAATTTTCATATCTTTTATTATTTTGTTTGTATATATATTGAAAGTGATTATTTGGAACAATATTTTATTATTTCAATTATAAAAAAGTAATATTGACTTTGACTATATTTTTTTTATCATAGGTTGGAATTTCCTCCGCTCATATAAAGTTATAAATAACAAAAAAAGACAATCTCAAAATAGTGATAAGATTGTTTCGTCCTGAAAATCTTTCTCCCTCTTTATATATAATTTGAGAAAACAATTTTTAGATATTATGAACACCGTAATAATTTATTTCATATACATATGGAGAAAAATAAATCATATACATGTTTTGATTAAATTTTAGAAATTTTAGCCACTTCTTACAAAAAAAAAAAGTTTAAAAATTATATACACTCGTTAAGTTGGATTATTCATCTATTATAAAGAGATTTATATTTATGTAGTTCGTTAAATGAGCATTTCAAACATTATTGAAAGAAAAACACTTGTTTTTTTTTTTTGAGAAACGAAAAAAACTTGTTAATAAAAAAGAAAGAAAACTTGTTGATAACTTTATTTTGGAAATATTTTATCATTATTTTAAAAACAATAAAATGTATTCTTTAATTATTTTTTAAAAAAGAAAACAATACAATGTAATGAGATTATGATGCTTTATCCTTACATACTAATTAATGAAAAGTATTATTTTTAAAAATTAATAATAATAATTAATATCCATCTTGCTTAATTCAAAAAAGAAAAAAGAAAAATTAATATCCATCTTGCTTTGTGTTTAAAAATTGTCTTTCTTTTTCGGGAATCTCTGCACTAAAAAAAATATACTCTTAACTTCAAATAAAATTTTGAAACTGAAAAGTAGTTTTTTTTTGGTTAATTTTTTATTTTTTAAATTTTAAATTCAATACAACAATTAGGGAAATTTGAAACTGAACTTCATGATTACCACTAGGGGTGCAACAAAAAACCGAAAAACCGAACCGAACCGATCCAATGGATTGGTTCGGTTTTTTAGCACAAATTTGGATACATTGGTTTGGATTTTGAAAAAACCGAAAAATATCGGTTCGGTTCGGTTTTCATTTTAAAAAACCAATAAAAACCG